>CM037092.1:93268613-93717646 GCA_020916435.1 Oxytropis ochrocephala | reverse complement strand
GATCGTTGTTTGTCTCTTTGAAACTGCTTTTATTTCCGCGCGTGTTGCAAGAGTTTTCCAAAGGCGACCTAAAACAATATATTTACGAGAATCCTACTTCCACGCTTTCTCCGTGTTACGTATTAATCTATTGTCATGAGTTAGATTGTTTGTTTGTCGTGAATTTGATGAAGTAATGTGTAGCATCCCATTGATGATTTCAAATAAAATAATTTTTATACTCGATTTTTGATTTAAATTGCCGAGTAGAAACGGGTGTTACAAAGATTCACCGCGAGCTGCTTTGTTTATTTTGAACTTCTTGTCCGCTTTCTGCCGTCTATTTTGTAAGCAACTGCTAACTATTATAAGCCCTAGATTCTTAATGAATGTTTAACTTTCCCGCAACTCGCTTTGCATATAGGTTATAACTCATCGCAGCCGCCACGCAGAGCGCTTGCTTTTAATTTCAACTCTCTTTCAAACTCGCGACTTGCAAAGCCGCTACTCTGAGCGGTTTGCTTTCTCATCATACGATGAGCGCTCGATCACATGCCATTCGATGGCGCCGCTTAATTTGTAGGCCGCTTCTGGCTGCCGCTTTTTGCCACACGATGGCATTCGCTTAAATTTAAGGTCGCTACCGAGAAATGCTCGCTTGGCCATACGATGAGCAATGACCACACTGCCATTCGATGGCGCCACTTACTTTGTAGCCGCTTCTGAGCGACTCGCTTTTTGCCATAATGATGGCATTCGCTTAAATTGCGTGCCGCTACTTCTGAGCGCTCGCTTTTTGCCATTCGATGGAGCTTCGTCACACGCATTCGATGACGCCGCTTAATTTGTAGGCCGCTTCTGAGCGGCCCGCTACCATACGATGGCATTCGCTTTCATTGCGTGCCGCTACCCTGAGCGGCCGCTTTTGCCATACGATGGCGCTCGCTTTAATTTGCGCATCACACCGAGCGGCTTGCCTTTTTCACCATACGCATGATATTCGATCGGGTATGTCATCTCTCTGACACCCTGGCCGCTTCTATCACTACTCGCATGAAGAGTCACTTCTACATACATTCGTGAATGAAAATAAAACAACACAAGTCTTTTTAAGGCCTGCCTCAGAAAAACCTGCAATTAGGAAAAAGAGTGCCCGCCGTTTTTCATTAATTCATCATTGCTCAATATAGCTTTCAGTTTACACATAATACTTCCTTAGCATCTCGTTGTTCCATGTTCTGGTATGGTCGCGCCATCCATGGTTTCGAGCTCGTAAGCACCTTTCGCCCGCCTTATTGATGATGTGATACTTCGCCCTTCCCGCTTGGTGCAAGTTTACCTCGCCGAGCTGTTTCTTGTTTCCAACGTCACGCCTCGCGGAGAACTAATCAAGCGATCGAGAACTCCCTTTCTCGAACGCTGGAGTCAGATTCTTCGCACTGACCTTCGCTTGACCAATTGCTTCTTCGAGAGAAGCTTTGTTCGCAATTCATCTACTAGGTCGAAGTTCTCCTCCCCGTCGCTCGCTCGCCGTCACGCCGCCGCTTGAGGATTGGCCGCCTCCAACTTAGCTCGCCGATCTCAATTGGAATTACCGCGCCGATCCCATAGACCAACCCGAAAGGTGACTCGCCTGCGCTGTTGAACGAGGGGTCGCTCGACACGCCACAGTGACTAATCGTAGTTCTTCTACCCGCCTTTGGCCTCGCCTCAACCTTCTCTTCAATCTCGCAGATGACCTTCGCTGTCAGCTCGCTGACCGCTGGTTCAGTGGATGTTCGACCGAGGTGAAACGCTGCTTCACCCCGTGTGCCGCCAACATCTCCGGGACCGAGTCCCATTGTCCGCTATCAATCGCAGGGGAACGCCAAAACGGCTAACACGCTTCGATCAAGAACTTGCTTACTTTGGCCGCAAAGAATGGTCGCTAAAGTGGCTCGACTTCTATCCATTTGGTGAAGTAGTCAATCGCTACAATCAAGAACTTGAATCGCCCCAAGGCGTGTGAGAACGGCCCTAGAGATCCATCCCCACTGTGCAAACGCCAAGGCGGTAGCGAGACTCGGGTTCGTGAGGCAGGGGCAATGTGGACGCCCGCATGTATTTGCACTTGTTGCATTTCGACCAAAGCCGCGCCTTTTCTATGGTCGCCAATAAAAACCGCCCTTAAAGCTCGCTTGCTATAGAACGCCCTTGATGATGATCGCGCAGAAACCTTCGTGAATATCTCTAGACGTGGTCCGCTTCGGGCAAGCGCCAAGCATCTCAAAGAACGGGAAGAGAAACCTCTTCTATAAAGCTTTCCTTCAATGACGGAGTACTTAGTCGCCCGCTTCTTAGAAGCTCGCTTCTTTCCGGGTCGTCCGCTCTTTTTCACCGCTCAAGATGTACCGCAAGATAGAGAGATCCACTATTTTCTCGAGTCAATGCAGAGAATGGCGAGGGGTTTATCGACTCGTCGCAACGCCATGGCTGAGTGAGAGTTTCTTGAATTAAGCTTCGTGGTTTCCGCGCTGGGTACTAGCTAACTTTTTGACAGATGTCCGCCTGACGCTTCTCCGCTTCTTGGTACGCGGCTTCACCTCCGCTTCTGGGTCGAACTTATCGAGTAATTCCCTTTACCTTAGCCAGTAATTTTTCAACACTTAATCTCCGTATCATATAGCTCCTTGATTCGGGAAACGCACCAAGAGAGAGTCGTAGTGTAGCTCTACCTGCTCAACGTTGAACTCCTCGGCGCAGTAATAATCCCGCTATACAAGCCTCATATTCTCGCCTCGGTTGTTCAAGTGTGGAAAGCAAACGTAAGTGATACTTCTACGACCAAACCTCAAGAATTTTCCAAAATCGCCGCCCCACTTCCCTTCGAGTTTGAAGAGCCATCAACGCAGTAACGCCCGTGTGGTGATAGATCGGCCGTTCGGGACTCGAGTCATTTCAAATTTATGAAATCGCCAAGATTTGCGATTTGGCCGACCTAGGTTCGAACTCTGATCCCGATTTCGCGAAGCTCCACCGCCCACTTGATCATGCGCGCGCGCCAGACCGGCTCCATGGAGAATTTGCCCGTATAGGTTGGCCGGCCTACCACTATTTGGTGTGCCACAAAATACGGCCCAACTCGCGCGGCGCCACCAAGAAGGCGAAGCGCAACTTTTCAATTCGCTGGTAACCCAAGCTTCGCCCTCGCAAGACTTTGCTAATGAAATACACAGACTCGCTTGTCGTCGCTTCCTTAACCAAGACGGCACTCAAGGCTTCCTCCCGAGCGCTTAGTCATGACGCGTTGGTTAAGCGTCGCTTAAGTCGCTTCAGCTTATCGATTAATCGACACCCCATTCAAAATCCACATTCTTCTTCGTAAGTTTGAACAAGGGAAGCGACTGGCAGTCGACCGAGGTATGAACCCGAGAGAGTGCGCGATCATGACGCTCAATTGCAGATTTCTTCTTTGTAGTTGGCGCCTCATTTCGCGATCGCCTCTACATTTGTCGATTGGCTTCATTCTCTCCGTTAAATGAAAACCTAGGAATTTCCACCGCACTTCAAATGTGCACTTCTCCTCGATTTAGCCTAAGTGAATTCTTTCTTGCTTCTCAAAGACTTCTTTAAGTCGCCGATGGCCGATCGTCCGACTTGCTTTTTATAATCATGTCGCCAAGATAGACTTCGCCACTCGACCGACCGCTTCTCAAATATCTTGCTCATCATGCGCTCGTAAGTCGCCTCCAAATGTTTTTCAATCCAAAAGGCATCACTTTGTAATAAGTTACCCCGCTTGGCCATAAAAGCTGGCCTTATGACGATCCGGAGGGTGCATGGCAATTTGGTTGTAGCCCGAATATGCGCCCAAGAAAGACAAGAGAGTTTATAGCCCAAGCGCCAGCCCACCAATTTGTCAATACTGGCAATCGAAAAGCGCCTCTAGTGGCACGCCTATTCAGTGCCTGTGATAATCAACGCACATTCGCCACTTTCCGCTTCTTCTTCTTGACTAGCACGACGCTCGAAAAGCCACGTTGTATACTTAATTTCTTCCACAAAGTTTGCTTTGATCAAGTCATCAATCGCTGGGTCGCCGCTCTAGCTTTCTTCATTCTCAACTCTTCTTCTCTCGGCGATCGCCTTGCCGCCTCATCGATCGAGAGTTGGTGACAAGCAACCTCCATGGGTACTCCGCATGTCGATGCTTGCCAAGCGTTTAACAAGTCAAGATATTCTTTGCATGTGTGACTAGTCCCCGTCTCGTCCGCTTCTGATGCATCGCTTCCAATTTTAACTGCTTTGGCCGGGTCCTCTCCTAGCCAACATCAATGAACTGGCCCATGGGCTCGGTCGCTAAGTGTGTTCTTTAGGTCGCGCTAAGTCGCCGTCCGGCCGCCGCCGTGGTCGAGCGCATCCAAATCGCTAAGATTGACTTCGTATCCTTCCCCAAACTCGGAGGTCTGAACTTACTACCGCGGCATCACGTATGTCCCCGATAAATGTAGTGGCTTTTCTTGGCCGCCTCCATATCCGCCGCAAAGAGTAGCGACCGCCATTCTTGTCATAAAACTTCATTTTAAGTGAACAATGGATACAATCGCTTCAAGCTTTCCCAATGCTCTACTGGCCCTACAATGCAGTTGATAACATGATTTGATAGTAAGACTAAGAACGCCGCCCCGACTGCTCAGTAAGAAGTGCTCCCATTGGTGTCATCACCAAAGGTGACCATCAACTCCAAGGTTCCTAGTGGGTAAGTTGATCGCCCATTAAAACCAACAAAGGGGTCGGTCGCTGGGGGATGATCTCACTACGGCCGATGCTCGCTTTATCAACTAATTCCTCGAACATGATATCGCCGAGCTTCCCGGTCAATCAAGATCCTTCTAACCTCGTAATTTCCCATCACAAATGATACGCCAACTAACATAACTATTCACTCTCCCATCAAGTAGGTCCTCGCCCCAAAAGAGATTGGCGGCTCGTTTGAGGTCGGGTCGCTCACAAGACGCAATGCACTCATGAGTATCTCATTCCACTTTCTTTTGCTGCCTTTTTGACTCCATGCGATCCAAAGGGTTTCTCCGTGGATAACTATAACGCACCGACGACTTCGGATTGCTCCGGCGCCTTTCTTCAAGTTTTTCCCGCCGCGCTTCGATCGCTCAGAGAGTGGTCACGCCTTTCCTTTCGAATGGCCATTGCCTTTGGCTTTTCTTCAAGCTTCTGGCGCTACTTTCCTCTCCGACATACTTGGTTAACTTTCCTTCGAATAAGGTCCTCAATGTCGCCCTTCAGTACATGCAACCAAGGTGTCATGGCTTCGCTTCGTGATATCTCGCAGCGATTTCTTCGTGATATCGATCGCCTCTTCGAGAACGAGGATCTCGGAAGCTTTACCCCCGTGAACTCATTGTTCTCGACAATCCATGTAGATTTGAGCAATGGGCGTGTTCACCGCACGCTTCCGCATTTCTTTTCGACGGAATCGCCGACTTCACTAAGGCTGTCATACCCCAATTTTGTCCTACTTTAGTCAAAACCCTAATTTTCCCAAAAATAAATAAATAAAAGAAAAGCATCATGCATTGCATTTAGGTCCTAAAAGTCATTTCAAAGTTTCTAAAATCATTTTTGGAGTTGAAATGCACTTTTTTGGACAAAATAGATTTTTTTGGTAAGTGGGCATTTTGGTCATTTTACGCAACAGATAATTTTCTCACAAAAGTATGCACATACCAAAAGTACATTTTTCTCTTATCCAAGATAATTTTGTACAATTTTAGAGAGAATATCCTAGCCTAAAATAATTAAAATGCATTTTCCTATTTTTATTGCATAAAAATATTAAAAGACCATTTAATATTCCCAAATTACTAAATAACAATTTTGTTTGTCTAGAGTAATTAGGGAGACTATTTTATGGTGCCCAAAAATATGTAACACATTTTCAATAGGTGCATTCCCATTTTGCATGCCCAAAAATTCAAATTTCAAAATGCAAAATGGGAAGTTGTCCTCAATAAGACAAAAAGACTAAAAACAAGTTTTTTTTCTAATTTCCTCTCCATGTTCAGCCTATGCACGAAAATATCTCTTCCTCTCTCATAAAAATCTTCTACACACTTCTTTTCTTACTCACCAAGTTTGATTTGATCATATCTTCATTTTCATTTCCATTTTGTAAATTATTCCACACACTTACACTAACCTCTTCACCCAAAAATGCATTCTTTCCTTTTGATAACATCCTCACCAAATTACCCCTAACCCTATTCTAGATCCTTCTCACAAGAGTCACCATTCCATAATTAGATTTTTGTTCACAAATTTCCCCTTCTTTTTGTTCACACATGCGCCCCACTCTCTCACACACTCACCTTCACTTGTGTTTTCTAAATACCCCTAATCCATGTGATGATTCATCCCAACCTCCATTTAATTTTAAGACTCAACTTAGAGGCACATCAAAAACAAAAAGACAATTATACTTTCCCAAACCTCAAAAATCTATAAATACCTCTTCCTCTTCACACACTAAGGACTTTTGCCTTTCATTCCCTTCAAAAACACAAAAACAATTCTCCTCTCCTCTTCCTCTCTAAAACCGTAGCCTCCTTCTTCTCCCCTTCCTCCATTAATTCATTTTCATCCACCAAAATGCCTTGAATCCATCTCTCTCACCACCTTAGTTTTTCCTTTTCACTAAGAAAATCAAGAACAAAACTCTCTCCTCCTTCACACCCCAAAACCGTGAATCTCATCCTCCTCCTCTTCTCTATTTTTTCAAGCTCTTCCTTTCTCTCTAGAAATAAGGTAAAAACCCTTGATACCTTTGCATCATCTTCAAGCATTTTACATTAGAACTTATTTTCTTTTCTTCATCTTGCATTTCCTTCATCATTTCGTGATAGTTATCATATTCATTTTCATAATGTAGCTTGTTGTTGTTGGTGGGTGAGATTTGGTATCTCACCCTTAATAAATGGATTTATGATGCTTCATGCTAATTTTGTTGTCATTTCACTAAACAAAAAAATATGCTCAAGTTAATTTTATGTTTCTTCATTGTGAGTATTTTATTTTAGTAGTAATGTTGTTCTTGTTTGGTTGTTGATGATCTAGTCATATGATCTATCACTAGTGCTTAAGGCACTTTGACTTGAGTGATGGAGATGACTAGAAAGGATTCAAGTTCATTTAATAGCTTAACATTATGTTCATTTCGCATGCTCTAAATAAACTAGGTTTTGCTTGATTTTTAATTTGATTTATTGATGATCTTGCAAAAGGATTCACCACTAAGCACCTAGTTGCTTTTGATTTAAAGTGGTGAAGATTGCAAGAAGGGATTCAAGTTCATTTTCATAGTTTAATATCATACACATTTCGTGATATTGTGAATAAATTAGGTTTTATTGAATTTTGATGTGTTTTTGGTTTAGTTTGTTGATGATCTTGCAAAGGATTCACCACTAAGCACCTAGTTGCTTTTGATTTAAAGTGGTGAAGATTGCAAGAAGGGATTCAAGTTCATTTTCATAGTTTAATATCATACACATTTCGTGATATTGTGAATAAATTAGGTTTTATTGAATTTTGATGTGTTTTTGGTTTAGTTTGTTGATGATCTTGTAAAGGGATTCACCACTAAGTACTTAGTACTTTTTGATTTAAAGTGGTGAAGATTGCAAGAAGGGATTCAAGTTCATTTGTAGAGTTTAATACCATGTCCATTTCGTGATATGCTTAATAAATTAGGTTTCATTTGATTTTAATATGTTTCTTGGTTTAATTGTTGATGATCTTGTAAAGGATTCACCACTAAGCACCTAGTTGCTTTTAATTTAAAGTGGTGAAGATTGCAAGAAGGGATTCAAATTTATTTCATAGTTTAATGTCATGTTCATTTCAGATTGTGCAATAAATTAGGTTTAGTTTGATTTTTGATGATCTTGCAAGAGGATTCCCACTAAGTACCTAGTACTTTTGATTTAAAGTGGTGAAGATTGCAAGAAAGGATTCAAGTCTAGTTTAAATGTTAGTGTTCTTGTGACTTAATTATGTTGTTGTTATGTTGTTGATGATCTTGCTAAATGACTCCCACAAAGTGTTTAGAGTATTCAAATTCAAAGTGGTGAGGATGGCTAGAAAGGATTCAATTGATTTAATTTTGTATAAGTTGTCCTTTCATCCTTTACTTTATCTCCTATTAAGTCTTGTAAGATAACCATAGATTTTTGCTTAATGCTCAAAGTTTTCCTTGCATGTTTAGTTTTGGCTATTTCATTGAATAATATCTTCTATTGTTTAGTCTATAATTAGGGTTTGATTTTAGGTTTTTGGTTTCACCATGTATACCTTCTGGTTTAGGTTAAGTTCTAGGGTTTAGATTGTTAATTTGTTCTTTTGAATTTTAGGTTGAATAAATGTATAAGTTCTTTGTTTTTTTATTTGTACTTGGTTTAGGATATAGAGTTGATTGAGGTGTTCTACTCGCCAAATTCTTTTCTCCAAACTAGATTTCTTTTCTAAAACCAATTTTCAAAAATCAAAATCAATCGCTTTCTTAATAAAACCCTAAGGCTTTCATAAATAAAATCATTAACTATCACTGAAGCTTCGCTTGTTTGATCGTTAATGATGGAGTTATTAGTGGTAGTCACCAAGCCTTTGCTTGTTTGACTATCATGAAAGCTCCCACACCTTAATCAAAAACAAATTAATTAAAAACTCAAAACAATATGAGTCATTAGTGGTAATTATCACTAAGACTCATCCTTTCCAAAATAATTTCAAAAAAGATAATAAAACGCTAAGTGACTAGTAATCACTTGAGTATTTGCTCGATTGATTATCGGTTCCAACACTTTTCTTTCAAGTTAGTAATGAACGCCACTGGTCAAGCTTGTTTGGTATTCATGAACGCTGAGTCATATTTCAAAACCAAAAGATAAGATAAAGATAAAACACAGATTATCAAAACAAAGAATTAAGAACTACGTAGCTTTGATCCTCACCAATGAGGGTACGTAGGACCGGTCATATCCCGCCAAGCTCGCTTTCAAAAATCAAAACAAAGAATTAAGAACTACGTAGCTTTGATCCTCGCCATCGAGGGTACGTAGGACCGGTCATATCCCGCCAAGCTCACTTTCAAAAACCTTAGTTTAGTTTCGCTTTTCAAAAATCTCAAAAAGACTCTTTTCTCCTTGTCTTCTATAAAACTCTTTCAAATAAAAAGGAAAAGAAAAGAAGTAGAACAAAAATTATCTCAAATCAAACGATCTAAACCACACATCGAATTAATGGTTCCTTTCTAGAAAGGAGGTGGGGGGTGCTAACACCTTCCCCACACCTAACCGAATTCTCGAACCTACATTTCTGCTGAAAGACCACCCGCTTTTTGTAAAAAGACCTTTTTCTAATGTTTTGGTCTAAAAATTAAAATATTAGTGGCGGTTTCACAATTTTCACGTTGTACATCGAGAAATCCCAAACCGGATTTTTCTGGGCGCAATACCGGCGATTTCATCGGGACTTTAAAAGAAAAACTCTTTTTAAGAGGGTCGCTTCAATTAATCCGATGTGTGGTTCAAAATGTTTGATTTGAGATTAGCTTTTGCTTTACTTCTTCATTTCTTTACTTTTTTCTTTTCTTTCTTTACATGCTTATAACTATGCATGCTTCCCCATCTATCATAATCCTCCTTCTCTCGCTTCCCTTTCGAGGTAAGCTTTATATGGTTGTTGATGACACCTTAGGTTAGTTCATTTGTTTTGAAGTGATAAAACCTAGGGTAGACGCACATATTATTGTTTGCTTCGTCTGACTGGTCTGCTTTTTTTCCTTGCAGCGGGGAGGGTAGTTTTTAGAAAAGTATGTCCTCAATCACACACTTTCACACTCTTACTGCTTATATAGTTATGAGTGGGCTCCTATACCCGATCCAACAAAACCTAGGAGAGTGGAGACGATTAGTGATCGCCATTCGAGACTCGTCTGTCTGATACTCATGAAAGTCTCAACCAGAGTACGCTTTCATGACGCTTCACACTTGGTAGTTCGCTACATTTGTGGATGTCGCCATGAGGATTCTATAGCTCGTAGCCATTGTGAGGGTGTGAATTAGAACTACATGGAAGGAACCTTTGAAGTTGCTCCTAGAACTTAGGATCCCCACCTTTGTAGGACACGAGGACATACAAATTGTGTGTTGCATTGTAGTTTAGACATGTCTTTCTTAAAAAAAAAAAAGAAAATTTTCAAAAAAAAGAAAAGAAAAGAAAAGATTGCTATTGTAGCCTTTTTTGTGCTCATTCCGCATAAAGCTTACATATGACCCACTTTTCAAAAAAGGAAGAAAGAGTTATCACAGTAGCTTTTTCCTCCATCCTATCTTATATGAGGCAAATGTACTGTCTGCATTTTCAAAAAAGGGAGAAACCCGAGTTATTGCAAATAAAGTTTTTCTAACCTTGCATTTGCATAAAGCATCATTGTCATCAGCATACATCACCGCATTGCATAAAACTTAAGTTTCGCAACTCATGCATTCATAGTGCATCTCATTTGCATTTGCTTGTCGAGACCACCGAATAATGCACCATCCTCGCATAGTGTGATTAAAATGGAATCAAATAGCAAGGCTTCACTTACTTCTCGCCCCCAATTATGAAGAAGGAAGTATGTCGATTTGCTATTTCGATTCCTCGCTTATCTCACTTCCAAAATCAAAGAAAAGTTTTTGCATTTATGACAAGATAAGGCATCCCGTGGTTCCCTAGCAAGAAGCAAACATTGTACATGCATTCATATAATCATTCATGCATTCATCTTGATTCTTATACAATAAATGTCTAAATAAAAGGAAAAGGCGCTACTGGTTCTCTCACATCACATTTCACCCGACATAAGCCAAGCCGATGGCCAATCCGCAAGAGCATCCAGAGATTGAAACCGAGAGTAATCCAGAGCATGAAGACTTGGGCTTGCAAATTGTGAATCCCGAGCACCGCTCTGAGAACCAAGTGCTTAAGGATAAGGTCAGCAATGGAGGCCCGTGATGCATGAGATGATGGTCCTCGCTACAAAAGTCTAAAGAATGGAACAAATACCGGGTTGTCACCACAAAGGATCCAAATGTCACCTCTCTTCATTCCTCCTCCAAGACGCGAACGCTACAGCTTGCGCTTCCGGATCCGGGACAACACCTCGAAATGAACATGTCAAATCAAGACACTCCACAACGATGTCTCTCGGGTATGCTCGCTGGTACACACCGCGAACCGCTGGATCTATTCCTACCAGCAGAATGCGCCCAATCAAGTCATCGCCAAAGGCAGAGGAACCGCCTAAGACCGCAGATCCAGATTTTTAGTTCTCCCGCCGACTCGATCACCCTACTCCGGGCGCAGCATCACCTCACAATGCTCCTCACCCGTGTGGTATTATTATGGTATGGGAGTCACCCCAAGGTCACATGTTTGAGGGATCGCAGCCAAATGACTCCACCTGCGTGCACTCAAGAAAGAGTAAGGGCGGCGATAGAGGGTGCCTGTTAGAGCCAAGGAGGCATGTGAGCTGTGTTTGGTCCTGCATTTGGTTTTGCCACCAAAATTCAAAGCTCCCGAGGCGGACTAATGCAGGAACCGACGCTCGTGAGTCGACACGACGCTTGATCATAAGGCTCAAGGTTATCAAGATAAGAAGCGAAACCAAAGGTTGATCCAATACCAATGACATATACCGAGTTGTTCGACATTTAGCCTTCAAGAACTTAGTCAACACAAGGCCCATGAAACCCGCCCAACCACCTTACTTCAAGGGTACAATCCCAATAGCTCCCGTGGCTTTCCATGAAGGAGCGCGGGGGCATGTTGTGGAGGACTGCAAAGCATTCAAGATAGTGGTACAAGATTTGATAGATGCAAAAGGCATAACTTTCAAGCAAGAAGATCCAAAAGTTACCACTAACCCGCTGCTTAAGACGCCGAGAGGCCAACCACTAATGCCATAGAAGATTTTAATGGGCAAGTGACAAGAAAGATTGCTAAAATCATGGCGATCAAGGGTATAAGGTCAGGTCCGCTTGGGAAAATTTGGACAAGGAATTCTTGCGTCCGCCCAAATTAAAAAGGAACAAAGACCGCTATGGTCGATACAATCCAAGTCTAGCCAAAAGAAAGAAAGTGGCGCAGGAAAAAGCGCGGATGGTTGGTCGAGTCAAAAGCCAAGATCCTCGCCTCGTGAGCATTTCGCTCGCGACATCCGCCGTGAGCTTCGTGGAGTGCGTTTGTTCAATCACGACCAAATTGCCGCCATCCGTAGTGGATCCAAATCAAGCAGGTGGGTCCGGTCCGCTCCATCGCCGCTCACCGGAAAAGAGGTGAAGAAATGGGGAAGCCGCTGATTTCTCGTGACCTTTAACTCAAAGTAATTAGTTGTAAAGCAACCCCCGTGGCTCGCCAAGGCCATAGGACAAGTTGTTAGGGGCACGCATGTTTTTATTTTCGTAATCATCATCATTAATAAAATGTTTGTTTTGAATTTCCATCAATAAAAATCATTTCTCCATATTTCATGTGTCCTCTTCCCCTCGCTTTATTATTGTTTGCTTGTTTGTTTCGCTTTTCATTCTCGCTTCCGCTGGCAAAAGGCGTAACCACATCAATTGTCTCTCAAAATAACAAAGGTATAGCAAATTCATATTTTGACTTTGATCACCCTATCAATCAAGCTTTGCCGGGATGTCGAGAAAGACCGAGAAACTCTTCCGTAACTCATGAGGTTAATGAAATAAGAAGAAAGGGGTTATTCGCCCCACGGGAATCCATCAAGTGATCAACTTGGGTACAAACGAGAACAAGAAAGAGGTCCAAGTGAGTACCACCATGAGTGATGAAACTCGCATGAATTCGGTCTATCCGTGGCACGCTTATGTGGATGTATTTGCATGGTCCTACCAAGATATGCCCGGTTGACACCAACATTGTGGTACACAAGCTACCACCAAACTCAATGCCCACCGCCAGCGTAAGTCGAGAAGGATGAAGCCGAGATGTCCTCAAAATCGTAAACGAGGTGAAGAAGCAATTGATGCAGTGGTTCCTAGCAATGGCCAAGTACCCACAAAGGTTGCTAATATTGTCCCTGGCCCCGGCAAGGACTGCAGGTCGTAATGTGCGCTGACTACAGTGGATCCGATCGTATAAGCTTCCAAAGATGATTTTCTCCTTCAAAAAAAAAAAAAAAGAGAAACACAAAAACAAATGATCGTAAAAAGAAAGTCAATCGAGAATAGTTAAATAAAAATATAAATAAAAAAAGGGGGCAAATATATAGGAGTAAATAGATTATTGTCCTCGAGTTAATTTTTGAGAAAACGAGCAATCGTGATTTGAAATAAAGTTTGACCATTTTCCCATATCAAAAAAAAATCTTTTCATACCCACTATATGCCGTAAAATCCAAAATCACCCTAGACAAGGATCACCTCAAATATAAAAAAAAAAAGGTGCATCACTTTTTCATCACCACCCGAGCCAAAGAAAATCAATCAAACGAAAAAAATCAAAAAGAAAATTAAAAAGAAAAAGGGTTTAAAAATGAAAACCCCAAAAATACAAAGGAAATGTGTAAGTGGTGAGTCGATACACGCTACTACAAAACACAAGAGATCCTTGTCTCAATAAACTGCAAATACTTCCTTTGACCTCAGATCCCGCCTCCACCAACCCTTAGCCAGAATAAAACTCCCAAACACCTCATCAAGCCAAATAACCATCAAATGTTAACCAACACCGAATGAAAATCATCTCACCATTAGCTCTAAGCACTTCAAGAAACCCAATCATCCTTCCTCCACAAAACCCACAATCTCCAAAAATCCATTCCGATCGTTGATCGATTGCTTTTGTTTTCCCTGCACTTTAGCTTTAGGACAAATAAGTTTATTTATTTAAATATGGTTGCCCAAAAAAAAAAAAAAAAAAAAACAAACAAGGTAAAAGAAAGTCGCTCAAAAAATATCAAAAAAGGAGGGGAAAGGAAAATCAAAAGGCTTGCACTCCAAGATTCATTCAGTCACAATTATATCAAGGCAAAGTTTTAGAGATCACTGCTGGGTCAAGCCGCCTCATACTCCAAAGATAACCAGCCTGCTGGTTGCCAAATTTGTGAAGAAAGATCTGATTTGCCAAGCATGGTCTTCCCAAGCAAGATCATCACCGATAATGGCAAAGAACCTCGAACAAAGAAATGATGAAGGACCTGTGCAGAGTTCAAAATCCAAAGATCATAATTCCTCTCCCTACCGTTCAAAGATGAATGGGGCAACTAAAGCAAACCAACAAGAACATCAAGAAGATTGTGCAAAAGATGGTGGTAACCTACAAAGACTGCACGAAAATGCTTCCTTTGCTTTGCATGGCTACCGTGATTTCAAAGACGCACTTCAACCGGGGCAAATCCTTCTCTCTCGTATACGGGCCTGGCGCCCTCCTTATTAAGGTTGAGATACCCTCCCCGCGTCTCTTGATGGAAACCGTTAGAGGAAGCGTAATGGGTTCAAGCTCGTTCGATCTACCAAACCTCATTGAAGAAAAAAGGATTGCAGCTTTTTGTGTCGTGGGCAATTATATCGCAGAGAGAATGAGAACGGCTTTGACAAGAAAGTCCGACCGTGAATTCAAGCAAGGTGATCCTGCTTAAGAAGATCTTGCCTATCCGCATCGATCCCCGTGGGAAGTGGACTCCAAGCTACAATGGGCCATACGTTGTCAAAAAGCCTTCTCCGAGGAGCACCGATACTTTCTACCAACATGAACGGCGAAGATCTCAAGGAACCCACCAATTCCGATCAAGTGAAGAAGTACTTATGCCTAAAAAAATAGACAAAAAGAGAAAGACAAGCCAAGTAAGAATTAGCTCGCTAGGTTGAAAACCCGAAAGGGCTGCCTAGGCAAATCAGAGCTGACCCTGGGATTGAAAACCCGCAGCGGCGATCCAGCAAAAATTAGGGTCGAAAACTTGAGCATGAAAAGTAAAGAAAGGCATACAACTCCCCAAGACTTGGATGAGGGAGTGATCAAGGTCAAGGACACAAATGTTGGCACCGCCCACGTAGACTGACAATGTAATTCAAATTTCTCTTGTTTTTCGTGGTCTTTTTGTAGTTTAAAAACTTTCAAATGTATTGAATAAATGTCAGAACATTCTCGCACGATCGCTTCCACGCCAAAAACAAAACAAAAAATAAGACTCAAACTTTTTCATGTTCTGTTGTTGATTATTTTTCGCTTCTTCCGCTTCAAAATAAACGCTTTATGATGATGGTGATCTTGAATCGTGAAACATGTGCATACATCATATAGCATTGCAAATCATTATGAAGTTCTTAAAGGTCACTAAGGAGGAAATTTCAAAACAAGTTAGTCATGCAAGAGGAAGTGATTGAGCCCATGATTGCTTCGAACGACAAAGCTAAAGCCCACTTGCACCCACCCAGAGCCCCACAAGTTCAATATATTCCTCGCCTCATGCCATGAATGTTATGGATTGGGTCAACCAAAGTAAGAAGAGAACCAAGAAGAAGATAAGCCAACAGGCAAAAGAGCAAGAGAATAAAAAATAAAAATAAAATAAAAACCGCTTAAAAAAGAAAAGTCACCAAAGAAAATTAAAATAGCATCTCATTGCATTCATCATTCCATTAAATCATCGTGATCGCATAACATGCATTACATCCATCAAGCATAAAATCATGCATTCATTAATCATGCACTAGGAAATAAAGAAAAAGAAATTTAGGCGCCAGCATTACATTCACCATGAGGAAAAGAAAAAGAAGGTAGCAATCATGGCATTTGCATTGCATGCGCTTGTTCATCCTCACTTGCAGTGCAAAGATGGATAGTACTTTGTATTAATGTCCGACTTCAAGCTTCGTAAGGACCCTCAAGTGGAAAGATCAGAAGGAAGAGAGAGAAAAGAGAAAAAGGAAAGAGAGCGCCCAAGCGCAAAAGGAGAAGAGAGAGATCATCCCAAAGACGCAGTAAGAGAAGAGAGAGCGCCCAAGCGCCAAGAGAGAAGAATGCAGAGTGCCCAAGCGCCAAGCAAGGAAAAGAGAGCGCCCAAGTGTGCAAAAGAGAGGTCTCACATCGTATACGAGCAACGCGATGGACCGCAGCCTTCATGCGAGGCATAGTGGAATAGTCAGATCGCTTCCAAGATGCAAGTGGACGCCGCAGATTGATCTCAGATATCGCCCCGAGTCGATAACGATCCCCTGGCCGCCGAAAGACCAGAGATTTAAGGAAGAACGTGTTCTCCAAGCTACGCAAAACCTCTGATTCGCCAAGAGTTCGCTTAAGGATTACAGTGTTTTAGGCAACCCGGCATTTTACCGCCGCACGCCAAGTGCCCATTTACCGCTTTCAAAGACATCAAAAATTTTTTATCTTTTCTCGTTAGCACACCAAAGTTTTCATTTATCGCTTTTTCAAAATATAGAAGGCTAAGCCGGATGTGCATTCAAGTAGTCATCACAATAGACGCTTGAATTGATCACCAAGAACTCCAAAAAAAAAAAAAAAAGAAGAAAAAATCTAGAGGCTTATGAGAAATGTAAAGAAAATTCGTGTTTTTCCTAAATGGACAAAATCGCATATCTTCTGAATTCTTTTATTCTATTTTGCCTCTAATATGTTTCGCCAATTCATATTCCTTGTCAAAATC
The DNA here is from genome assembly GCA_020916435.1 of Oxytropis ochrocephala. NCBI lineage: Eukaryota > Viridiplantae > Streptophyta > Magnoliopsida > Fabales > Fabaceae > Oxytropis > Oxytropis ochrocephala. The sequence continues at coordinate 93,700,944 of CM037092.1, read as the reverse complement.
TAGATAAAGAGGGCAAACAAGTCATACCCCAATTTTGTCCTGGGCTTTAGTCAAAACCCTAATTTTCCCAAAAATAAATAAATAAAAGAAAAGCATCATGCATTGCATTTAGGGTCCTAAAAGTCATTTCAAAGTTTCTAAAATCATTTTTGGAGTTGAAATGCACTTTTTGGACAAAATAGGATTTTTAGTAGTAAGGGTATTTTGGTCATTTTACGCAACAGATAATTTTCTCACAAAAGTATGCACATACCAAAAGTACATTTTTCTCTTATCCAAGATAATTTTTGTACAATTTTTAGAGAGAATATCCTAGCCTAAAATAATTAAAATGCATTTTCCTATTTTTATTGCATAAAAATATTAAAAGACTATTTAATATTCCCAATTACTAAATAACAATTTTGTTTGTCTAGAGTAATTAGGAGACTATTTTATGGTGCCCAAAAATATGTAACACATTTTCAATAGGTGCATTCCCATTTTGCATGCCCAAAAATTCAAATTTCAAAATGCAAAATGGGAAGTGTCCTCAATAAGACAAAAAGACTAAAAACAAGTTTTTTTTCTAATTTCTCTCCATGTTCAGCCTATGCACGAAAATATCTCTTCCTCTCTCATAAAAATCTTCTACACACTTCTTTTCTTACTCACCAAGTTTGGATTTGATCATATCTTCATTTTGCCCATTTTGGTAAATTATTCCACACACTTACACTAACCTCTTCACCCAAAAATGCATTCTTTCCTTTTTGATAACATCCTCACCAAATTACCCCTAACCCTATTCTAGATCCTTCTCACAAGAGTCACCATTCCATAATTAGATTTTTGTTCACAAATTTCCTTCTTTTTGTTCACACATGCGCCCACTCTCTCACACACTCACCTTCACTTGTGTTTTCTAAATACCCCTAATCCATGTGATGATTCATCCCAACCTCCATTTAATTTTAAGACTCAATCCTAGAGGCACATCAAAAACAAAAGACAATTATACCCCCAAACCTCAAAAATCTATAAATACCTCTTCCTCTTCACACACTAAGGACTTTTGCCTTTCATTCCCTTCAAAAACACAAAAACAATTCTCCTCTCCTCTTCCTCTCTCTAAAACCGTAGCCTCCTTCTTCTCCCCTTCCTCCATTAATTCATTTTCATCCACCAAAATGCCTTGAATCCATCTCTCACCACCTTAGTTTTTCCTTTCTCACTCAAGAAAATCAAGAACAAAACTCTCTCCTCCTTCACACCCCAAAACCGTAACTTCATCCTCCTCCTCTTCTCTATTTTTTTCAAGCTCTTCCTTTCTCTCTTAGAAATAAGGTAAAAACCCTTGATACCTTTGCATCATCTTCAAGCATTTTACATTAGAACTTATTTTCTTTTCTTCATCTTGCATTTCCTTCATCATTTCGCATAGTTATCATATTCATTTTCATAATGTAGCTTGTTGTTGTTGGTGGGTGAGATTTGCATCTCACCCTTAATAAATGGATTTATGATGCTTCATGCTAATTTTGTTGTCATTTCACTAAAACAAAAAAATATGCTCAAGTTAATTTTATGTTTCTTCATTGTGAGTATTTTATTTTAGTAGTAATGTTGTTCTTGTTTGGTTGTTGATGATCTAGTCATATGATCTATCACTAGTGCTTAAGGCACTTTGACTTGAGTGATGGAGATGACTAGAAAGGATTCAAGTTCATTTAATAGCTTAACATTATGTTCATTTCGCATGCTCTAAATAAACTAGGTTTTGCTTGATTTTTAATTTGATTTGTTGATGATCTTGGTAAAAGGATTCACCACTAAGCACCTAGTTGCTTTTGATTTAAAGTGGTGAAGATTGCAAGAAGGGATTCAAGTTCATTTTCATAGTTTAATATCATACACATTTCGCATATTGTGAATAAATTAGGTTTTATTGAATTTTGATGTGTTTTTGGTTTAGTTTGTTGATGATCTTGCAAAGGGATTCACCACTAAGCACCTAGTTGCTTTTGATTTAAAGTGGTGAAGATTGCAAGAAGGGATTCAAGTTCATTTTCATAGTTTAATATCATACACATTTCGTGATATTGTGAATAAATTAGGTTTTATTGAATTTTGATGTGTTTTTGGTTTAGTTTGTTGATGATCTTGTGAAAGGATTCACCACTAAGTACTTAGTACTTTTGATTTAAAGTGGTGAAGATTGCAAGAAGGGATTCAAGTTCATTTGTAGAGTTTAATACCATGTCCATTTCGTGATATGCTTAATAAATTAGGTTTCATTTGATTTTAATATGTTTCTTGGTTTAATTGTTGATGATCTTGTGTGGATTCACCACTAAGCACCTAGTTGCTTTTAATTTAAAGTGGTGAAGATTGCAAGAAGGGATTCAAATTTATTTCATAGTTTAATGTCATGTTCATTTCAGATTGTGTGCAATAAATTAGGTTTAGTTTGATTTTTGATGATCTTGCAAGAGGATTCCCACTAAGTACCTAGTACTTTTGATTTAAAGTGGTGAAGATTGCAAGAAAGGATTCAAGTCTAGTTTAAATGTTAGTGTTCTTGTGACTTAATTATGTTGTTGTTATGTTGTTGATGATCTTGCTAAATGACTCCCACAAAGTGTTTAGAGTATTCAAATTCAAAGTGGTGAGGATGGCTAGAAAGGATTCAATTGATTTAATTTTGTATAAGTTGTCCTTTCATCCTTTACTTTATCTCCTATTAAGTCTTGTAAGATAACCATAGATTTTTGCTTAATGCTCAAAGTTTTCCTTGCATGTTTAGTTTTGGCTATTTCATTGAATAATATCTTCTATTGTTTAGTCTATAATTAGGGTTTGATTTTAGGGTTTTGGTTTCACTCATGTATACCTTCTGCTTTAGGTTAAGTTCTAGGGTTTAGATTGTTAATTTGTTCTTTTGAATTTTAGGTTGAATAAATGTATAAGTTCTTTGTTTTTTTATTTGTACTTGGTTTAGGATATAGAGTTGATTGAGGTGTTCTACTCGCTTTCAAATTCTTTCTCCAAACTAGATTTCTTTTCTAAAACCAATTTTCAAAAAATCAAAAATCAATCGCTTTCTTAATAAAACCCTACATGCTTATAAATAAAATCATTAACCATCACTGGCTTCGCTTGTTTGATCGTTAATGATGGAGTTATTAGTGGTAGTCACCAAGCCTTTGCTTGTTTGACTATCATGAAAGCTCCTACACCTTAATCAAAACAAATTAATTAAAAACTCAAAACAATATGAGTCATTAGTGGTAATTATCACTAAGACTCATCCTTTCCAAAATAATTTCAAAAAAGATAATAAAACGCTATGTACTAGTAATCACTTGAGTATTTGCTCGATTGATTATCTGCTCCAACACTTTTCTTTCAAGTTAGTAATGAACGCCACTGGCAAGCTTGTTTGGTATTCATGAACGCTGAGTCATATTTCAAAAACCAAAAGATAAGATAAAGATAAAACACAGATTATCAAAACAAAGAATTAAGAACTACGTAGCTTTGATCCCTCACCAATGAGGGTACGTAGGACCGGTCATATCCCGCCAAGCTCGCCAAAAATCAAAACAAAGAATTAAGAACTACGAGCTTTGATCCTCAACATCGAGGGTAATGAGGACCTGGTCATATCCCGCTGCTCACTTTCAAAAACCTTAGTTTAGTTTCGCTTTCAAAAATCTCAAAAAGACTCTTTCTCCTTGTCTTCTATAAAACTCTTTCAAATAAAAAAGGAAAAGAAAAGAAGTAGAACAAAAATTATCTCAAATCAAACGATCTAAACCACACATCGAATTAATGGTTCCTTTCGTTAGAAAGGAGGTGCTGGGTGCTAACACCTTCCCACACCTAACCGAATTCCCAACCTACATTTCTGCTTTCAAAGACCACCCGCTTTTTGTAAAAAGACCTTTTCTAATGTTTTGGTCTAAAAATTAAAATATTAGTGGCGGCTTTCACAATTTTCACGTTGTACACCGAGAAATCCTAAACCGGATTTTTCGGGCGCAACAAAGCGCCCTTCCGCTCTCTTTAGCCGGTCCGCTCGCTTCTCTTCAACGCATACGCGCCTCTTTCTAGCACCCAATGTTTCTTCAGAGCCCATGTGATCGCTAGCTCTCCTCAAGAACATGCCAAGATCTGCAGTAGTGGTTGAGGGTGAATTTCTGGCGAACCTATGATCGTGCCTGATTCCACGCTGAGGTATTTCACTTATCCTTTCGCAGAGGTCGCTGTACTTTCTCGCCTTGTCGTTGAAGCGGCCTATATAGTGTCTCAAGGACTCGCTTCGCTTTGAACGATCGTGTCCCGCATGCTCTTCATATCTCAGATCGACAACGATTGGCCGTAATTGGCCAAGAAAGTCGCGACTAAGCCTCCCAAGAAGCAATGGTATTAGGCCGCAAAGATTCCCACTCATTCCAAATACCACCATCGAGCGATCGAGGAAAAGTCTGCACTTCATTGTTGGACTCGGCTCCCTATAATCGCAGTGAATTGCTGAAGTAGCGACGTGCTTGTCCGATCGCCACGACCATCGAACTTGTTCAAATTTGGCGCTTTCAAATCTCTCTCGGGAATGCGATAGCGCCTAATTTCTCTCGAGAATGGCCCATGACCGGTCACTAGTTCTCCCGTCCCAAAAGGCTGAAAGGCATTTACTTCGCTGGCCGATATTCCGTAGAGTCCTCCACCGACCATCTGGCCGTGACCATACATGGGAGGGATTTGAGACGCAATGCCTCGCTTCGCTTCTGGCCTCGCGTTTTTCGACCGGCGAGATATATCCCCATCTCCCTTTTGTAGTTGTCCAACTCGTTATATGAGTCCCATGATCGGCTCCTTGACTTACGAGACCCCGAAGACTCGCACGAGGAGTACCTTGTAGGCGAGCGATCTGACTCCGGGTTATAAGTGGAATTTGCATAATCTTGATCGCCGACGGAACGGCGACTTCGACGCCCCACGAAGCGGAGATCTCCATACTCGACTTCGCGCAGGGCAGGATTGACGCGCAGGCGGTGGCTCCATGCGGCCTGGCCGCTTCTTCCTGCGGAGCCGTTGTGCTCGCTGGAGGGCGCGATTTCGGCCGTAGGGTCTTTCACCGCCGCGACGCGGGCGGCCGATGGATCCTTCATAAAGAGAAAGAAGTGCTTTCACCACAAGAATAATTTGATTCTTGTTCTCGCAAAATTTGTAAGATAGCCCGAGTCACGTGTTTCTCGCAAGGAAGCATCAATTCCTCGTGATCAACCAACTCGACCGTAGCCGCTGGCCGAGCCACCGCGAATCGTTTCTAAGATTGGTCCTCACCGCCTGCATGCAGGGTTCCCGACGAGGGATTATCCAATGATTCATGAATGGTGTACGGACGCCTCGGGTTTGGCTGAGGAGCGCTGCCCGCCTGTAGGGGTCGGCCACGACGGCTCGCGTGGCGTGCTTCCTACCGCATGGTGGAAGTGTGCAATTCGCTCCCACCGTGGTCGCCAAATGATCGCATACCAATAGAGGTAAAGTGCCGATGTAGTCCTTTAGCCTTGGCCACCGGATGTCTTGGTGTTAAAGTCTCGGCCGCGCTCGGTGGTACTCGCGAAAGCACTGACGCCTAAGTCAAGAAGTGAACAATGAATAGACCACTAGTAATAAATGACGCACTCTAATTCCTCGAGATTCGTGCCATATTTATAGCTATAGTATCGGGCCATATTGGGCCTATTTGATCATGCATTGGGCCTCGAGCCCACCTGCAACGTAAAGTGTACAAGAGTAGCTATAAGTCATTCAAAGATAGCTTCTTTCGTTGAAGCAGACGCCGTGGATCCCTTCTTGCGGTCGACGCAGAATAATGTCGAGTACTTCCCTTTATTGGACCTAATCCAAACAACAATTTACAGCTGATAGTGTAGTTTATCCCCGGCAGATCAGGAGGACGTTAACCGGATTTGGTCATACGTTCAATCGCGTAACCACCCTTGGGCTTCCCAAATCATAAAGAAAGTGGATGACTCGGCAGGGCTTATAACATACCTAAGTAAATACTTTGACTTTGTGTATTCTATTTCGTAACAAGGTTTCATGTTTTAACTTTGTATTTGGTGTTCTTCCGCAGGACTCTTCGGTATATCGACGCTTAGTGTGGAAGACAGACGCCAGATTCGCGAAGAACAAAAACGAAAACAAGGGTATACCGCCAGTGTTGATACCACGAAGACTCCTACTAAAGATGATGCTGTCGAGAAAGAGAAAAGGAAATCAAGTTCCCACCGGTCTGCTCAGCTACCTCCCTCCAAAAGACCAAAGTCTGCTTCACCCTCCCGGCCTCCAGCCTTCCTGCAAGGGGTAAGTCGCTTGAATTAACACTCCTACCGACGCCGCACTGCTGAAGACGCTTTGGCGGCTAAGATTTTGGAGGTAAAGAGGGTCAAGGACTCGGACGGCTGTTGGTCCCATGAAGATCGCTCGATGTTCTTGGGGATCCATTCACAAAGGCCCTTAATCGTGCTTCCTTCCTAGTGATGTGGATTGTGTGCGTAAGATGGGGCCGTGGCAAGAGTTTAGTAGCAATTAAATCTTATAGCCTCTCGACTTCTATGCTTGCTCATCATTTTGAGAGTGCTTACGGAGCCGATGGTCAAGGGAGAAATGTGAAGATCGGCTGAAGTCTCAGGAGAAGGATCTCGAGTACTTGTCACAGGAGAAGAAGTCTCTCGGAGGAGGACTTGAAGAAATATGAGAATCACAAAAGATGATGGGTTTAAAAATCAAGAGCTTGTCTCGAGAGCAGACTTGTCTGACATAAGGAAAACTCATCGAGGTGTATAACGACCAAGAAAGCCAAGCGGGGAGGCGGCCGACTATGCTTCCTGTGGTGGCACACTTGACCGCTGGTTTTACTTGGTTTCGCCAAGCACAAGTGCACTTTCCTCGCTTTGGATCCCCGCTTGTTTGATCCTCGACAATGTTGTGGTTGATGGCCAAATTGTGGCTCCTGCTCGATAACCGACCTTCACCACCGGCCAAGTCGATGGAACCACCTACCGCCGCTCGACCTTAGAAGGTTTGGATAAGGTACTAAACGGCTTTATCGCCGATGGGACTATCACAGTGGTGATGGGAAGTGGCCGACGATTCTCGAGAAGACTCATTCCGGGTCCCCTCGCTAACTTGTTTTTGTTTCGACTTTGACGACCTACGGCTTGTAATTCATATTTGAACAATTTTATGTATTTCAGCACTTTACCTCTTATTTTGATCGCTTCTACCCTTTATTTTGACGATTTGAAGTTGTTATAATCTTTATTTTGAACGATTTTTATCCCGCGCAAGTTTGAATCTTTTCGCCTATGCTTTGAAATGTAGTGGTGTGATGTATGCTCGTTTCTTTGGTCTTCACTTTATACGACTCGCTTTTACCGCCTTTGGCTCTATTTTTCTTCCACACGACTTGCACCACTGGTTTATGCTTCCCCGTACTATGTAAGTGGATAGGTTACGTGAAAGATCGTCCGCTTATGCCGCAGATGCTTTCACATCTACCGCGTCCTTGTTTTTGGTCCTCTTTGTTAGAAATTGCTGAATTCTCGAGCAAACGCGATCCCACAACTTGCTTTTCAAATGAGTCATGGTCGGTGTGTCGCTATACAAAGAGGGTTTCTTCCCATGTCTCCGCTGGTCGACTTTTCAAATAACCACTTCATAGTCATGCGCGCTCCAAGGGTACACGAACTCGCTGGGCCTGCACTAAGCTTGGTAGGTCCTTTTGTCTTCTGCGTTCGGGTCAACATCGAGCCAACTACTCGGCCATTGCTGCTTTCGACTTTGTTTTTCCGACGATTCACGTGTTGCTTGTATAAATTTGTTATTGCAAATAGATTTGGCATTCAAACATATTTGTAATCTTCGATTCTCTTTATTCAATAAATGGCGGTACATTCGGAAGCTATAAGGCTCCCTAGAAAATACACTTATTGATAATACAAAAAGAAGAAATAGAGAATCGAAAGCTTCTTCCTCGCCCCGCTGGGAAGGCCGAGGGTTTTGTCATCTTCACCATAGTAAAACCGAAGGTTAGTATGCCCAGATCTTCGGGACATTTCCGCTGTGCTTTTCCAGCTTGAACGCGCTTTGGCCGAGCACAACTTTGATTCTCGAACTGACCTCCCGCTAGGGAGACAATTTACCGATAGCCCTCACTCTCGTGGTTCGCGCAGCAAGACCAAATCACCGCTTTAAATGTCCTCCTTTTCACTTTGAGTTGTACCTTTAGCCGCTTCTGCTCTGGCCGCCCTCCTTAACCTTAGCCATTTCTGCTTTCTCGAGCAAATCCAAGTCGACGCGAGTGTCATGGATCGTGCAATCGTGGGTAGTAAGTATTCTTCTCTTGGGCTAGGTTCCAATACTTCCACCGATAAGAGCATCACTACCATATGTCACCGGAAAGGAATTTCTCCTGTAGAATACTACGGTGTGGTATTGTAAGACCATAATACTAGAGGCAATTCTTCGGCCCAATTTCCCTTGGAGTCCTCCAATCTCTTTTTCAGCCCGGCTAGTACCACCTTGTTAGCAGCCTCGGCCTGCCCGTTTGTTTGAGGATGTTCTACCGAGGTAAATGCTTGGTAAATATTCCAAGTGTTGCAAAGTTCAGCCATTGACTCAGAGGCAAATTGTGTTCCGTTGTCGGTTACGATGGTTGCTGGAATTCCAAACCGGCATATGATCCTCTTCCAATAAAACTTCTTTACCCTTTCTGCTGATATGGTGGCCACCGGCTCTGCCTCTATCCATTTTGTGAAATAGTCGACAGCTACCAACAGGAATTTTACTTGACCCGGTGCCGGGGGGAATGGACCAAGGATGTCGACGCCCCAAACAGCAAATGGCCAAGCCGAGGAGACTGATTGCAGATTGGTTGGAGGGGCTTTTGGAATGTTTGCATGCATTTGACATTTGTGACATCGGCGGACATAGTCAACCGCTGCCCTTCTTCATTCTCGCTAATAATATTCTCGCTTCAGACAATCTTTGAAGCTAGTGCTTGGCCTCCAATATGGTCGCTACACACTCCTTCGCACCTCCTCGAGTATCTCCCGTGCTTTGTCGCTTGGACACATTTAAGGAGCGCATAGAGAAACCTCTTTGTACAAAACTCTCACCATCGATATAGTTGGTAGTCGCTTTCATCGCCTTTCTTTTTTCGCTATCCTAAGACATTCGGGCTTCTTCGCCCCGCAGTAAGCAAGAATCTTGGTCATCCAACAATCGTAATCAATCGCGTACGAGAAGACTTGGATTTGATTGATGCTGGGTCAAGGTTATCATTTCTTGTATTATCAATGGTTATTGCCGTTTTTTAGTGCTTGCCGCTTTGCCAATATGTCACTTCGCTATTTTGTTCTCTCGGGAATGTGTTAGTTCAAAGAAAACAAATTTGAGTTTTAGCTCTTGTACCTTGACAAATATCTAGTGAGTAGCTCGCCCTGGCGCCGAACGCCTCGTGACTCGGCCGGTGATTAGCAAAGAATCACCGCGAACTTTGAGGTGCTTTACTCCGATATCTATTGCCAAGTTCATGCCAAACGACAGAGCCTCGTATTCTCGCTTGATTATTGCCGCCTTGAAACCGAACCGCAGTTGATCGCCTATGAGTATGTTTTCGTGTCCTCCCAATGTGACTCGGCCCGCTTACTCTCAAGTTAGACGATCCATCCACCGACAGAGTCCAACAATGTTCGAATGATCTCGATCGCCGCCATCCTCGCTATTTCTACCACAAAATATGCTGGCTTGTGCCTTAATTGCTCCTCCTGGTCGGGTACTTGATATCATACTCCGATACCGACCGACCATTCTACCATTCTTCCGCAATATCCGCTTGGAAAGTATTTGACGAACGGGCAACTGCCTTAACAATTATTGAGTGGCTCATAAAGCATCGCTGCTTTCGGGCTGCCAAGCAGGACCGTGATAGGCCACCTTCTCAATCTTTTGGTACCTTTTGCTCGCGCCTCTCCACATTCGGGCCGACGAGTAGATAGGACATTGTTCTTTGGCTCTTTCTTCAACTAAAATCACACGCTCGCATGCTCAGAATGCATAAATATAATAATAATACGGCCCTCGTGCAGGGGTGTTAGAATTGGTGGTGCAAAACTAGATAGGTTTTTATCAACTCTAGTGCTTCTTCACATTCAGCCGACCATTGAACCGGCATTCTTCCTCAACAATTGAAACATAGGCCGATTTTGTCACCGCTTGTCCCAAGAATCTCGAGAGTGCCACTATTCGGCCACCAAGACTTGAACCTCCTTTGCATTGACAAAGCCTGAGTTTCTCTAATTGCTCGACACTTGGTCAAGGGTTGGCCTCTATCCCTCCGTGGGTTAACACATAACCTAGGGAATTCTCCCATTTGAACTCCAAAGAACACTTGTCGGGGTTTAGCCGCAATTCATGTTTTTCTAGTAGGAGAAAAGTTTTTTTGGAGGTTCGCTAAACGAGATTCTTCGCCTTCCGACTTAACTACCATATCATCCACATATACTTCAATGGATTTCCAATCTCCGCTCAAAAACTCTATCCATTAGACGATGATATGTGGCACTTGCATTTTTCAATCCGGGCGGCATTACGCGCAGAATTCGTAGCTTGTACCGGCAAACATAAATGTCAGCTTTCTTCATCTTCCGCTCATTTTGATTTGGTTGTAACCGAGTATGCATCCATGACGCCGTAAGCTTATAGCCGTAAGCTCCGCCCACCACCCATCAATACTCGACAAAGGATATGGGTCTTGGGACATGCTTTGTTTGAGGTCTCAGATAGTCTACGACATTCACCATTTTCCGCTGGATTTCTTGACCATCACAGATTAGCCAACCATGTTGGATACTTGACCTCTTTTATAAATTTTGCAAACACCACTTGGTTGTTTCCTCCCGTATTGCTTCATTTTTCGCGCCGCTTCCTCTTTCTCCCGGCTACATGCACTATAGACGGTTCAAGATAACCGGCGACAAATGAAGTTAGGATCAATACCGCATGTCCTCGGGGTACCATGCAAATACGTGAGTGTGGTCGAGAGGAATTTAATCAACTGGTCTTCAAGTTCAGCAGCAGCGCCGGTACCGATCCTTGTTTTCTCTCGATGTTGGGTCGGCCTATTACCACCTCTTTCAAGGTATCTACCGGCCACCTTTGCTCCTCCTTTTGGCCGAAGTTATATAGCCGAGGGTCCAGTGTCTAAAAACCGCAATTGAACCGACTTCGCCCGACTTTCCTTTGAACTGCTCTCACCTTTGCACTTTCTGCATAACACTTTCTTGCAATAACTTGGTCGCCTTTTACCACACCTACCTTACCACCAGGAAGGGGGTATTTCAAACACAGATGGGGATAAGAAACCACCGCCATCAAAGCATTAAGTGTCGGGCTCCCCACTATTATGTTGTATGATGACTCTGCATCAACAATCATATACCTCAGGATTATAGTCTTTGCCTATTCCCCTTCTCCAAAAGTTGTCCCGAGGTCCATATATCCGCGGACTTCAACCTGCTCTCCAGAAAATCCAACCAAAGTTCCAAGGTAGCTCTTTAGTGCCTCCACCGGCAATTTTAACCCTTCGAAGCACGACCAGTACATGACATTAGCTGAACTACCACCATCTACCAGTACACGAGCTACTGAGTAACCACTGGTGGTGACTGAGATTACGATCAGATCATCTGAGTGAGGCCGCACACCTTCAAAATCCTGGCCCCACGGTGGGCGCCAATGTTCCTAACTATTTCTGGAGATAGAAACGATCAAGAACACAATTGTTCCCAGCCGACCACCCAGGAAGGCTCGGATATGACATGCCTCCTAGCCGATCATCCGACTCGTAAGATGAAGGCCAAGTCCCCGCGCCTCATCACCGGCTTCCGCTTACGACATCGCCAAGGCCGACACGCAGCACTACATTCTCGATCAAAGAGCCGACGCTCCAAAGGGCTCTACCCCGTGCGAAAGCCCCGCTAGATATATTAGACAAGCCCGAGAATCTCGCCGAGATCTCGCGCATTTATGTACCTTTACGAGCATTTATGACGTATTGTAATATAAATATAGCCCATGAGGCCAATGAAAAGTGGATGAACATTTTGACTTCTCACATACTACTTTCTGTTTCTCGCTAAACCCTACCTGTGTGAATAGTTAGGAACATTGGCGCCACCGTGGGGCCCTGAGAACTTTCCCACCCCACGCCGTAACAAAGAAGCCCTACTTCACCATGGTAGGAACTGCAGCTAATGGTGGTTCTTCCACGAGCACCACAGCATCCCGCATACTTGAGTTGATGGAGGCGTGAGAACACTCCAAGACCGTAACGCAGAGCAAGCTCTGAGAACGAGGAGCAGATCACGCTGGCCAGCATTGGAGGCCGTAGAGGCTCTGGCCACGCAATGCTTAGTCGCTCTCCAAAACAATAGGACGGAGATTGCCCGAGCGCCTCGCGGGCGCTTTCACCATTCACCACAGCAGATCGAGGCTGCGCTCATCCCCTGGCTTCGAGCCCGCCATTGGAACTTATGACGAACAGAGATCCCCGCAGCCACGCTGACGCTTTTCGCATCTGCATGATGATCGCGGAGGTAATGACGCCATCCGGCCGCAAGATGTTCGCAGTACGCTGACCGATGTTGCGCCAAGTGGTTCAAGGGGTTAGCCGCTTCTGGCCCATCAACGGCTTTTGAGGACCTCGCCACCCGATTCGCTCAACAATTCTCTTCTAACAAGAAGAAGCTCATCCACCCGAGATTTGTTCGATCTCGCATGTGACCGGCTGTAACTGCTGAAGAAATACTTGAGCGCTTCAACAAAATCACAAAGACAAAGTGAAGACCCGACGAAGTTTTTCGTGAATGTGCCTTCATGAAGCGGCCTCGTAACGGACCTTTAGTGAAGCAATCGCTTCATCACCACTCCTGTGAACATGGACGAGGTCGAGCGAGAGCGCATAAGCACATCGGCCGAGGACACCGCCGCCTAAGGACGCCAGAGATGCTAGAGGACCTGTATACCACCACCGCTGTAACGAGGAAGCCGACCCAACCCTTCCTCGCCTCGCCCGCCAGACCGGGAGGAAGAGTCGCAACAGAAGTCCCGCCCCAATCCGTAAAGCACTTACACCCGCCGAGCCCGACCTTCTCGCCATTCTCAACGACGGGCTCGCCGACGAACCATCACTGCACCGACTCCATCTGGCTTCACACCATGGGTAAGTATCCCAAGCTTATTGCAGTTCCACAGACTGAGGTCACACCACCGACGCATCACTGGACTTTGAAGTTAAAGAATAGCTCATCCATCGAGGATTTCAAGAAGTTCGTGACTTCTGATGAACAAAGAAGAGGCGCGGAAAGCCCACTGAGAAGACAACCCCCAAGCAGGGGAGTGACCAAGGAAGGAATCGCAATGTAAAGACGGCCATGAAGTAGCCGACCGGGAGTAGTCAACACTATCTCTGAGGATTCTCCGTGGAGGCCCATCATCCTCGGCCAGAAGAAGTACGCCCGATCCATCATGCTCTGGCCTCCGCAAGCACCGGCCAAGATCCACCCCGCCTACTCCGCCGATCTCTTTTGACATCACAGATTTCAATGGAGTCCAAAATTTCATTCCGATGACCCAATTGATATGCGCCAAGACCAAAGCAGATACAAAGTGGCCCGAGTACTTGTAGATGGGGAAGCTCCGCCAACGTGATGTATTGAAGTGCTTCAAAGAGCCTGCCGCCAGAGGAGCCGCAAGAGTTACCTGTACACTTGCTCGCTTTTGCAGCGCAACAGTGGAGGTCCGAGGCTACCGATCTCGAGAACCACCTTCGGGCGGGCGTAATCGCTAAAACAAGCAGTGCCGAGGTATATGGTGGTGAACGCAAAGTCTTCTTACAAACATAATCAGGGGCAGCCCACTCTAAACGCCTAATGGCCGCTATCTCTACCCTCACCGCCTCAAATACCCCGCCCAACGGGAAGCTCGGAATGCTGAAGGGCGATCAGCGATGGCTCGCAAGTGTTACGCAGTAAAGTGCCAAAGATCAAGACAACTCGTATGACCGAGCAGCAGTAAAAGCAACCATTGCAGCTTCTCGACCCGGACCCCGTAATGTATGACCCAAATAAAGAAGGAAAAAGGCCACGCCCAAAGCAGTGATCTAAAGGAAGTTCGATAGGCCCAATGCAACATCGTAAGACAAAGATAGGACGAGACTCTCTACGAGATTGAAGACCAGCTCCTAAAGCTCCTCGCATAACGCCCACATATTTGCATGGTCTCCCAAGACATGCCGTATCGACCCAAATTTTATCTCACATAGATTATCACTAAACCCTTCGCTTCAACCTCGTGTCCCAAAGAAAAAGAAAACAGGGGCAAGAAAAAACAGAGGCCATAAAGGCGTATGCAAAAGCTACTTCCTGGCAGAGTTCATCCGGAAGTGAAGTATCCAACATGGTCGGGCGTAACCCCGATTTGTCAAGAAGTCCAACTAGCAAGTGGAGGATGTGCATCGACTATACGCACTTCAACAAGGCTCGCCTAAAAGACGCCAGATCCTCGCCGAGCATTGACAAAATTTGTCGACGAGCATCCGCTTCAAACTTCTCACCATGGACGATACCGTTACAACCGTGATCGTGATGAGCCACACCGATGAAGAAAAGATCGCTTTCATGACCGCCGCCCAACCATCAAGTACTGTGTGATGTCGCTCGCTTGAAAACGCCGCGCAACCTATCGATCGATGGACAGGATTTTCAAGAAGAGATCGGCAAGACCATTGAAGTCTACGCCGACGATATGGTGGTGAAGTCTCGCAATGCACTTCGATCATGTGACCAATCGCCAAGATATTCAAGCTACTAGAAAATACGACCTTCGCTCAACCTAAAAGTGCTCGCTCTCTGCGTCCAAGCAGAGAGTTTCGATACATCCTCTCTCATCGGGTATTGAGGCCAACCTCCCAATTCCGAGCAATCATCAACGCCGTAAGCCCATCCACGCCAAGGAGGTGCAGTCCTAGCAGCCAACAGGGCGCTTTCCCGATTCCTCGGGCGGTCGGGCGGACAGAGTAAAACCATTTTTTCAGCTTACTCAGAAAATTCAAGCTTCAACTGGTCTAAGAATGTGAGCATGCGCCCAACACCAGCAAGATTTCTGGCATCACCCCACCTCACGGCACTAAAGCAAGGTATACCCCTACTACTATACTTAATGCTTTCCAAAGACGATGCAAGGCGCTTCTAGTACAGAACAAGACGAGTCCAGCTTACAATATACTACGCAAGCAGAATGTGGGGGGAGCAGACCGAGATACCAAAAATAGAGAAGGCCGGCCACGCAGCTGCCCTCGCAGCCGAGAAAACTCAGCAAGATTTCCAAAGCTACTTGCAGGTAAGTGAAATCCGATTGCCTAATTCGCCAAGTCTTAGCAAAGCCGATTTAGCCGAGAATGGTAGCATGGTCTATTGAATTATCGTAGTTTGACATAAAGTATGTACCTGTGGGCCCCATCAAAGCACAGTGCCCCGTAGATTTTGTGGCGTAATCTGGTGGAAGCAGAGCACGAGGTCGCCTCTAGTAGCCGACCCCTTTTGGACACTTTTGCGTAGATGGATCCTCTAACACAAGGGGAAGTGGTGCAGTGGATAACTTTAGAAGGACCGATGGTATCCTCATCGAGCAATCTCTCAGTTCAACTTCAAAGCTACAAACAACCAAAGCGAGTACGGCACTAATCACCTGTGATGACTCGCAAATGACTCCACAACACCAAGGTGCGGGCGACTCCTCCTCGTGGACCTGACAGTTACCAACGCCTTCAAGACCAAAGATGAACTACTCAAAGAACATCGCAGCAAGGTACAAGAACTTAAGTCTAAATTTACATCCTTTGAACTAACCCATGTCCCAAGGGAACAAAATGGAAGGGCCGACATCTCAGCCAAACTAGCCAAGACTAAAAAGCCTGAAACAACCACTCTAAGTGATACAGAGTCACTCTTCGAACCACTTTTAGTCAAAACACAGTCCTCTCTCAATCGAGGAGGAACCAAAGAGCTGGATGACCAATATAATTGCTTATTTGCAGTGGTGAACAGCTGCAGCTTGCAAGAAAAGGAGGTGAAAAAGTTAGAAAAGATGGCCGCTAAGTACATTCTCCTTACTGAGGCCGAACTATTCAAGAGGGGATTCCGTGCCGCCTCAAAATGTCCGGTCAGAAAAAGCCAAAAGTCTTGAAAGAAATCCACGAAGGAGTCTCAGCAGCCCACATAGAGGACAAGCCCTTGCAAATAAAACCCTTAGAGCCGGCTTACATCGGCCGAGTCTCAAAAAGGACGCCATAGAATATGTGAAAAAGTGTGACAAGTGCCAGCCGCCATGCCGCCATCCCAAGAGCTCCACCAACCAACCTTCAGCATGGTCTCCCATGGCCGTCATTGATGGGGAGTCGATATCCTTGGCCCATTCGCCCATCGCCAGGACAAGTCGACACTTGCTCGCGGCCATCGACTACTTCTCTAAATGGATAGAGGCCGAGCCCATAACCACCATCTCGGCAAGCAGGGGTGAAGAAATTCTACCGCAAAGACCATCCGCCGCTTTGTATTCCAAACACCATAGTAATGCATAATGGCACTCTGGCCGCTTCTGACCAAGAGAAGAACTCGCAGAAAATGGAACATCTACCAAGCTTTCACCCTCTGGCCGAGCACCCCTGCACTAACGGGCAAAGCCGAGGTCGCAAACAAGGTCATATTGAACTGACTCAAAAGAAACTCGACGAATCCAAAGGAGGATGGGTCAAGAATTACCACTGTGCTATGGTCATACAACACCACTCCGCAGCCTTCCACTCAGAGGCCCTTTCGCTTGGTATACTGGCAAATGACGCCTCATCCCCATAGAGGTGCCGAACCTAGTCCAAGGCGAAGCCACCGAAACAGCCCTGCATGAAGCCTCCTCGTGAGCAAACTTAGACTTGGTAGAGGAAGTAAGAGAGCCGCAAAGGTGAAGGAGCAAAGCAAAAACAACGAGCCGCAAGGAAATACAACTCGAAAGCATCGCCAAGGACTTTCAGTGAGCAGTGACCTAGTACTGTAAGATCTAGCCGTGCCTGCGCCACAGTGCAACCACAAAAACCGGGAAGATCCGCTCAGAGTGAAAGAAGTCACCTGGCCAAGGAGCCTTCTGTTGGAAAAGTTAGATGGAGGCAAGATCCCGAGGTCCTCGAACGCAGCCAACCTCCGGCTTTTACTACAGCTTGAAATCAAGCTACTAGTCATCTGCTCTCATCATCATCCATCATTCACTTCATGTAACATTTGTACGTGGCAAGATAAAAGCCCCAAATGTACTTCATCTTCATCATGAATAAAGAGAACCGATTTTCAAAGCATTTTCAAAAGCAACAATTATTTTCTCCAAACAAAGCAACACAACGAATCTAATTCAAGGTCAAAATAAAAGTGGCCACAATAACAAAGTCCCGATAGGCAAGCGACCGAGCAAATGCCGCTCGATGTTGCTCTCGGGCGATGAAGACTAAAGTCCCGACAAGTGAGGCAGCCGACGAGCCACGCCCCACCTTTGGGCACACCCCGGCTTCGTTCGACGCGGCCTTCGCCTCGCCGAAAACCGAAATGGAGCTTACATCGCATAGGCTAAAGTAATCGCCGACGACGCCAACACGCCGGCAGTGTAAGAGTTTTTCAAAGATGCAGCGATGCTAGCGCCGCCGCGACAGATCAACGTGGTCCGTGATCGTGAGAAGAGCCCATTAAACCTAAGACCCGACAGTGTAGATCGCCTTAGAGCCGACATACAGCCCTTGGGCAACAACAAGGCCGCAAAACAAAACCTAGTAAATTAACACCGAGGTAAAACAAGACGCCCGATTAAAAAGCGCACTAACCGCAAAACTAAAACCGGCGTAATACGAGACGCTATAACTAAAAAGCGCACTCAACCGGAAAATAAATCGAGGTAATATGAAACAATCAAGAGGGCGGTTGCAATCAAAGAAGCGCAAAAACAAATGGGCAAAGTAAGCGTAACATCAATCAAAGGAAAGCGTAAAGAAATTATACAAGGCCCAACGGCAATCATTCAAAAGCCATAATAAAAACAAAGGTAATTTGAATCCATTACAAAAATTTTTGCCACAAGATTTTGTCTTTGTCTCGGCAGAGAAATTAGGAAGCAGGAGGAGGATCTTCGCCATGGACATCGCCGTCCGCCAAAATTCGCCCACTCTCAAGCAGACGGACAACAAATTTCATCAACTTTGCCAAAATCGACTCAGGCGCCATCGCGCCACACCCCCACACTCTTCTAAGCAATTTTCTTCATCAACAAGCTCTCGCTCACCACAACCTTGTCAGATCAAGCCGCCAAAGGTCGACTTCAGAAATATGGCCTCAACCGATCCAAATACCGTTAAAGCCTGCCGAAACTTTCAAAGAACAGAGGCCTTCACCTCACAAATAGTCGCAACCAAGTCCCCACCTACAGCAAGTCTGGGAAACAAGTCCCAAATTCCTTTGAGCACTCCGCTGTCAGTAGCAGCTTCAAAGATGCGCCGCCTCCAACTCTTTGCCCACTTTCTCCAAGGACTCCCAACTTCTTCTTCTCGCAAACAACTCCTGACACCTTTCTCCTCGAGCACTACAAAAATTTGCTTAAATAGCGACCCACAATTCGGCGCGGTGCTACAACCGACGCCGCTTCATTTTCACTCGCTGCGCTTCCTAGCAACCGCTGCCGCCATCTACACCGGCGACGGCTCACAATTGTCTCACAAGGCTCCAATTTTAAAGAAAAATAAAGCAACATGAGATTACAAGAGTTTCCAATTCCTTCCTCTCTCAACAAAGCTTTCATTCCTCAGAGATTAGGTTTCAGCTTCTTCCTCTCAAAGGAACACAAACGATTCCAATACTTCGCTTTCCATTTCCTTCCTCTCTCAACGACAAAGATATAATCCCCCGAATTCTATTTCTTGCACGCCCTGCATGAAAGGCACCGAGTAAGAAACCCTCACACTATTTAGTCCCGCCGCTCCCTCTCTTCTCTCTCGCTCCGCCCCACCGCCAGATCCAGCCTCTCTGCTCCCAGACTGGCCAACTCCATCGGAAAGCTTCGCCTCAACCAAAAGAAACTGGCCATGTCAGAGACGAGCTTCTTGTTGCTTCACCGAAGTTAGGTTTGTGATTCTTGTGAATTGAGATAATTTTGTCAACCGTATTTGATAGTTTTTTCTTCGCTTCATGCAGACATGAAGACCTTGTTTAATTGTTTCTTTGTTGAACTTAATTAACAACATTTCCCTTTAGAAGGGTTCTATGATCGACACACACCACATGCAAATTCACTTGTTTCTCTTATCGATATCGACCGCATGTCTTTCTCGTTTAGTTTTTTTTCTTTCCATTTTTCTCGTGGAAGTATGAATGTGTCTGTGTGTGTAAAAAGATTAATTGGAGCTTTATCTAACCAGATGGGGATGGTGGGCAAAATCAGCTTCGAGGAACTAAAATACCTAAAATCAGAGGTCACAAAACTCGCAGGATTAATTAGCAAGTTAGAACTAACAGAGTTGCATGATTTTTCAACCGCTTTATGCATTTTGTCTTGATAGGTTACATTAAGATCCGATGTCCATGATTTGGCTACAAAGAATCGATTATGGTCACCATTTAATAGTTATCGCTTTTGGTTAATGGTTTGCACACATATTAAAGTATGTTCATCACCAATCCAAATGGAAATGGATTTCATTCCCCGCAGCTTGCTAGTCACCGGCCTCAACCGTTGATCAAAATTGGATGGTTGAGATTTTGAGGTCTCAATCCGCCAAAGGCACATTGTGAGTCATCGATCTCTACCCAATGTGTAGATGAACCGACTTCAAAGGATGTGAGTAAATTCCTACTACAAAGAACTGAACCAATCTTAGTGTGTTTGTGTGGAGTGTTTATGGCGTGCTTCCATGTTTAAAAATCTCTCAGAGTCGCCACAAGTATTCTCTTATACCTCCCGCCATCTCAAACATGTAAACATACACACACACACAAACACATTCTCTGCTTCCAAACACTGCCTTTGTCTTTCTCGCTTCCCATTGAGTGCAAGGAAATAGAATACGCTGTTTCGACACGTTACTAATACCAAATTAACTCGCTTATTCCTTGAGTTTCCAACCAAATTTACTTTTTCTCGCTTGTCTAATACTCAAATGATAGGAGAAGATAAAAAAATTGAATTAGATAAAACTTGTTGATCTCTCGTGATACTTGTTTTTTGTTGTTGCCGAACACAAAAGTTCTCAGGCATATTGTTGTTGTTAAACACAAGATATATAGATCCCTATGCTGATCTATATATATATTTGGTCTCATGTATTTTAGTATGTATGTATGTATGTGTGTGTGACTTTCTAAGGTGATTAGATTAAATTGCATAGAGTAAAGAGCTTGAATTTTATAGACAAAGCTAAGACAAAGAAAGTGGTGGAACAGTAAAATGCAATTATGTAGATTGCCCTTTGATTGATTCTTGTACTTATTTGCTTCCTATTTTAACTTTTGATTTAGGGTTGGAAACACAGAGATGTACAATCACTAAAGGCTAAATTCGTTTCCATTGCCGCTTGTTGCTTCTGTGTACAATTCTCTTCCTCCTCTTTGTATCATTCGAGATCTCAATATATTTTGTCTTCTTGATGTTTATCCTACTTACTTCATATTTATCTTTAATATATGTTGTTTACAATTGTTCAAGCTTATTAATTAGAGTGTTTTTGTCAAAATTCCATAAGTATGAAGTTTAGTATTTATCGCTATTAATGGTGCTATAGGAAATCGTGTATGATGTCACACACCAATTTCATGTTATATGTTATGCCTTTGTTATGAATCATAATTGCATCCGCTTTTTGAATGGTTAGTAGTATTGAAAAATAACGAATGCTTAAGAACTAGAGTTTCAGCCATGTAAAATGTACGATTTGTCCCCGAGTTTGATTACAAAGGCTTGAATTATGCTTATGTATCATGATTGTGAATTGTTTTGGTTTATTTCTACCGCTTTTGAAAATAGGGGACCGCATTGTCTCATAGTTTTGAGCCCGTGTTGGTTGATATTTTTGTTTCCTAATTTTGTATTGTTAATAATTTTGTTGTTCACACGATTCTACGCCACCGCTGGCTGTAATATGATCTTTTAGAAATGGATAAGTCTTGGATTACGGCCGCTAAACACGTATGAATATAAGGAAGGGGTGAAGGGATTCATTAACTTCGCTTTAAAACATGGTGCGTTAACGGAAAATATTATGTCCTTGTCGAGAATGTGGCTTCAAAAAAAGGAGGACTTGGGATGTGGTATATGACCACTTAAGATGTACGCCATTTCCAAAGAGGGGATATACTTGTTGGTCCTATCACGGGGAGATAGAAACCATAACGCTCAGCAAGAACACTCAACATGCAACTCAAAGCACAATCGTTGAAGATCCCATCCAAAATATGATTAATGATGCTTTTGGTATCGATGGCCACTGCAGGCAAATGAAGTACCTGCTGCATCCAATGTAGAGTTTCAGAGAGATGAGGATGTGATGCAAAACACCAATCTAGAAAGGAATGAAGCCAATGAATTTTATGAATTAGCAAGAGATGGAGAACAACCCTTGTATGAAGGTTGTACAAACTATTCAAGGTTATCTTTTTTGGTGAAGTTATATCATATCAAATGCTTGTGTGGAATGAGTGACAAGGCCATGACAATGATTTTAGAACTTTTGCAAGATGCATTCAAAAATGCAAAGATTCCAAGTTCATTTTATGAGGCAAAGAAAACAATCACCAAACTTGGTTTGAACTATGAAAAGATACATGCATGTCCGAATCATTGTATGCTCTATCGGGGAAATACTAAGACGGCAAGGGAAAATTGTAAAGTTTGTCACACTTCTAGGTGGAAATCAAGGAAAAAGCCCGGGGTACTGGGTTAACACTCGATGACAATAGTATGAAGAAAGTTCCCCGCAAAAGTTCTTCGCTACTTTCCGTTAAAACCCGACACGTAGACTATTTTTATCTTCAAAGACAGCCGAGGACATGATATGGCATGCTACTAATAACAATAATGATGGAATGATGAGACATCCTAGAGATTCTGGCTTGGAAATGATTTGACTCAACACACTCTTTGTTTGCATCCGATGCACTAAATGTCTGCCTTGGGTTAGCTATCGACGGTTTTAATCCCTTTGGTGTTATGAGTTCAAATTATAGTATTTGGCCGCTTATTCTCTTTCTTACAACACTCTCCAAGTGGTGTGCATGAAATGTACATCTTTTATAATTTCGATGATAATTCCCGGGAAAAAATGCCAGCAATAATATAGATGTCTACTTGCAACCTCTTATTAGAGAATTAAATGAATCAGGACAACAGTGTGGATGCTTATGATTCTTTCAAGCGTGAGATGTTTAAATTACATGCAATGCTAGTGTGGACAATAAGTGATTTTCCGGTTGGGAACACTTTCTCGGTGGAACACATACACCTGACTTGCTTGCCCATCATGTAACTTTGACTCTATTCCTCGTCGCCTTCCTCATAGTAGAAAGTGGTGTTTAATGGGTCATCGCTGCTTTTCTTGACAGAGGCACCGATTTAGATTGAACCGATTCGCCTAACTATGAGCAAGATTTATGAGTCCGCCAAAAATATTGTCCGGTTCTCGATATTCTTGGGCGTGTTTTTAACATTGAAAATAAATTTGACTAAGACTAGAGAATGAGGGGACAAGAAAAGAACAAGAGGTGCGCGACTTCCACAGGTAACACTACTCAACAATGGAAAAAAAAGTATATTCTTTGAGCTTCCATATTGAAAGATAACTCGCTTGCGCCACAACCTTGATGTGATGCACATTGAAAAGAATGTATGTGATAATATCTTACACACTCGCTAAATGATAGTGCAAAGTCAAAAGATCACATCAATGCTCGAAAAGATCTTAAAGATATGGGCATAAGACCGCACCTTTGGCCGATGAAAATGGAAAATATCCTTTAGTCGCCTTTACAATGACTAAAATGGGCAAGAGAGCTTTTTGGCAACTTTAAAGAACATGACCGCGTTTGATGGTTATTCGAGCAACATTTCAAGGTGCATTGACTTAGATAATCTCAAGTTGAATGGAATGTTAAAAAGTCATGATTGTCATATATCGATGGAGCAAGCTTGTTACCGTTAGCCATGCGAACATCATTGCCCAATGAGGTTTCAAATTGTGTTGATTGAGTTATGCTCATTCTTTAGACAAATATGCAAAGAAATTATTGAAAATTGAAGATTTGGACAAATTGAATAATCAAATTGTCGCTACTTTATGCCACATGGAAATGTTATTTCCTCCTTCATTTTTCATCGTTATGGTTCACTTGGTTGTTCACCTTGTGGAAGAAGCTGCTTGGAGGTCCTGCCCATTATCGGATGTATCCAATAGAGAGGTAAAATATATGTTTTAGCTTCTTTTTATATGTTTTCAATTTGATAATGTAATGGTTATTCTAAACGACATTTGCATATATAGGTATCTTGACATTTAAAATCCTACGCTCAGAATAAAGCACGCCCCGGCGGTCTATAGCGTATGGTTACCTAATGGAAGAAATCTTACCATTTGTTCAAGGTATTTAGACAATATTGAAACAAGAATGAATAGACTTCCCTCGTGGTAGACGATGAACCCGACACAATGGAGGCTCACCACTGATAACCGAACTATTTCCTATAATTGGAAAAATCGGGTTGGTGGTTCTTCGTGATTTTACTCTTACACCAAGAGAAAAGTTACGCCTTCATCGACACGCATAACAAATTGTCAAGTTGTTGATTATTATCTTCAAGTAAGTATTTCTTCACTTAGATTGACCGCTCGCTTTCTTTTCGTGGGTACATCTAATACTATAAAATTACATAGGCAATTTAGAACTATTGTGCGAAGGAAACTTAGGGGAAAAAATGCTTCGTAGATAGACAAACAAAGTTCATAGAGAATTGCCTCGTTGGTTCGCCAATCGTAAGTGTTTATGCTATTTCTATTTCATTAATATTTCTATTTCATTAATATTTTCGCAATGTGATTAATAATCTACACTATGACATTCAGATTGGGAATAATCTTGACACTCTTAGCATACAAGATAAAGATGTTCTTGTTAGTCTTGCACAAGGTCCTTTAATCAAGCTTAGAAGGTTCACCGCGCTTAATGTTAATGGATACAAGTTTCGACTTTAGAACGAGATGTTTCTAAAAACTCAAAATAGTGGAGTTTTTGGCATGTTTGGAACGAGAAGTTATTCAAGCAATAGTGATACTCAAATGAGGTTCGAGAGGGGTGCCTTACTATGGACGATTAGTAGACATCATTGAGTCGAGCTATAGTGGTTTCACAAAGAGTCATGTTTAAATGTGAATGGGCTAATACCACTAATCCAAGAGGTTTGAAGATGGATAAGTCGGGCTTTACCTCTATCAAGTTTGCACGAAATATACATAGTGGAGAACATGAAGATGATGAACCATACATTAGAGCTCCAAGCTCAAATGGTCTATTATGTAGTGGATGAGAATGAACAAGGTCGAGTATACCAGCTTCATTTGAAACCAAGAGACTTGTATGATATGGGTGAAGATGAGAATGAAATTGTGGCATCCAACGAGACATACCCATCACAAAAACTGGAACAATTTTTCTTGGATGATAATACACATATTCCTTTAGCAAGAGTAGTTTTAGATAATGAACCCGAAAGTTCAAATTGTTAATGAAAATGTTGATGACGATGATCAAGATATGGTTTTATGAATGTGATTGGTAGTTCATTCTATGTAATATTGTTGCTAACTCTTTTAGTTTAACTATGACATAGTTTGTTTGAGATTGATCTCAATCCTTTTAATGTTTCCATTAAATGATTTACTTTACTCAATTCTTTTTGATACTTGTGTTATGAATTTATCGCCCATTACTTATGCTAATCAATCAAGGTTTATGATTATGTCGTGTTTATGCCATTACTTGCAACCAAAGTGAGTTTTCTAATTTAATATGTGCATGTGAGTTTTCATAGAATATATGCATGCGATTTCTTCGATTTTGATTTATTGCCTAACATGTATCGGTAGGTATGCCTCCTAAAAGAAGATATGATGGCCTCCGTAATGGTCAACCCACATCCGCTCAAGGACATGATTCTTCTCGTGAGAAGCACCCATAGGGTACCGCTACCCCAAAGGGTGTCTATGCCTAACCCATCTTCATCTTTGGAAGATGACATTCCCGAAGTTCGATGATGTGCCCTTTCCAAATGAAGTCGGGTATCTCGTAAGTTCATCTTCAAAATACCCAAGACTAATCCCAAATAAATAGTGGATGTTATTGGTAAATAAACTCTAATTAGGTGGTGTATTTTCCATTATTTATATTTCGTGTACTAATATTTTGACTTATTTTGTGTTAGATGAGGAGGGTAATCGCAGCCAAAGAAGCCTGAAAGTGCGTAGATTTGATTCCAAACCGCCTAGGATTCAAAGTTATGACTCAATGGAATGCAAAAATCAACCAATTGGACTGTCACGTTTATTAGGAGGGTTTTTGGGTTTTCTTGGAATTCATTTTGACAAATTCTATTTTGTACACTGACATGTGAAGTCCCTATGGATTACAAAAATAATTGTTATGAGAAAGACATAAAGGTATAGAGCAAAATTACTTAATACATTTTATTGTTATTTATGTTTTGTTACTAACATATTTTATTGTAATTGTATTAAAGACAAAATTTGTGGTAAATGATGGAGCTCACAAGAAATGGATTTTATCAAGCTTGGGAAAGAAATGGAAGGACGATCGTTGGTAAGCTTTTTAAAGAAAATTATAACCGAGCTTACTCGTGAAGAAAATACTTCTGAACTCCACCGAGGACATTCCCCTGCATCATTGGAGGAAGTTTTTGGAGTATAGGTCAAAACTCAAACTATGGTAATAACATAACTTTTCTTAAATTGGTTGTCGCTTAATTTGATTAGTATCACTAATTGGTTTCATTTCTTTGTTATTGATATTGTGGATGGAGAATTTTTTCCCTATTATATCCTTCAGAATGAAACATTAATAATTTTTTCCTATCATATCCTTCAGAATTAATATAAATTACTTTGTTAATGACTTTGTTTATAGGCAATGGCAGATCAAAATGCCGAAAACCGCTCAAGCAACAGTTTCCTCATACATTGTGGGCTAAGACAATCGCTGTAAAGCAACATGAGATGGTAGCATATCTCATTTTTTCTATTGTTTGAAAATCATAGAAAATGGTTTAACTATATTTATATGGTGATACGATTTAGGAAGAGCGAGACGGGCTGGACTTATACTAGAGCAGATATGTATGAAATTGCTCATAAAAATCAATCGTGATTTTGTTAATGATGAAGCAAGACAAAACCATGTAAGTCCAATATCATATATGTATAGCTATGTTTGATTGCAAACATATCATATTATTGGACACATCGTGAAATCTTTATGTCTTTCTTCAATACATGTAGGAAAAAATTACAACAAGCGCTTCTGAGGGTTCTTCCGAGCACGAAGCCTTTATTGAAGTTTTCGAAAGAACATCCTCGGTATAGTCGAGGTATGGGACTCTGTAACACCAACTCACCGAAATGGCTCGCTCTACGACAGATTCATATGATTTTCAAGCTAATGAAAAGATGTCACGTATGCAGAGTCAAATTGATTCTTTACAAGCACAAGTTGTTGAGGTTGAAAGTTTAAAAGCAAAAGTCACTGGTTGATGCTCTAAAGGAACAAGTTGTCGAATTACCTCTTTTCAAGGAACAACTTGCTTTTGTTATGCAACTTCTAAGCAAAATCCGTGAGACAATATTTGTCTTAATGCATTAAATCATGCTTATTGATCCAATGGAAAAGTTGCTAATTTATGACGACATCGCTTGATTATTTATGACGACACTATCATGATTATTTATGACGACATCGCTTGATTGGTTATGAAGTCAATTATGGTGCATTTTTCATTGGCACATACTCTTGTTATAAATGGGGTGAGCACACCGACACATACTCTTATTAGATGACTCGTTTCGTTTGTCCATCTAAGCCTATTTTAAGTCAAGCTTCGTTTTTGAATGACTCGTAGCAGTAGTTGTTTCTTCTCTTAGATGAATTCATTTTGTGTGATTCTCGTTTTTTTAAGGAACAAGAAAAATCTTCCATTACCGTAATGACACGTAAGCATAGTGCAAGAACCAAGTTTATGTTATTATTATCATTTTCTCTTGCAAAGTTTTGATTTGTTCATTTTTCTTCATCGTGTGAAGGGTTTTCATTTTTTGAATCGGGATTCGTGGAAATCTAGTAATGGGTCAATTTGGATTTGTCTATGTGGTAAGTGGATTCATGTTAGTTAGCTCATTGTGTCTGAGATTCTTTTATTCTTTGTTTTGGAGATTGATAGTTACCTCTCCGAATGTCGAGCTCTTTCTCTCATATATATTTGCTCTATCTTTGTGTATAAGGAATTTGGTAATTTTTGAACTTGTGGTGCTTGAGTTTTGAAGAAATTTAGTCCGGTCTTAGTTTTAGTGCTATTGTTTGAATTGAACTCAATTGTACACTCAGAGCATCGACACTGTGATGGGAGAGTTTGTGGTTTAGATTTGTAATGTGAAATGGAGAAAACATATATGTCGTGAGGTTAAGATAATTAAGAGATCTTAATTAATTATTCATATTATTAATTGTCTTATTGGGAGGTTGTGAAGTCAACAATAATTGTTCATTACTTGGGTTTTAGTTTTGGCTACAATATTGATTCTAACTTAATTTATGGCTCTTTTTTCCAAATACTTAACTTGGAATCACAAGATGATTTGAGACGCTTCTTCCGTGCCACCACACAGACAAAATGAAGCAAGCCCATCCCGTAGGACATCTAGATAGATAATTCTATTTGGTTGTATTTTGATGTTATGAACTAGTTTTGCTAGTTGGTTGTACTTTGAGATTTTATGAACTAATTAAGCTCTGCTTGTACTTTGATGTTATGAACTAATTTAGTTGGTTGTATTTTTGGTGCCATGAACAACTAGATTTGGATGTATGAACTAATTTCTAGTTATTATGAACTAAATTTGGTTTCTAGAAGGTCAGATGTGATTTTGGCATAATTGTAGTTTCTTTAATAGGTACAAGTCAAGTTAGAAAGGTACGTAAACAAAAATCAGTTTAAAATTTAAAAAAATTATTTTAACTTGCATATGGCTTGCAACCGCCGCTAGTGTCAGGGAAAATTTTGGCGCCAGAGCTTTGCGGTGGCGCTTAATAACCGCCGCTAGTGTTGGTGGGAATTTTTGGCGCGCACTCATGCGCGCTTATGCCCGGCGACGCTTAGAAATAACGGCAGCTTACAGAACCGGGCCAAAGATAAATCCACTCGGCGCATAGAACCGCCGCCGCCTCAATTTTACCCGCCGCTCCTCCGCTTTCTATGTAGTGGAGCCGCTGCTTCTCCAGTCCCACTTAACCAACTCTTGTTCCAAACGGCTCTTTTCAACCTTACAGCCTCCAACTCCCCTGCTTTTCTTCCAAGCCGCCTTTTCACCAACGCCGGCAGCAGCTTTGTTAAAAGCATCCTCGCCAGTGAGCAAGCACCGAGGCATAATGGCCGTAGGTCTTCACCGCCACCAACGCTTGCCGAATCCCCGTGAGTGGCCACCTTCTCCACATCGCTCGCACTGCCAGCAGCAGCATTGAGAATGTAATTCAAAGGATACCCGAATCAAAGGTCGACCGAACGGGGCTCGCTTGCAGTCCGCCGCCCTCTTCCGCATTTCAAAGACGCCTTTCCAAGAAGTATCAATAACCCTCCCCACGCCGCGCAAACCGATCTCAACAAAGAAGACTAATTGGCCGCTTCTTCGCAGCGGATTCTCCGAGAAGGGAGGAGGACGAGGACTACTTGTACTGAGCATTCGCTGCACCTTCCGACACTCAGAGGCGATTGCAAAACCTTCACGACTCTTAGTAATCAGGAGAGCCTCGACTGTAAGAGGACTCTACCCCAAAATCGATGAGGAGAAGGCTCCTGAGCTGCCCCTTGTTACTTCTTCCGCTCTCCCGACACTTTCTTATGCTCAAAGAACGCTAAGGGCAGACATCCCAAAACCACCTGAAAGGAGAAGCAATTGTCAAAAAAAAAAAAAAACGGGAAGTATGCCCGAGAGAATTACTTAAATAGTCAATCAACGACTCCTGGCCATCCACTAAGCCCAACAACAGTGAAGATTTCAAAGATACCCGAGGACTTAACCCACCATCTAGCCGATCCACCGCGCTTTTCAACCGAACTCAACACCCTTCTCTCAACAGTAAAACTTATCCTGTGGTGCCTCGCCCAACTCAAAGGAAACCGCTCACCACCAACCTCACAACCAAAGAATAGTGACACTTCGCCCCGAGACAAGCTTTAACCAAAAGAATGCTTAAAATACTTGTAACTACTTTTGTACAAAGCCATAAAAGGACGGCACGATGATTGCATAAAGACACCCACTCCATCGGGTCCTTCACCGACGAGCTAAGAAGTACAAAACTTGCAGCCGAGACCTCCTCCCCAAGGCACTCACAAAGGATCTCGGCGGCCTCATATGGGCCCACCCGCTGGGATGCAAACTGGCCTGAGCCACATGAAGCATCTTCAACACCGCAAGAAAAGGGGAGAAAGGCAACCAACCCCAAGTGCTCAAACCAGTGTCCGTAAGCGTAAGTATACACATCATTCCCTAATGCATTCATCTCAAATGCCTTCCTCCAAGGAGACTAGCCGTGGCCGCTCCTCATCCACAGGTGACATAGCATCCGCCAAACGCCAACAAGCGGAGGCCTCTGCATGAGCTCGAGTACGAGTCAAGCACCTCTTGATCTAAAGGTCATGACGAATAAATCACCCGGCCTCGCTGAATCGTAAGGGGGAACCATCATATAAAGGTCGCCATTTCCTTACCACTCCTGGGCGAACATTGCGCAAAATGAACAATACCTACATTCGAGGGAAGCAAAGACAAATGGGATTAAGACACCTATACTCAGAGGTCACCTCACTCTCACTATCACTACTTATTTCAACTATCGAGACCATCTCTATTTTGCAGAAAACAAACGCAAAGAAATGCAGCCCAAGAGAAGCGTAAAAGAAAATAAGAGAAGCCACAAAGTAAGAGGATAATGCGAGGAACCACGATCTTAAAGCATGAAATTCTGAGTAGCCACAAACACCACCAAAGGGAGAGAAAGGCACGCAGAGGAGCACCGAGAGGAGAAACGCAAAGACAATAGCGTAAACGTAAGAGGAAATGAAACAGAAAGGAAATTAGGCGTAAGAGACACGGGTTGTAAGACCTTTCAAGCAAAGACGATCCAACGGCTAAAAACCCACCAATAAAATCAACGGTGGAGATTCGCCGCTCAAATCCCAGCGACACGCGTCCCGCCCCAATGGAGCACTTAGAAGACGCCGACACTTCCCAAGAACGCCATGATGACACCTCCCGCCAAAAATCAAATCAATCAAGCGCCGCGCACACATCGCTAAATCAATAGGTATCGCCACGGCCGCCGGGCCAAAGAGAAGCGCGAGGAACCGCAATGCCATCGGCTAAGAATAAGTTCGAGAATGTAAAGATGCGATCGGCCGCATAAAAAGAGAGGTTTTGACAACCGAGAACAACAATAAAAGTGGAAGGTTTCGCATTTCAATTAAGTCTGCTTATTTTCAATACAACATTACATTACATTTGATAAGCAACATTACATTACATTACAATGACAAAGACAAATCCAAAATCATCACAAGAGAATGAGCTACTAATATACACCGGGTGATTTACACCCTTTTGCAGTACCATCAAACTTTGAAGTATCTCCCCGACGAGCTTCCTACCGCTTTGCTACATCCGATGTTCTCGAATCGCCCAGAAGCGCAGACAGAGGGCAACCCCTTTTTGCACCAAAGGCGCACACCAAGCCCACTCGAGGATTGCCACCAATTATGACAAGACTCCGACTGCCGGGCCGAGGTGTCACCTTCCATGAACGGCTCGGCACGCCCCTACCGACGCCTCTTCGAGTCTTCTCGAACAACTCCAAAGATCCGCAGGTAAAGCCACCGCAAAAAGAAAAGAGCCGTAGTTCGCGAAGATCAATAACCTCGCTGAGCCTCTCGACAACCCCACGCACTGCGGAAAGATGGGGTTGTTCAAAAGACTCAAAGGGGGGACGCAATCTCATCATAGAGAATGTGCGCAACCTAGCCATGAACAAACCAAAGCAACGAGAAACCCCTATTTATACAAGTGGAAGAGCAAAACTCCCGAGCTATAATTATGGCGTAACTGAAACCTGTGGAAGTCAAAATCACTAAGTCAAAGAAAACACACTTATGACACAGCCAGAAAACCCACGCGAGTCAAAAATGATCGGGTCAAAGGGGAGCACAAAAATCCACACAAGCATCAGTAAACCAAGACGCTTAAAGGCAAACGAGGCCGGATCGCTTTAACGCACGCAGACGAGGGACTACAGAACCACGGTAAATCAAGGATACTTAGAACGCCTTCGACTCAAAGTGCTCGCCGCCGAGGGACCGTGTTCCCACCGACCACCCAGAAGGCTCTGATATGACACGCCCCTAGCCGATCATCCGACTCGTAAGATGAAGGCCAAGTCCCCGCGCTACCATCACCAAGCTTCCGCTCGGCGACACGCCAAGGCGCCGACACGCAGACTACATTCCGATCAAAGAGCCGACGCCTCCAAAGCGGCTCTCACTACCAGCGAAAGCCCCGCTTAGATATATTAGGCAAGCCCGAGAATTTCGCCGAGATCTCGCGCATTTATGTACCTTTACGAGCATTTATGACGATTGTAATATAAATATAGCCCATGAGGCCAATGAAAAGTGGACGAGCATTTTGACTTCTCACATACTACTTTCTCGTGTTCTTGCTAAACCCTACCCAGTGAATAGTTAGGAACAACAATGAACAATCTCGCGGATAGTAAAATTGCTCAACCCTTTCATTAGCCTTTCCGCGAAATATATAGTAGTATGCCATTCATGGCCAATAATTAGCGGCTGCATAATAAAGGTAATCGTTACATAATAAAGGTAGCCGTTACATAAGGTTGCTTCTACTGATGGATAGGCCAACACCAAAATTAGGAACCTGTAAATAAGAGACTAGGCCGAGCATGAGAAGCTTCCCACCACCTCACCCTCAGCCTCGCTTTGATATCATGCTCATGGTGATGCTCTGGCCTGGTCGTGAAACAATAATAAAGTTTTATATATATATATATATATATATATATATATATATATATATATATATATATATATATATATATATAATGTAGGTGTGAGTGGATGAGTTAGTAGTTAATAATGTAATTCACATTGAAAGTGAAACCACTCTACGCGTGAATGAAAGATTACCACCAATTATAGAGAGACATCGATTCCAACATGTTTTAAAATATTTCCGCACTAAACAAAATTCCTTTGAGCAGCATTTTTCTTTTTTTCTTACCAAACTCTTAATCTTCCATTTCCAACCTGTGATTCTCTAATCCTCTTTCGCCTCCCAAACAAACGCCCCCTAACTTCCGTGTTTGGGAAGTACGGTGAAATCGAGGATTGCAAGTATTATACTAACAAGCTCACCGAGAAGGTGAAGAGCTTTGCTTTCATTTTGTTCAAGCATAGGAGCAGTGCTCGCATGGCACTAAAACAGCCTGTAAAGAAAATTGGTAACCGAGCGACGGTGTGTCAGTTGGCAATATCTCCGGGACCTTTTGCTAGTTATCTGTTTATTTATTGGTATGGTGAGGATGCTTTGGGAGAGTATCACAAGAATCTTGAAGGGAACACTTTGTATTTTCACGAGGCTGTTGATGGTCCTAAGGGAAACATGGTTTATCATCATCACCATCATCAGACTCATTACCATTCAAGGGAGAAGAAGAGGAAGTACTCACATGATGGTAAACCATCTTATTGTGATGACTGTGGTCGCCTGATGGTGCCTACAAGCCCTGCTGTTAGGGGTTACAATCCGGGAGTCCCACAACAGGGTTTGAATCCAGCAGTTGCAAATCAAGGAGCTGGGTTGCAGCTTGGGGATTCGCTTGAGGTCTTATGCGGTGCACCGTGAACCAGGCTGGACCAATTCATGTTGCATATGGTGATCGGGCTGCAACGATCTACGGAACCAGCCGGGGATGCAACAGGGATACCAGAATCCTCAGATGGGACATGGCGGTTAGTGTTGGAACCCGCCGGGGATGCAACAGGGATACCAGAATCCTCATATGGGACATGGCGGTCAGTTTTGGAACCTGCAAGGGATGCAACAAGGATACCAAAATCCTCAGATGGGACAAGGCGGACACCATTTGTAATATCATCAAATTTTAGAATATTATATTGGAACTAAAAAAAAATTAGTTTACTGAATTATTGGTCGTCATGATACATCTCTATATAAATCTTCTAAAATAGCATATTAACTAACTATTTATTAATTGTTAGAAAGAAAGATGTAGTAAAATAATATTAAGACACTTTCTAGAAGTGTCCATCACCTCCTCTTTCTTGATAAGGGGAACTTATAATATAAGTGTAATAATAAAAATATATGAAGATATTTATTGTTAGGCAAGCACATCCACACATATATTAGAAAGTAGAGAAGGAGAGATAGAAAGTAAAGACAGAGAGAGAGAGTCAGAGATTATGGTGCTATAAGAAAAAAAATGTGAAATAGTGCAGTGGAGGTATGAATCAAAACATTCAAGGAAGAAAATTGGAGTATCAAATGGAAAGCTATGGTATAAAGAAAGGGGGTTGAGATCTGCAAACTCTAAGAAGAAAGAGTAAACAGGGTAAGAGAGATGAAATGCAAGGAAAGTGGAGTTTGAGAAGTGAGATTCAAAGTGAAAGTGATGCTAAGAGAAAGAAAGAAAGCACCTACAAAATAAACGTTGATAAGAGAATGAGATTTAGAAGGGAGGTGATGCAAAGTAACATATATAGTTGCTACGTGAGGTAACGGTCCTTTACCTTAGTCTGATATTAAACTTTCTTTATGCTAGAAATGTATGGGGTCATATATTGTAGGTTTGAAACTTAAAGTTTATCTTATATTAAATTAGATATAGAAAGCTCTATGACTAGTTGAAATGGGTAGGAAATATAGGAACTGAAATTTAATAGCAAATTTAGATACTACAGTTAAGGATTAGAGATTAAGTATGATGTATGCTTATTTATTGAAATGCTGATGCAATGTCTACCTTACTCTCTAGATTATGAGTCCAATGAATTGGTAAAGATCGACAACTTCTCTCTTCGTGGCTTAGGAAGTCGGTGAGTAGATAATGGGGACTATAACAAGTTCTTTTTATTTCTTTAAACTTATGTTATATTTATTTTACTGAATCTCTATTTTATGGTTTTTTTTAGCAATTTAATAAAGATTTTATTACCCTTTTATACGAAACACATTTTGGGACATGGAAATAAGATTTATGACTTGATCATTTGAATGTGAGGATTCTCATGGAATATTTTGAACTCTTGGATTTTGAGACTTTTATGAATGCATGTTTTCAAGAATGGATGAATAATTGGTTTGAGGTTTGGGAGGTAATATCTTGAAACTACTAATTCACTATGATATTTGTTGATCGAGAGGTTTGTTAATATACGATATTTTATTGGAGTTTCAAAACAAATAGGGGTAAAACTTTGTCGTAACGCATGCTAACAACAAGATGTGTTAGCCTTGTGCACCAAGATTTACCTATTAGGCAGGAGCCTATTGTTTATATTTTGAGGCTGGGAGCCTATTATCGATATTTTGAGGCGGAGCCTATCATTGATTTCGAGGCTGGAGCCTATTATTGATATTTTCAGTCGAGCCTATGATTTACATTTATCTATGGGAGCCTATTTTAGTTATGTACAAGTGTTACCCTTATTGTCATTGTCATCTTATTATTTGATTTTATATGACTTCTTTGATTAAACTATTTTATTTGTGGAATTGTTTTTAACATTGATATTATCGTGTCTCGCTTGTTATGTTCTTTATTATTTACTCACCGAAGTGGTGACTCACATCGCCTCTCATATGTTACGATTCCCGATCATGTCGATCGAGTACATCTTCTAGAGTCCAAAGATCTTATTTCTAGTGATACTCCCTTCTTGTTTTGGAGGGTCGTTGTTTATGTTGCCTATATTTTCTATTGTGTCCATATGTATTTGACTTGAAAAAATCTTTGAGGCTCATGCATTATGTTGTTTTCTCGATAAGGGGTATATGTCTTTATGATGACCTTTGTAAGTGGCCTATGTATGTTGGTATTCTATGTCTTAAAGATACAGTGTGTATATCGATTGTGGATGTCCATATTTTAGTGAAGGTTCTATCGAATTTTCGCTAGAAATTTCTTTGAAATATAGTCTATTATAGGTTTTGATAAGATGACACTTCATTAGGTCAACTTGATCTTGTCGAGGCTCGCCAGATTAGGATAGTAGTCCGTGGCGCTGACATGGTTCAATTCGGGTCGTGACAAAGTTGGTATCGTGAGCTTAGGTTATGTCTTTCCATGTAACAGAGCCGAGGACCTTTAGTAGAGTCGATTGTGATAATGTACCCGCATTATCACACTTGGGACCCTATTAAAGATCTTTTAGGATTGTTCATTTCGCCTCCAAAGTCTCTTCAATTTTTCCCTATCTTGTGAGTCACCAATAATTCTCGTGCCTTGTCATTAGATAAATCAAGGTCATAGAATACACCGCCGCCAAAGAGCCAGAATATGGCAAGAGCTTTCAAAAACACAAACACCAAAGTTTTTTTGTAACATGGCCGTGTTTTCTCCTCGATTCCAAAAACTAAGCATGCTTTGTTCCTTAATGGCTTGTAATTGGCAAGTGTTTGTTCCTTACCATTTCTCAAAGAAATAGCCTTAATATGTTCCTTAATGGCTTGTAATTGGCAAAGGTAACATGGCAAAGTTGTTTGTTCCTTTACCATTTCTCTAGAAATAGCCTTAACATGTTCCTTTCCTTGTCTTTGGAAGGAGTAGCTTCAGATTTGAAGGCAATGCACCTCAGGGCCTTTGATACAAAGTCGTGGCTAATTGAACTACTTGATTCTCTAAATTTTAATGGAAGCATCTCGAGTTTGATCGAGCTTTTACATCACTCATAAATGCTTTCATTAGAGTTTCCAAGGAGTTTTCCATTTCTCGTGCAAATGGTCTTTGACATGTTGAGAAGGAAATTCGTGGAGTAGATGGTGCAAAGAAAGATTTGGTGCAAAGAACATTGTTACTCCCCACCGTAAATCTGGGTGATTGTTCCAACTGGATTATAAGTGTTGGAATAAGGGTTGTTATTTCTATTATAACCTACATAATTTACAGAGATAGGGTCATTAGAACACTCTCATACAAGTGACCTCTCCACAAGACACACAACTAGTGGTGCCCGGAGGTGATTGTTCTATCAAGGTCGCAGTTGTCGTTCGTGACGCACCGCATTAGATGCAGCTTGCATTGCCATAAGTGACGTTTTTTCATCAAGTTAGCTAGAGTGGCTACTGAGCGTATAAGGCGTATATATCATTAACTTCATGTACCCCGATGGTTTCTTTCGGGCACTCACCCTCTCAAGAGAGGCCAACTAGAGCTATTAGTCGCTATTCTATCTATCAATTCACATGCTTCATTGTATGACAGAGTTAATAACACTCCACCGCATGATGCATCAAGCATTATTCGCTTCGAGCTTGTATTGCCACCAAAATTTGCCACTTTTGAGGATCGGCCGCCGCTAATTTGCCACTTCTGATTTGCGATTTAAAAAGGTTTTATGGACTAGGCGCTAAAAATCCCGCCAAATTTGCCACTTTTAAAATGATTTTGTCGCTAATTTGCGACTTTGACAAGTCGCCGCAAACCCGCGTGGCAAAAACAAATCCCAAATAAAACGATGACTCCTTCCACGCACTCTCGTAATTATTTCACCAAACCTCGCTTTAAACTTCAGAGAACGCTTTTCCTTCACTGCCCCACGACTCCCGGCCCCACGACCTCCATCCTCCACAGCCTCCTCCGTCTCCTCCACAGCCCCTCCTCCATCCTCCATGGTCCTCCTCCGTCCTTCACACCCTCTCCCATCGCGCCTCTCTTTCTCCCCTCACTCCCTCTCTCTCCCTCCCTCTCCCACCGGCTTCCTCGCTGATTTTGTTCCGCTGGTCGCTGCTCTCCTGCTTCTCCACCGATCTCTCCGCCGACGCCTTCGTAGACAGGTAAGACTTGCCATTATCATTAATTTGTTGCTAATTTCAGCTTATTGTTAAACCCTAAATCCCAATTTTTTTAACCCTAAACCCCAATTTTTGTTGAACCCAGAATCCCAATTTTTTTGAACCCTAAATCCCAATTTCGCTTATTGTTAAACCCTAATTTGTTGCTAATTTCAAGCTAGGTTATTTCATCCGCTTTCTTTCCGGACAGATTTGTTTTGGCTAATTTAGTTGTTAATGTTATGTTTTGAACTATGAATTTGAATCTATTTAAGTATTTGGAAGTTGAATGGTAATTTTAAGTTCTATTTATTTTACTTTTGCTCTCTTATTTTATCGTTGTTTTTGTTGTAGGTGTACAAGATTATGAAGGAGCATAAGAATCCCAAGGTCCTTAGCGAGGGAATTTTGTGGATGGTTTCATTGTTGAGGATTTTGGTGTATCACATCTAAAGCTCAAGGTATGTTATCTCAGAATTAAATGTTTTTCAAATACATATAAATTTATATTTTTGGTTATGCATAATTCTTTTCAAGTTTCTTAGTTTTGATGCAACTCTTGTTTTGCAGGATTTAATTGATTTTCTTAAAGAAACCGGGTCACGCAAATGCTCATATTGACAAAATGGTCCATTCCCGTTATTGTATTCTCGCTATTATTTTGTCGTAGTTTCTTTGTCCTCGAGCATCAGGTTACCGCAGTTCCTTATGTTGCAATTGCTTTGGTGGATTCTAAGCTCGGCGCGAAAGGCGAAAGATCTTTTTGATTGGTTATCGAGGCAACTTTCTCGCCTAAGTAGTTTTGTTGAAGCCGCATAACCGCCGGGTTTACTTTCTACAATGACAAGATGTTCGCTTACTCAATTTGTCCTTCCGTGTTTGTCAAGATCAAATCGCTTCTAATGCATGGTATCTTGGAATAAAATTTGTGATGGTTTCTTTGTAGGATAAATCCTCCGATGTTCGCAAGGCAAATGAGGCTTGTATTAACGAGATATCGAGAGTTAGTGGACCAAATGGTATGTGTATGATAAAAATGTTTTTTCCTTAGTTCTCAACATCATGTGATACCAAGCACCATGAAATAATTTGTTTATTTAGATTGAAAAGATAGTTAAAGACATTCATGGACCAAAGATTGTCCCTTGTTCTTGAAAAGATAAAACCACATGGAGCGCTTTCAAGGTGCGTTTTTGGTATCATAGCTAATTTTTGCCCTTCTTTGCTTCATATGGTCAGTGCTTATCATGAAACATTTTCTCATTTCTTATATTCATCTATTTCTTACCCCCTTAAATGTTTTTGTCTTTAGAGTCATTCGAGCCACCAGAGCATCTACAAAGAGGTGTAGATCCAAAGGTGTTTCAAAAGTCCGAAATCAATCGCCAATGGTGTTTCAAACATGGAAATAGAGTCAGATCTTCTGTGATGTCGAGTCGCTTTATGTTGATCGCTTCTTTGTTTGATTTATATTCCTAATCGCTTTTTTTCATCATATCAAAAGAGGGTCTGAGCAAATGGGCGGCACTAAGTATGAACCCATATCAACTTACTATACAAATTTATCGAATTCATCATTATTTCCACAATATTCATTCATATATTTTATGAATTTGTTTGTTTTCCCATTGTATTCTTTTTTAACACTAGCATTGACAAAAAGCAGTATCAAATAAATATTTTCTTTTCTCTTCTTCTTGTTTATGAAGTGTAATGTATTGGTCCTAACTTTCATGCAATTTAATTGCTCAAAGCTAGAATTTCTTCCCGAATCGCTTGACACATTGAAGGATGAAGGGTACTTTTGACAGAGTCCAAGTGGCAATTTTTCTTCCATGCCTAATGAGAAGGTTTGTTTTATCAAGTTCGACAGAGTCCGAATTGGCAATTTTTCTTCCATACCGTGCATATTATATTCAAATCTTTGGGGTGGTTTAAGTGAATTCAAGAAATTTGTATAGTAAGTAGATAGGTCTGGGGCAATTTTTCTTCCATGCCCGACTTTCCGAGTACTACGTAAAACTTGCTAATTTAGTTCGCAGATGGAAGTTAGTAGAAGTTCATTTCTTAATTTATAAATACTACAGCTAGGCATAACATTGAGAAAGTACGGAAAAAATGCGAGCCGACTCAAACAATTTTGTCGCCATATATTCTCGTGATCCAAATGTTTTCCTTATATATTGAGGGGTTGCGCTTCTAAGAACAACCGAACTCGAATTGAATGTGCCGATCTTATAGGATTTATCCTCGATCATCATGGTGCCGAGGTATTGTTGCTAATGCTTTTATTGAATTTTTCTTTTCAAAGATTTACCCGAGATATTTATTCCCGACATTTTGTCGATAGATTAGTGGACAAACTAAAATCATTGCAAATTTTAGCAAGTTTAATAAAATTTAACGAGACGGGAAATTAGGAAAGTCGCATTAAATGCACTAGCCATCGGTTATAAGATTCTAGGTATGTTATTGCACTTCTATAATTTTCAAAGCACTTATAAAATACTTGATCCGTGTATATTGTTTTTAAGGTTGTGTTGAGGTCCACATAGACTGTAGATATGGCCCGAGTTATCTTTAGATCTTTATCGGGCCACCTCTATTATTTCACTCATTTGTCCATACTCCGCATGTCCAAATTCCGGGTGTGACGCTGAGATCCTTGTTATTCCACTCATATCACCACACTTGAGATGTTCAACTCGAAAGTGAGGGCTATGTCAATCGTCTCACTCCTCACCCTACAAGCCTGGCTTTCAGGGACGAGTTAAGCCCTATGCCCAAATTCTAAGAGATTGAAAAGTAATTTGATTTAGAAGAAATGGTCTGCTTTTAGTTAGTTAAATCGGGTTGTTTTGTTTCGATAGAACCGGTTTAAACTTTAAATTGGAATCTAAAGATTGTATTATGTACTATTATGGAATGAACTCAAAGATCACACAAATTCCTGTGGCTCTTCCTAGTCCCAATTCTATTTGTCACTTAATATCAAGAAATGGCCAACCTCATGGTCAACCACTATTCTATTTGTAGGCAACATGGCTTTTTAATTTCTCATACATAGCTCAACTTAATTAATGTAACCTCTCTTGTACCTATCAGTTGCTTCTCAAAAATAAAATTCACGAAGTCTTTATCTGTGGATGGAGTGATAACTTTTCACTTGAAGATTTTAGATGCAAAACTTTGGTTTCATTTTGATTATAATTTTGGGCCTTACTGGGTTGTTTTCCTTCCATGATCTTTCTATGCAGTGAGGACATATGGAGATTTGTTGGAAACTAATGATGCTCAAAAAGCATGTTAGATGATAGATTTAAGTGGAAGGTCCGTTTACCTTTCTCACTTATCCCTTCTCTCCGATGCATCAGACATCGATGAAGGTGGTGTATTTTGACAGTCCGGAGATGGAAAAGAAGAAGGAAGGAAAGCCAGTGAAGCGAGGGCGATTTTAAGGCTGCTCATCAGTGGAAATGGGTGCGCTTTTTCATTTTATATTTTTTATTGTGTAGTTATTGCATTATATCTTCTAAGCTCAGATTCCCGATTGTGATTATTGACCATAAAATGCAAACCAAATTTGACTGCCTTGTTTTAAACCTTGATTTTTATGTTAATATATTTGCCAAGTTTATACTAGTGTTAGAGCACAATCTAGAGGGTAAGTATTTATTTATCTTTTCTTGAAGTGGACATTCCGATTCATCTTCCCTTACATTTTTTTCCTTTCATATAATTCATTGCAAGTATGGCGCTCTTGCCGCTACAATCATCCCTACAGATTGGTATGTATATGGTGTTGGCTATTAATACTTTTGAATGCTTCTAAACAATCCTCTCATATGGTTATACCTTCTTTGGTACAAAGAATTAATCCACCTATCACGTGATTGGCACCTTCTCGCTTTGACATCCTCACCGCTAATCAACATTGGAGTTATTAATCCACCACTTCCGCCTATCGTGCTTTTGACCCCAGCATCGTCGAATCCAATGGTAATGCAGATGTTATTATCGTAATTATTCTCTTAGAGAATAGACTAGTGCAAATTGAAACTAGTAATATCCGCTGCCCATTCTCGTGGGGTTCGGGAGGGTGGCGGGATGCTTCATGTTATTCAGACATGTTCATATAATAATGAATAGAAGCAAATTTATATTCAGTGACATGTATAGAGTTTAAGAAAATCAATACCATGTATATACAAAGAAACCTCGGTACATGGGCCTTTTGAATGATAGGTTGAATGAGCAGTGCCTCTTGAATCAAGGAAAAATAATGTTATAGCTTGCTTTTGTGATTCTCAATTCTCATGGTGTTTCTTGCTTTATTGTATGGTTTGACCCCTATAACTATAAGTACTGTGATTTTGGGCTAATATGCTTTTGGTATACATGTCCATAATCTTCAAATTTAATTTATCTTTTTATTGTCGCTAGCTCAAGTCTCATTTTCTGCTTGTGGTCGCTTCTACTTTCTTCAAGTATAGTTTCCTAAAATTCTTTTTCTTAGTAATTTTAAAATGGTGATGCCTAATGTATGAAAGTATGTTTTATTTTATTTTTTTAATTTTTTTAAATATTTGCGACGGATTTGCCACTGATTTGTGATTTAAAAATTTGCCACGAAAACTGCGGCAAAGCGCTTATGACGCAGCGCTTTTGCACTAAAATTTGTTCACGCCGCAAACCGCGACAAATGTAATTTTGCCACTTTAATTTAGCATGATTTGCCACGGAATGTCCGTGGCAAACCACCGATTTTCTTGTAGTGTAACAGTAAACCATGATGAGGGCATTTTCTCAAAAGTTCCTTCCATCTTTCCCATGCTTCAAATAAAGATTCAAACTCTTTTTGTCTAATTGGTAATCACAAAAGTCTCTCGTGGGATCGATACTTTTATTATGCGATAGAACCGCACTTCGCGCCTATCAAGTTTTTGGCGCCACTGTCGGGACTCTTATGATATTGATTGATTTTTTGGTATCGCTTAGACTAAATGTTTTTTTTCTTGTTAATATGAATAAACATGTATTTACATTCTCCAGGAGGAATGGGAATACTTTGAGGAATCTTTGCCACCACCACCACGCTGCTATAAAGTGGTTTCACAAAATGTATTTACATTCACTAAGGAGGAATGGGAATCTTTGAGTCATCTTTGCCACCACCACCACCTTGCTTAAGAGGGTTATTCAAAAACTACATGAAACACAATTTGAGAAAAATATTGTAGTCGAGGTAGATCAAAATAATACTAAAGTGGTAAAGGTAAGATGACTATATACCATGAGATGGAGAACATAAAGGAAACTGAATTTCTTTCTTAGATAAATACATGGGTTTAAATGCATTTGTGGATGTCAAAATCTTGTGTCCTTTATCTTATTTTTCACCTTCCTTTGTGAAAATGACATTTGAT
Source organism: Oxytropis ochrocephala (assembly GCA_020916435.1). Lineage (NCBI taxonomy): Eukaryota > Viridiplantae > Streptophyta > Magnoliopsida > Fabales > Fabaceae > Oxytropis > Oxytropis ochrocephala. Next base: position 93,657,966 of record CM037092.1, on the reverse strand, counting down.
CTTGAGGAATTGAAAATAGGATCTTGTTGCTTATGCAACTTCCTTTTACACCCACGATCCTCGAATATGTTTTCATTCTCCATGTGTCACTTGGTCTTTATGCTTCAAGCAATGGGACTCGTGAATAAGTCTATAAAGGGGAAAGTTCAAGCTAATGACCATAAAAGAGTGTCATGGGGGAGGCAACCCACAAGTTTTACCTTTGTTTTGCATTGTTGTAATAAGAAGGAAAGTCGCAAATGCTAGTCAATGTGAGCTTTCTTTACCTTTCTCATGTGTTTTCATTTTTATACATCGAGGACAATGTCTAGTCCAAGCATGGGGGTGACTTTAGTCTTTTCTTCTTCTTTATTTGGTAGTCGAGTCGCCTACTCCTCCTATGTGATGTATCATTGTGAAACTTTGAAGTACTTTTTTATGACATTTCGTGATAAATTTTTCGATTTTTAGCAATTTGAATGTTCCGCCGGTGTTCAACTATTAGATATGCTTGATATACTTCATCAAGGGGTCTCACACACACACACCGCTAAGACAAAGTTTCGTACTAGGATGTCTACGAAAGATTGGAAGAAAAAAAGCCACTTAGTTCCCTTTGGTGACACTTACATCGATTTTGCCATCGGAGAAATGTCTGTGTCATCGCTTAAAAAGAGCAAGAAAATGGAAAGTAGTTGAAAAGAAAAAAAAAAAGAAATGAAAATGAAAAAAAGAAGAAAAGAATCTAAACAATTTAGCCCAACAAAGTTACTAGGGAAATACTTTGAGTACCCTTTTGAGACCGACACATCGGGAAAAAGAGGCACTCCTTTGAGACCAAGTGTGGCATTTGCATTGTTTGCATATAAGTGTATGACCCAAGCAAAAGATGCTAGGGAAATTGGCTTTTGACATCTAACTTGTTGTTCTAGTACTACAAAACCGATCTTCTCTCGCACATTAAAGCTCAACAGTAAAAGTTTCTTGTTTCGAGAAGAAAATGTTGTTGGATACCGCCAAATCATTTTTAGTTCATGTGCTAAGCCGATAATTTTCATTCAAAGAATTGACAAATAAATTGTAATGTTTTGCTTGAGGACAAGCAAGGATTTAAGCATGGGGGAGTTTGATAAGTCTCAAATTAGGTGTCTTTTTAGTACTTATTTTTAGTAAATTGTGTGGCAATTTAGTTCTAGTTTTGAGCTATTTTACTACCAATCGCTTGTTTTTATTTTTAGATCAAGCTTTGAGCAAAGTGAAGGAATTAAAGTCAAAAGCATAAGGATGAAGTCTCAAGATCTAGGAAAGCTATGAAAACCAAAAGAACCAAGAAGAAAGCAAGAAATGAGCTATCAAACGTAAGAAAACACATCCGCCAGAGTTTCAGAATATGGCAAGAGCTTCTAAAAACACAAACACCTGTGTTTTTGTAATACGGCCGTGTTTTCTCCTCGATTCCAAAAACTACACAGCTTTGTTCCTTAATGGCTTGTAATTGGCGTTGTTTGTTCCTTTACCATTTCTCAAAGAAATAGCCTTAACATGTTCCTTAATGGCTTGTAATTGGCAAAGTTTGTTCCTTACCATTTCTCAAAGAAATAGCCTTAACATGTTCCTTTCTTGTCTTGTGGGAAGGAGTAGCTTCAGATTTGAAGGCAATGCACCTTGTGGCCTTTGATACAAAGTCGTGGGCTAATTGACCTACTTGATTCTCTAAATTTTAATGGAAGCATCTCGAGTTTGATCGAGCTTTTACATCACTCATAAATTCTCTTGTTTCACTCATAAATGCTTTCATTAGAGTTTCCATGGAGTTTTCCATTTCTAGTGCAAATGGTCTTTGACATGTTGAGAAGGAAGTTCTGTGGAGTAGATGGTGCAACAAAGATTCGTGCAAAGAACATTGTTACTCCCACCGTAAACTGGGTGATTGTTCCAACTGGATTATAAGTGTTGGAATAAGGGTTGTTATTTCTATTATAACCTACATAATTTACAGAGATAGGTCATAGAACACTCCCATACAAGTGACATCCTCCACAAGACACACAACTAGTGGTGCCCGGAGGTGATTGTTCTATCAAGGTCAAGCAGTTGTTGTCGTTCGTGATGCAAACAGCATTAGATGCAACTGCATTGCCATAAGTGACGCTTTTCATCAAGTTAGCTAGAGTGGCTACTTGAGCAGATAAGGCGATATATCATTAACTTCATGTACCCCGATGGTTTCTTTTTGGTGCTCACCCCACCGTGATGATGCATCAAGCATTATTCGCTCGAGGTTCTAAACCATTATAAAATGTTTCCATTTGATTAATAACAAACCATGATGAGTGGCATTTTCTCAAAAGTTCCTTCCATCTTTCCCATGCTTCAAATAAAGATTCAAACTCTTTTGTCTAAAAGAAGTAATATCGCTCTCATTCTCGCATTTTTGATAGGTGGGAAATATTTTCCTGTAGTTAGGCTCTAAAGAGTTTAGCCAAGCCTTAGCTCTATCTTTCAAAGAATAAGGAAACAACCTTAATCTAAATAAATCTTCACTAACACCGTGTATGATAAAATTACTACATACTTCTAGAAATTGCCTTAATGCAAATGAGGATCTTCATGAGGAGATCCTCCAAATTGACCAATAGTTCAAGCATTTGAAACATCATAAGCTTAAATTCAAAATGCATGGCATCAATATGAGGTCTAGATATGCTAGTTTGCATGTTTTGATGATCAAATCGAGCATAATCCTCATAGGTCTATCTCTATCATTAATCATACCTATGTGATCCATGTGGATGAGATTTTCTCTATGATCTTCTTCAAGAGCATGATGTGAACCAAAGGCCTCCTCTCATCGAGTGTGGCCTCGAGCTTTGTTCTTCACCAAAGACATGTTGCAGTGCTTGTTGATTTTGCTTTTGGAGTCTTAGCAATCTCCCGAATCTTCTTTCTAGTTCTCGATCTAAGTCAGATTTTGGTGTCCTGCTTCGTCCCAGACATATACTAAAGTACTATGTACTGCATGACGTAAACTACAAATACTGTAATTATATACAACACTAAATTACAATATATCGAATTTTTAAAAAGAATTTACTTCAATCACTTCAAGAACGCGCCCAAAAACTTGGTGTCAGGTAAAAGCATGTACAAGTATACACAAATTAAAACAAGTAGTATAAAAGATCGAACCCACAGAGATTGAAAACTCTCTTTAAAATGTAATATAAAGTAATAAAGTGTAAGGTAACTAAATAACAAATTATAGTGGAGTTGGTGTGATCACAACTAAGTTAGATAAGAAAGCAAAGTATAAGTGTTGATAATGCAAATGAGAAGAACTAGTTGGAATGTCTTCATCAAGTAATTTGCTTTAAGTGTTTGATGCAAAGATGTGATGCAGCTTGCACTTAATGTCACAGATTAGCTAGGTGCCTTTCACCACTTTCTTCGTAGTTTCATTACAAGCTTCCTATGTCTAGGCATGCTTAAATAAGTTCACTCGTTGTATCTTAAGTACCCACAAGATCACCCTATGGACTATACTATCCTATGTCTAGGTCTTAGCATGGTTTTCACAAAGTTTCCTTTATGTAAAACACTTACCCATATTAGTTCTTGAGTTCTTAATTGTAAGCTATGTCCGCTTTTACAACTTTACTTATTCTAAGTTGATCAATCCCCAAAATAAGTGTTGAAAATATTATCAAGCAAGAACTAAAGTACAAACATACATACATACATACATGCATCATACTTACTTAAAGCTCATTAAATGATTAGAACATTCCAACTAAGAGAGATTTAGCTAACAATAGACATTGCAAGGTAAATATAAACTGAATAGACCATGTTTATATAATAGAAATCACAAAAGAGAAACAACAAGATAGAAGTTACACAAGTTGAAGCCCTTTGTATGAAGTCTCCTAGCAATGTACTAGCATTACTCCTTAGCACTATACAAACACTATGAAATCAAGTAAGGAGGATTTGTTAATTCCTTCCTTTCCTCTTATAAAATAGAAACTAACTATGTATATTGAAATTTTGATCTAACTTATGGATTGTGATATATTTCCAAATGAAGATGTGAGGTCCTTTTATAGTTTTCAAGAGAGGTGCTTCCTTCCTTCATGTTGAAGTAATCTTGAGAGGATTGAGTCAGAGATGCTTTTCGAGGTCGATCTCAAGTTGAAATCTTTGACCAAGTGTATAGGAGGTCCAATGATGTTTGAACATATGTCCCTATGTTGATGACTCTTCAAAGCTATCCCTATGGCTATGTGTGAATGGTAGCGCTACTATATAAAGTGGTTCTCGCTTTTTAGGGACCAAGCATGAGGTCAAGAATGCAAGTGGATGCACAAGTAGCTAGCCGCTCATTCACCAAGTAATGCAGATTTCAAGCAGCAGAGCATTTGATGCAGGAGCATCTGTGAGATCGCACCAACAAAAACATCAAGTATACCACAATATATCCAAATGGCCTAATAACAATTATAACCATGCCAATCACTCAAGTTATCATATATCACACAAAAATACTATATAAACTCTTATTATTACTTGAAAGAGAGCAATTTACTAAGTTTAAACATATGAAATACTCTATATAAAATAGAGTTATCACACGCCGGTGACCGATTCCAACAAGGGGTACAAGAGTCGCGATTTCTACGTATTTGGCGCTAATCGGCCGCCAAGGAGGCCATCATGAGCTCTTACACCAATCGGGCGTGAGTATGTTCCGAACTTTCCCTTCAACTGGTCCGCCGCCCACTTTGGTTCCGAGGTGGGAACATATGACGTTGACCCTGCTTCGTTGTCCGGGGTAGACGCTGTTTCATAGAACTTTCTATACCGGGCCAAGCGAAAGTTTGAAATCTTTGGAGAAGAAGTTCCCCGCAGAGAAATCATCGGCCGCCTCGAGTCCTAAGAGAACTCGAAAGCCACCCTCGTAAGCATGCCCCAACCGCTTAAAGCCGCCTTCACCTTATGTTTGGTTTAATGGCTTATCTTTTCCTTTTTCTTTGTAGATGAGCTGGCCCGAGGGGTTGATCTTAACCAACTTCCCAAACCCTTTGTCCTACGCCAGTGCAATGCGTAAGCTAAAGGAAAAAGAAACGCCGAGAGGGAATATTCCTCATGAACCTCGCATGGAAGAGGCCAACATTCATCTTCCCTTATTCCTCGATGGAGGGTAGTCCCATCTGACACCAAAAAGGGAAGGTCCTTCGCTTCTCTCGGGTGGTGGGTAGTCCCATCTGACACACCGAGAAGGGAAGGCATAATCGCACGTGAGCAAAAGATAGGAAGCCGAAAGGACTCCTTCCCTTCACCTTTTTATGGAGGGTAGTCCCATCTGACACCAAAAAGTGGAAGGTCCTTCGCCTTCTCGGGTGGAGGGTAGTCCCATCTGACACCGAGAAGTGGAAGACACAATCGCCGAGGCGCTTAAAGATAGGGAAGCCGTAGGACTCCTTCCCTTCACCTTTGATGGAGGGTTGTCCCATCTGACACCAAAAGGGAAGGTCCTTCGCCTTCTGGTGGAGGGTGACCCCGTCTGACACCGAGAAGGGAAGGCACAATCGCCAAGGCGAAAGACAGTGGTCGCAAAGACTCGAGCCGCCGCGGCTCGCCAAATACCCACGACGGAGCGTAGGAGCTGGAATCGTGGAGGACTTTTTTTCGACGGCCTCGCCATCCCGTCATCCGCCGGTGGCCACCCGAGCCTGAATCGGGAGAGGGGCGCTGAGTCGGGCCAAAGGGAACGGTCACGAGATTTCCTCGCATGTTAGTCGAGCAAAATGAAATATGAAATAATGCAAGCAAAATGTGAGACAGGGGCATTCAACAATCTTTTCTTTTCGCTTAGAAATTGGTAAGTATTGTTACATTTTTCATCTGCTCATTACTCAAATGGTTCTTTTCCCGCCGCTATTTTCGCACGCCGAGCCTTTCCTTTGGCTTTCCTCTCCTCCTTCATGCAGGTAATGGAAGGAAGCGCTGGTGGCTTCTTGATCGCTCGAATGGTGACTGCCTTACCTCCTGAGAAGAATTTCATTTTCGTGTGACCGCTGAAGTTACCGCCCGAGTCTCCCCAGAGTGGGCATCCCACGATGCAAAGCGGTAAGAGACGCGGCAGGAAGAACAAAGAAACGAGTTTTGACTGGCATGAAAGCTTGTCTTCACCGTGACGTAACCAACAAACCGAGGTATCCGAGGGGAATTGTTCTCGATCCGCTGAAACCCGCCAAGCCTCCTCCATCATAGGTCGAGGTCGACTCGTATATATGAAGCTTCGGGCAAGAAACCCCGAACATGAGGTCCGAATAGCCTTCCCGATCGTGATCCTTTACGCCTATTCCTAAGATGACCGCCGAGACGATCAAAGGCAGCCACTTGTTTGGTTTTCCGCCGCGCACTCTAATCATCAAAGGTGAGAGGTGGTCGGCTTGACTTGACCAATATCGGATTGGGATTATTTCCGATGTCCAAAATATCGCCCCACCTCCTTTTCATTGATCGCGCTGCTTCCGACTTTTAGGGAATAACCTCCCATGACCACCATGGCAATGGGTCTTGGCGCCGTATTCTCTGGGAGCCTTCATCTAAATCACCATCGTCGAGTCTTATCTCGCGACTTCGCTCACTACCGGCTTGGGCTTTCGGCGACTCGTCCTCTTTTTCTCGCCGACTTCGAGATATTGCCTCGCCTTTCCCTTTGAAGTAAGTCTTCAATGTCGCCCCGAGTACCGACGCCTTCTGTCGCGTCTGACTTCGGCGATAGCGACACTATGCTTTCTTGTTTGTTGTGTTCCTTTCGATCGGATCCACCACTTGACCTCATTGAACTCGCATTGGCACATTCCTCAAGAATTTTTGAGTTCGAGGTGTCGAGTGGCGAGTAATCAATGAACCGGGAACGCCATTCCTGCTGCTCGCCTCCGCCTTCTTTCTTTGATTTTTCCTTTGGCTCCTTGCCTTTCGCCTCGAGGTGCCGAGGCCGCAGCCTCCTTCCACGGCCTCATTGACTCTTCGTGAATCGATGGGCGCCGCCAACATATCGCTCAACGTGGCCTTCGCGGCGAGGCCAACATTAACATGGAAGAGCGTGCCTTTCCGAGGTCGTGCCTTAAGAACATCATCCGACGCGGACCTCATCGCCTCCTTGTTATATCTTTTGATAAAAGCTCGCAGCGACTCCTGACTCTCCCCGAAGATAGTTCGAGGATGTCAACAGCACTTGGGTTTCAACTCTCGATGCAGTTGAACCTAAGCTTAAAAAAGCTTGGCGAAGTTGTTTCCGTGATGAGATGGATGCTTCTAGCAAATCTTTAAACCATTTTGATGCGCTTTTCTTCAATGTTAGAGAAAGAGCTTGCAATGCACTTCTTCGGTGCACCCCTATAGTCCGTAACCCTCGTTGAATTCCTCCACATGGTCATCTGGGGTCGAACTTCCCGTCGTAGGTCCTCAATGAGGTGGTTTTTCCCAAGCCTCGGGAATTTTGCGCTTTGGATTCTCGAGACGGCGCGCCCCAAAGGGAGTTTTTGCCTTGCCCTTACGCTGATTTGCGACCTTCTTTGCCTGCAGAAGGGCTTCTAGAGGAGGATGAATCAAGAGGAATCCCATTGCTAGATCCGCACCCGAATCTGAGGGAGACGAGGAGGGGTCGAGGCCTTCCCGCTGCTTTCTCAACCACTCGCGAATCGTAAGCGACAAATGGGATTGGCGTGTCGCTGTCGAGATGCCACGGCTGGGGGAACCCGATGGCTTGTGCCGAAAGTCAAGTTCGCCGGGCGGTAGCGCCATGCTAGAGTAGTTTAGCTCAAGTCGGATTGTTCCCGCTGAACGAGGTCCCGACTTCTTCTTTTCGAGGACGCCCAACAACCGCCGATCACTCAAGCGCCGGCCGGACGAGCCGCTGGGCTTGAGGGGGAGAGGTGGTCTTGTAGCAGTCGGCACCGCCGATGTTTCTCAAGAGGCGTGGTCCAACATGCCCTTCTCGAGTCCGGGCCTGCCGAACCGGGGCGTAAATGGATGCGCCCAGGCTCGAGACCGCCCGAGGGAAGTTGACGCCGCCGTGGTGGCATACTTCTAGTTAGTTACCGGTGAGGAACTCGTTAGTCGAGAGAGCGGATCGAGTGAGAATACATTGATGTTCTCCCACCGTGGTCGCCAATGTTCGATCTTGAACTCGGGAGTGTACCTTGCTCAAGAATAAGCCGGATTTCGCCTCTGAGCTTGTTAATGGACCTCTGAATCGAGAGGCGCTTCTCGTGAGTCCGAGCACGCTTGTGGTCCACGCCGGGTGGGGTGTACCAGAGACACTTTGATGCCTAAGTCGCGAGAGAATAGGCAAGAGGTGCAAGAACGAGAGCGCACTGATCGATCGCGGGTGCTCTGGCCTCGACCGCTGGATCCGATCGCGGTGATCCCCGCCGCTGACCTCGTGGTGTCCGAGCGGACGCGCCGCACTGGTGCTTTTGGCGCAGCCGCCATGCTTGCGCCAAGATATTGGGCCCACCCAATGTCCAATGGGGCCTTTTGGCCTGCAGACCTAACAATGAGCTAAGCTTTTGTAGTTGGATGCTTGTAACTTTGTAATGACTTTTTAGTAGTTTTAATGTAATGTTTTGATGTTGCATTTTAATCCTTTTGTGAAACTTCTTTCAAACTTATTTTAGAACCGATCAACTAATTATAAGTACATTTGTGAATTCGTAAATGGTTTACAATTCAACTCAATGATTAATATGAGTAAGTGGTTGTTTTAAGGACGCTTAGAACAATCCATGCTTAAACCTAGACATAGGAAAGCATAGTTCATAGGTGAATATCGTGGGAGTTTAATATACATGGGTGAACTTATTTAGAACTTAGACATAAGAGCCTTTAACGAAACCCCGACGTTAGTGACCGAAAGCCACACATCAAATGCTACAACACCCAACGCTATAACGCCAAACGTAACATTAAATTGTTTTAAAGGATTTACATAAAGAAAAGCATTCCAAATTACTCTATTCTCATTTCTACTTATCATCTATCTTTACTTGCTTATTTACATTTATGTTATTCACAATACTTGTTGACAACTTGTTATTGTTATTTGTGTTACTCATTGGCTAAATTACTAATTTAAATATAGCAAGAACTCAACAATCCTCGTGGGAACGATCTTTACTTATCATTGTATTACTTGTTATGATTGTGTATACTTGCACATCACCTTTTCGCACAACAAGTTTTTGGCGCCGCTGTCGGGATTGTGAAAGTTAATTTCTATTGTTTAGTTAGTAAGTTTTGTTAGTTTTTTAGTGTGTTCTGCTTTTTCAAAGAATTTTTTTAATTTGCATTGTGCTTTATGTTTGTAGTGTGTTTTCTTTGTTGTTATTATTGTTATTGTTTGTGTTGAGTGTTTTGAAAAAGAAAGAAAAAATCCACTTTATGCCATGGACCATTGGAGTTTTACTTTATGCAAGAAATGAATGAATTGAATGCTCAACAACAATGTTTCAATTATGATTTCCAAGAGAGTGAACATGAAAGGGGTTGTTATGAGACAAATTTCATGCCCGTGATCGCCCAAAATATGTATTATGGCTTGGGAAATGTTGTGTGTGAGCAAGATTCATATTCTCAAGATCAAACCGAAGGACTACATGAGGACAACTCGATTTAAAAGAATCATTAGCTCAATTCATCGAGGATATCAAAGTGGATAGAGACAACTCTAAAGTGTCATGCAAGAATATGGAAGAGAGTTGTATTGAAGAGGTGGTTGAGAAAATGAGGAAAATTTCAAAGAACTCTTAACTCATTCCATTGAATATATGAATGTGTATCATGACAACTTTGAAGCTTCATGTAAGAATATAGAGGATGACCTTAAGACAATAATGGAGCATCTAAAAAGATAGTTGTGTTGAAAGAAGTGATCAACTAGAAGAAAAGTGGTTGTATTGAAGATATGTGAGAGCAAAAAGAAGAGATGAGTGTAGAGTGTGAACTTGAATGTCGCTATTTGGAAGTATTGGTAGAAAACCAAAAAATTGTGTAGTTGTAGAAAAGAAAAATTCAAAAATAGTGACAAGAAAGAAAATCCAAAACTCTTGCTCATTATCGTGGTGTCTAAAATCATTTCTTCTTCTTGTATAAGGGCCTAGGTCGAATTTGGCACAAACTAAACTGCCTTGCAACCAAGTTTGGTTGATATCCCATTGTTATGAAGTTGGATTTCAACTCGATGGCAGAGATCTTTGCCGACAGTGAAAGTAGGAGGTAAATACGCTTGCCGATTTGGTTAAGTTCTTCTTCATCCTCAATGGAAGCAAAGAGGAAGTCTTTAAGAAACCAATCAGGGCCATAGACTCTATGGTGAATGGTGCCATCATAGGGGTGAAGCTTGTGCAATCTTGGAACATTTTGAAAGCAAATAAAATGATTTCTCTATAGATTGACCAATTTCCCCGGTCTTAAGAGTGCTAGCCTAGTGCCTTCAATCTCTCCTATGGTCAATAGTTTCTGCAGATCTCAGGAGGAAATATTTGAGTTTCGACTCAAAAGTGGCAATGAGCCACAATTGAAATAACTGCATTGGTCCCGACACTAAGAATTTATTGTCATTTGGCTCTAGCTCTTTCGAGTTTATAAGAACCATCCCCAAGGCTTCAAAAGACTCCCTCAGATCAGCTTACCTAGGAAAATGTTTCGACATGCATGGATTTGAATAGTTAAGTTGATGAACATCTTAGCAACTTGAAGAGACGAAGAACAAGACAAAAGCATAAAGCCACAAGGTAAGGAAAGCAATGTGTTCTTCGCCGAGACTTCGACGCCATCAATGTTGTGGTGGTCTTCGATAAACGCAGCCACAACAAAGACGCTTAACCTCAAAGTCGAACTAATACTTGGTACTAATGATATCGATTAAAGGTTTCACCTATGGGTTTCAAACCGTTGATGGCAGCCACATCATAAAGAGGGGAGTAAGCATGCCACATTTGAGGTGGAGAGTGTTGGTGGACATCTCCTGTAAGTAGAGAGCAATGGCATGAGCATTGGGCTTTGATACCTCACCAAACCTAGACAACTAGATCAAGTCGAAATGCCAAATTCTTTCCGTAAATAAGCTTTCTTCGACTCAACCTTGTTAAGCCAAGCAATGAAAGATGCATTATCAACAGGAGAAGATCTAAAGACTCGTCGGGTTTGTCATGAAGTCCATAATAAAAGATCCTTCAATGAAAGCTCTAGGACTAAATTTGTGATAGCTAGGAAAATGGCTTGCAATTTCTCGTAATCAACCGAGAATCAGTGGAGTGGGCCTAAATAAGCATACTTATTAGAAGAAGGAATTAGTACCGGATTTCCATATTTCGCTTGTGTGTCAAAAAGATCAAAGCTCAGAACAAATTTTGAATAGAAGATGATTTTTCGTAACCTTGAACTTTGGAGGAAGGTGGTCTTGAAGCCACTGAGAAGAATGCAACAAGAATCACAAGGAAAGAAGAGGTTTCAAGTTTTAAGCGCAGAAAGGGAGTTTATTTCAAGGAAGAAGATGAAGTGGTTCTAAGAGAGAGAGCGCTCATAATGCAAAGAGTGCTAGAGAAGCTAAAAAGAGAGAAATGAAGTGAGAAGTTTGCTTTTATAGCCGTATACACGCCATAAAAAGAAAAAGAAAATATAAAAAGCAACCATGGTAGTTTTCTGAGGACGGTGTGGCGCTTACAAAGTGATGGCTCTTAATGGGAATGGCAATGCTGCTGGTAAACGTGGCCATCAATAAGACGACGCACTCGCGTCGCGGCAGAGAAGGTGCCGCCTTTTCAATACCGGTGTTGACGCTGTCGACGCTGTAATATCCGGACATAAGCTTTGTCGAAAGGAATTAAAAACGCCATTCTCTACCTTCGCCTATGCCTCCGCTTAAAATGACATTTTGGGGGCAATTTGTTAGCCCGTATTTTTGACAAAGCAAATAAATACAAATAATGAGGTTTGACTCATCTCTTCAAAGAGTGAAATGTTGGTCTTCGATAATGAGTGGGTGTGTCAAAGGTGACCTTCACCACTATAAGGACTCGTGGGATCGAGGACTTCAAAGCAAAGATTTCACCAAGAAGAAGAGCAAAGACCTAGAGCGCATCCAAGCTAGTGGTAGCAGCATCCAAGCTAGGGAGGTGTTGTCAAGAATACAACAACAATGTTGTCAAGAGAGTGGCAATTGTATTGTCGTATGCTCAAAGAAGCTACTTGTTTTTAAATTCAAATGTCTTAGCCATTATAGGCAAGCATTTCCCATTTTAGTATATATAGTAGCTTTTCATAGGAAAACGGGTCACAAGCTATAATCAACATAAAAATTCTCACGCCTAACTTCCAAGTTACAGAGAAACAGAGTAATGTAACAATGTATGATTGTAATACCCTAATTTTGTCCGCTCTTTTTTTTGCCACTTGCTTTATTCAACTTGTTTTTCGAGATCACGCGATTACAAGTAGTTAGAATAGTGTCTCTTTTTTTAATTTAAGCCAATTTCAATTATCCGCTCGATTAAACCAAAATACCGCTATTTAAGCTAGGCATGCGCGTGAATGATCGATCTTTTCGCGCATTCTTCGCTTTAATCTCGATATTTGGGCCTAATCAAACCTAAGTGGGCTTATTTAAGTCGCTTTTCTCACTATTGGGCTTATTATTTTGGCTTGGGCCTACGATGTGGTTCCGAGTTAATTTTTAGCGCTTATTGTTTAACTGTCTATTTCTTCTATTCGGCCTCGCTTCTAGCATGTTCATTTAGTCAGTCCCGATTCACTTTTGTATTTGGTCCAATTTCTTATCTTCATTATTTTTTTATTTAATTTATTTTGAGTAATATATATAGTCAAAATGCCAAAAATCTATTTAATTTTATTTACAATTTAGGCTTGTCCAAAAAGTCCAAAATACAATAAACATAGAAAAATGAAAAAAAAAATAAGTAAATATTAGAGCAATTAGTAATCTTTAGGGTCTCATTATTGCTTCTCCAAAATTTCTCAAAGAAGGCCAATCACAGTAGTTTCACCAAGCCCTGGCCAAACGCAATTAATGCCTAGACCTAAATTTTCAATATAAATAAGCAAAGACAATCACAACAAAGAGGAGACAAATGTAAATCACAGAAAAGATTAGTGGCTTCACATCAAAACCCTAATCACCTAAACACCTTTTTAAGATCCGAGAAGCACAAGAGAGTTGACCGCAGTAATCATAAGCTGCAAATCGTAAAGTACTGGCTAACTAGAAAGCATAAACATAAAAGGCGTGTTTAAACCATGTTGGTCAAGTCTTTTGGTATTTTCATTTTTTAACTTCATGCGCCCGATATGTAAATATTATAAGCGCTTTTCAAAAAAATGTATATATGGATCGAGATTGAAGGCATCGAAGTTTCAAGAACTGATTAGTTTTTTTTTTTTTTTTCAAAACTATTTGTATTTACATTTTGATCCGACATCAGAAATAAAATTAAGGACTTAGAATCAAATTAATGGAGCCAAAATGAAAACTCTTAAGACAGTAACTGTAACTAAAACAATCAGAAACAAGAGCAGATTCTTGATTAGATTTTAAGTTCTCTAATGGTGTAACAGATTAGAAAAATTAATATTAGAAATAGGAGGGAAGATCAGCAAAATCGAATCACAGTGGTGGAAACCACCACCATTGCAAAGAACCCAACCACCGCCCCTCTCTCCCTCGCTTCGCTTCTCTCTCAAACCGACCCAAACAAATTACCCAACTATCGCCCTTCTCTCCCAAACCGATCCAAAACAACCACCACAAACCGCCGTGGTAAACCAGCCCCCTCCTCTCTCACCCACGAAACCGACCTACCCCCAACCATCATCAAACCGAAATACAACCACCTCCCAAAACAAGCCACACCCATCGCAAATCATCACCTCACCACCGCCCACCTCCTCACGCTCCACTCCATTTTTTTCCTACCGATCTCCACCATCCTCCAAATGCACGCCTCTCTCTCTCTCTCTCCAGAGAAACCGGCAAAGACTTTCACCTAAATCCTCTCTCATGGGCGCTAATATGGGGAAGTGGAGAAATGAAATTAGGGTTTTGGTTTTTGTGGTCAGCCTTATATAAGTCTCCTTTATTCATATTATTTTTAATTTATTTTAATTATCGACTATCGCTTGCACTCTCGCGAATTAATGCATACAATCTCCTCACTTAAGCCTGGGCCGCTTAATCGGGCCCTCCTATGCGAACCGACTTACTTTTTACACCCCCGCTTAGTCATACCACCCCATAACTAATGACACCCCATTTTGCAATTTTTCACCCTTTTCTCGCTTTTTAATTCTTTTAACTTGAATATTTTTTCATTAAATCAAAACTTTGTTAATGGTCTCGCAAGCCTTTGCTTGCATGAATCATTAACAATGAGGACCTAGTGGTGATCACTTGAGCCTTTGCTCAATTGATCATCATGAATGCCTAATTTTCCTAAAAACTTTCAATAAATCAAAAAACTTGTTAGTAGTCCCGCCAAGCCTTTGCTTGCACGATTATTAACAATGAGGAACTAGTGGTGATCACTTGAGCCTTTGCTCAATTGATCATCATGAATGCCTAATTTTTTCTAAAAATTTTCAATAAATCAAAACTTTGTTAGTGGTCCCGCTAAGCCTTTGCTTGCATGATTATTAACAATGGAGTGCTAATATTGGTCACTTGGAGCCTTCGCCAATTGATCATCATGAAAGCTCACCACAATTAAACAGATAAAAAAATAAAACCAAAACCTAGAACTACGTAGCTTTGAATTCTCCATCGCACCGAGATACGAGGAGCGGATCCTCCGCTAAGCACAACAAACTAAAAACATTTTTCCTTTCAAAAAACTAAAGCGCTAACTCTCTCGCCAAGCGCAAAATAAAAATTCATTAAGTCTTTTCAATCAAGAGGCAAATTTAAGTTTTTTCCAAATCAACACTTAAAACCACACGCTTAATTAAAGGTTCCTTTCAAGAGAAAGGAGATGTGGGGTGCTAGTACCTTCCCATACCTAACCGACTCTCCAACCCAAATCGTCCGGCTTTTCCAAAAGACCATCCGCTTTAAAAATATTGGTGGCGACTTCATTGCTTTAAAAGGTTGTAAACGAATAAAACCCCTGGACTTTTTCGCGCAACAATGATCTCATTGTACCATCTTTTACCATTTTAATGCAATTTAAGTTTCTTTCTTTCAAATTTTCTTCTGCAATTTACTTTTCTTTACACATTTCTACAAAAGTCCTTGATTTTCGAGGGAATTCAATAGTTTCAACCTTTTTGAAATCAAGTAGTTTTCTCGAAAACGATAAGAACATTCAAACTATTCCAAAACATTAACACAAAATGCTCTTGAGATTCACCGTTGATCTCACAAGTAAATAATTTTAGACTCAAAGCAGCTTGTTTACCAAAATTCACTGTGAAATGCAGAGCGTAGCCTTGTTTGATTGATGACTAGTCTTATTGTCGCTACTACACAAAACTCTAGGCTTAACAAGGAAACTAGTTAGCTAGTGACTATCCGATGTCAAGGGTTATAACGCTTAAAGGATATTTTTGACGTTATAACGCTTAAAGGATATTTTTGTTGCAAAGTCACCAACTAAAAGGCTTTATCGAGACACTTGTCCACCGCATGTGGAGGGTACTTTTGGTTGGTGGCTTGTCAAATCACCTTTTCGAGCCGCTTGGCTTTATCTTTTGCAAAGGGTCTTCGCCTCTAACACACTTCATACTTGTCGTTCTTGAGGAGTTTTTGACACATTCTCCTCTCCATTTTCGCTCAAGCTTACTCACAAAAGTAATGAAACCGATGCCAATTGTGAAATGATATGAGATTTTGATGAAAAGGAAAATAAAATTGTTTGAAATATAGATGACTTGGAGGATGACATGGATTATTTAATCCTAGTAGGCCATAAAATTTGCATTGATGATGTGGATGTGCTCTTTGCTTGACAACTCATATTTTATCAACAATTTCTCACAACAAACTCATGAACACCGATGCGAGTATATTCCATTGAATTCTATTAGCACATTGAAGTATATTCCATTGAATTCTTGTTGACTATTTTTGGTATTTATCTTTATGACCTTCATCCAAGCTCCATGCATGTGGGATCACATCACCGTAACACGTGTGGCGCCCAAACGGTAGGAATGGGCGGGCGCCCGTGCGCTTTCTTCAACTAAGCATCGTGGACGCCTCAAGGGTGTCAGTGAGGTCGGGTTGAAAGCCGTGGTCGAGTGTTGCGCCTCGCTGTACCTCTACCGCTACTCGAGGTCGTCCGAACGGCGGCATGGGTGTCGAGGTGGATAGCGCCGGTCCTCCCATCGTGGTCGCCAAATGATCGCACTCATCAATGTGAGATTGGCCCGGCCGCTGAGCTAGGTAGAATGGATCGGGTCTTGACCGCACGATGTGGCACTCGCAGCGCACTCGACGCCGCTTAGAGTAGGTCCGATCTAGTACTAGCATAAAAATGGTTTTGAATAGAGTACGTGTGACCAATGCACGCCGCCGCTGGATCTTATGCGCTGGTCTCACCGCTTGATGTTGGTGCAAGCGCTTTCTGCGCAAAGAAGACATCGGCTGGGCCGATCCTCGACCTATTTTGCCAATTGGGCCTCTAGCCCAACTGAACAAATTTCATTTACTGATACACCATCTATATTGAAAGAGTGAAAGTATGGGAGAACAAAGAACAAAGAAGATTGAAACTCTCCCTCTTTTAGACGATGACTAGAGATGATTTTGAGTTTAATTTATTTAAGGAGATGTTAATAAATCTAAAATCCTAACACACAAAGAAAGTCTGACAAGTAATAAGCACCTATTGGCTTGTAGTTCTTCCTCAACTGCGACATCTTATGGCTTAGATACTTTTCAGATGGGGAGAATAGAAAATATGTGTATTGTCTAGTAGAGATTTACTGCATGAGAAACACTTTGCTATTATAAGAAATGCGATGATTTAATTGTTATCTTTCGACTAAAATTAATGGTTCAAATTACAACACTAATATTTTTAATTAAAGATCACGAGAGATACTGTAATTAATGATGTAATCTGACGCATTAATTTTAATCTAACAGTTATAATTGAATATTCTCATTTATCATAAAAACTAACTTTTCTCACCTAAGTCTCCCCGTTGTCTAGTTATATTGGTAACAATAGCGTAAATATTAAGTGATGGTCAATTATGGTTTTAACTATTACGAAATGGGTCAACAGTGAGATGGACTCATATTTGAATCTGTATTAATTAATTAATTAATAATCCAATTGGAAATTTAATTAGACTTTATATTTGATTTGACTATAATCTATTAAGGTTTTGAACTGATTTTTTTGACAAAGGTTGTTAAAATAGCGAATATAATTACCTTAAGACACTTGTTCAGATAAATGATATTGGAATATATTATTGTACCATGATGTGTCTGAATTGGAGGCCCCGATGATATCTCAGAAATTAAGAATGAAGAGGACACTCAAAATGATATTCTTTGCTGCCTTATTTGATTTCATTAGAATCATCTTAAATAGAGTACAAAGTCCCATAAAATTACGAAAAGAAAAACAATTTAGAAAAACTTCAATTATTGGATGGCTAACATAAGGGATATCACAAAGATCTTTTACTTGGGCAAGATGGGCATTGTTAACGCACATACACAAAATAAGCTAAACATACACTTCGGTATACTACCAGGGGGGCACTTAAGTTTCATCTCACAATCAGCATCATTTTTACAGTCAAAAATTGCTGTAACGAAAAAAAGAGAAAGTTACTAAATCGAGATAAAAATTCATATGTACTGAGTAAATAAATAAATAATGAAAAGGATGAAAAAATGGCTTACCACAATATTAGTTGCCATAAAAATAGGGAAAGAAATAGAACCAAAACATAAACAAACTTGAGAATTACAACCATATTTCCCCCTATTTGTATATAACAAACAGAATAAGGTTTTATAACTTTATAATTTAGGCCTATAATTTATAAACCGCATGCTCTCCTTACATTAATTAAATAATGGAATTGTAAAAACCAACCTAAAATTAGAATCATTATTAAATGTCTCTAAAGAATATAATTTGCCATGCCTGCACCTTTAGAACAAGTAAGGAGGTCATATACAAAAGTTGCCAATAATGATGAGGGAATCATTCTTATTTTACTAACTTTCCATTATTTTTAACCTTTCATAATATAAAAGGGAAACACAAAGAAAAAGAAATAATATTATAAATGTCTAAACTCTATAATTAAGGTTCCTATGCAAAGACTATCTGTTTGGATCGATGAAAAGGCATGTAGTATAACATTCTAAATGTCTATACTCTATAATTGAAGTTACTACGCAAGCCAATCCATTGAGTAATTTTCCTATATTATAAAGAAAAAAAAAATTATTTAGGAGAAGTTTATGTAAGGAGGACACATAACCATCTACAAATAATACAATGCATGTAATGTGTTCTTCAACAAAACTTGTGCCCCACACATCGTTTGTGTTCCGACTTACACGCAGCTACTACCGATATTGGGTCGCCCAATATCTTGGTCCATGCCGTGCCATTCACCACTCAATGGTGTCCGTGGTTATTCCACCTAGGCCGACGGCCGAGATTTCTTCCACAAGATCTCGACGCCACTACAGACGCCCCTTCACTCTATAAATAGAGGTCCGCCTCTACCTGTGCATGTCTCTCTCATTTGGACAAGTCTATCTCATTTGTCACTCGCTTCCTTCCGTGAGCGCCTCGCTTCTTTCTCTCTCTCATTCTCTTCTTGTTCACCGCCTTCTTTCTGACACATACACCGACTTGAGCGCCGAGTGTTTTGCGTGTACTCCCACTGACGTGGCTACGCCGAACTTTGCTCATCCACCAGAGCCGGACCACCGAGCCATAATAGATGATCTCTCGAACACCCAACCAAGTACCCCGGTCGAGGAACGACTCCAAAGCCTAGGTACCAACAATGGCGACTTACAAGGGGAGGTTAATCACCTTTCCGAACTCATCTCACACCGAGCTTGTCTTGGTGCCGAATAGCCTTTCAGTTTTCAACACCGCTCGAGCCTCGCCGAATAGCCTCTTCAGCTTCAACAACTCGCTCCGAACTCCTACCGAATAGCCTCTTCAGCTTCACCACCGCTCCGAGCCCTCGCCGAATAGCCTCTTTAGGCTTAAACACCACTTCCGAGCTCCCGTTGAATGACCTCTTCCGCTTCAACGACTCTCCCGCTTGTCGAGTCTAACACTCCACCGCAGAGTCCGCCCGCTTTTCCCTTCCTCCCGGCGCGGACCGACGAGTTTCGCTTCGGGGTAGAACGGCTTTCCCACTTCGCGCTTATGCGAAGCCACCTTTCCTCTTGATGCCCGAATCGACGAAGTTCCATCAAGAGGCCGGGCGAAGGAGACCCATTGCGCGGCCTCCGCTCAAGGCCGGGCCGCCTTACGTGACACCGGTAGAAGGCCTGACGCCTTACGCGACTCCAGTAGAAGGTCGAGTGTCTATTACGACTTCCTGCACCAAGGCCGATAAGCACACAAATGCCTCTGTGAGGATGAAAGTGAAGGCCGGCACCCCAACAAACCCCGGTGCACTAAGGCCGATCGCCACAAACGCAGATCGCAGAAGAAGAAGAAGAAGGGGACCCACAATGTCTTCCTATCTTACAAAGGCAATGAGCATGCCTCCTCGGCGCTTTAGCCACGGCCACCTCGACCTCCTAATTTCTCTCTCGCCAAGTTCCTACACTTGCCCTATTTATCGGTTCACTCATGCCCGAGCCAGAACGAACCCATCTTAATCGCCGACCGCAGTACGCAACTAAACGTGGCATTCATTTTTAAAAGTAAATGAAATTCAATCCAAATGCAGTATTTAAAGGCCGTAAAAGGGGATGGTTCCCAATTGTTCTTACATCTTCAAGATGGCCCCTGATATGCCCGAGGCCACCCAACAAATCGCTTGAAAAATAAAAGAGAATTACCGAGGCAAAGGCCAAAGAGGTTAGTTTTCTCCCCGCATTCTCCTTCTTCGAGTATCTTTGTTTGCTTTCAGAGGCCGTTTCACCGCCACCGTGCCCACTTCCTCCTCTCGCGCATCTTCCTGCTGGCCCCGAGGAGCATAAACCACTATCCCGCCCTTCGCCAGATCTTTCCGCCTCTACCCATCGGGTAAGGTGTACTTGGTGCGCTGGGAAATCAGTGGTCGAGCACCATGATTTATGAAACGCACCGAGTATACCCGAGCTTGGCCATCTCGGCATTGGAGTTATTCACCTTTCTTGCACCTCTGCTCAATCTCTTTCACCTTAGCTCGGGCCGTGGCCTCTCGCCCCTGGCTTTGCGCGCGCTCGCTAAGTCGCCCCGAGCACTCAGTAGCTCTACATAAACTTTGTCGAGGTCGGCAACCTTTTTCTTGTTCTCTCATGGCTCAGTACCTTTTTTCTTGTTCATGTACAAGATTTTGACATCCACAAATGAATTTAAACCCATGTATTTATCTAAGGAAGAAATTTCATTTCTTTTTTGTTCTCCATCTCATGGTATATCTCTTGTGAGTCATCTTGCACTACCACTTTAGTATTATTTCTGGCCACCTCAACTACAATATTTTTCTCAAATTGTGTTTCATGTAGTTTTTTGAATAACCTCTCTAAGCAAGGTGGTAGTGGTGGCAAAGATGACTCAAAAGATTCCCATTCCTCCTTAGTGAATGTAAATACATTTTTGTGAAACCCTTTAAGCAACGTGGTGGTCGTGGGCAAAGATTCTCAAAGTATTCCCATTCCTCCTCGAGAATGTAAATACATGTTTATTCATATTAACAAGAAAAAAAACATTTAGTCTAACTGATACCAAAAAATCAATCAATATCATAAGAGTCTCAAGAAACGGGCGCCAAAAACTTGATAGTGATAACTCATATTTATATGAGATATTTATTCCTTTATTCATGTAAATCAAGTAAGTTCTCAAGTAATACTAGTGTCTTATTGCTCTAATTAGTATAGTTGTAGGAAAAGAAGGGTTAGAATCGCTTTGAATGAATTCGCACATCCGTGCCCTTTGAGCTATTTAATGTGTTTTGTGAGTGTTGCAGTTGATAAAGCGCTATAGCGCTTAACGCTATAGCGGCAAGAGGCAACTCACCAAATCTTTGAGCTCTGGCTAAGACCTCTGCAAGAGGCAGTCGGCAAGAGGGCAGCTCGCTAAGTCCGCATAAGCAAAAGGTGTATTTTTAGCGCCAAGCTCTCCACCCAAGCCTCGCTTTCGCACTCCACCGTGGTACCGGCGCAACCGAATTTTCATGGATTTTATAGGCCACCGGCGTTGTTCGAGTAGAGGCTAGCGATAGTTGGTGCGATGGCCATACCACCTTACCCACTAACTCGACGCCAACGACTCTTTCTTCTCTTCAAATTCACATAATCGGAGACATGCAAAATCATTCGTAGTATCATCTCTGTTAACTCAACGAGAGTATCATCTCGTGAATGAATGGGGAACCTCAAAGTGTATCTTTTACCACCGCTTTCTTCTCATTTCGCTCGGTAATATGAGTTTTCCAAATTGTATTGCTTTGATGATGCAAAACATGAGCTAAACACTTTGAGTTGATTGCTTTCTGATCTTTGTAATGAACTCGATAGTATTGTATTTATATTGTTGCATGCTTATGCTTTCAATCTTTGTTTTATACTTCTTTCAAACTTGTTTTAGAAATGATCACCTAAAATAGGTAAATCCGTGGGTTCGCATATGGTCCATGGATCGACTTCAAAGATTGATATGAACGAAAGTCTATTTAAAGACATTTAAATAGATTTTGCTCCTCCGCATATAGAAATGCAATAGTTCATAGAGAAAAGGCTGTGGGTTCTTTAATATACAGGTGAACTTATTTAGAACTTAGACATAGGCATCTTGTAATGAAACCCTGAGTTAGTGATCCGAAAGGCACAAAATCAATTTCGACAAATACTTAACGCTATAGCGTGTGACGTTATAACGCTTTTTCTCGGGAATTTACTTAGCAAAGAGCAATCCAACTTGTTTTCTCCTTTACAACTCGATTTTTAATTGTTTTCCTTCTACAACCACTTTTAACCGATAACCTATACTTCAAACATTTGCTACTCTGGTTCACAAGAGCTAGTATCACTTAAACTCTAAAATTAATACCAACTCGTGGAGACGAATTCTACTTACTACTTTATTACTTGTTGCGATTGTGTACACTTGCACAACTCTATCTCTCATAACAAGTTTTTGGCGCCGCTGTCGGGATTGCATTTAATTTTTATTGTTTAAGAATTCTTGCAATCTTAGTGAAGTTTTACTTTGGTATCTGCTTCTCGTGTGATAACAGAAACGCTATAGCGTATGCCCGCAATGTAACCACCGACCGAGCCAGATCCTCGAACCCGAGAGAAGATTCGTAAGGTCGAGACAACAACAGAGGTTACAACACATCGCACCAACCATGTCCAACACAATATCGCCGCAATGTGCAGAGGCACTCTTGGAGGAAGAACTCCTACTCACTTCGAGGCGTAACTCCAAGAGGAGGAAGGACTCGAGAGGTGGAAGGAAAGGTCCTTTTACGCTCACCGAACTGCATTTATGAATATTGGTATAGAGAAAGGTTCATGAACCAAGGTCCCGATCGATGGTGAATGACCGAGACAGCCGACGAGGACTACGCCGCTTTTGATCCGACTTCTATGGAAACAAGCATCACCCGACCTGCTGTAACTGCTACTCATTTTGAGTTCAAGCTGATGATGTTTCGTATGCTCCAAACTCATGGCCAATTCGAGGTTCTACTCAAGAGGATCCTTTGCACATCCGCGAAATTTCTGGAAGTATGTAGTAACTTCATCATCCCCGGCGTAAGTGAGGATGCTTTTAGACTCAAACTTTTTCCTTATTCTTTAAAAAGACAGAGCCAAAGCTTGGTTAAATTCTTTGGAGTCTAATTCCATCACCACTGGGAGGAAATGACAAAGAAATTTTTAGAAAAATAACGCCAGATTTAGGAATGAAATCACATCTTTCAAGCAAAAGGATGGTGAAACATTGCATGAAGCGTGGGAAAGGTGGAAAGAACTACTTAGGAAATGTCCACACCATGGAATTCCTATAGTGATCAAAATGGAGACCTTCTACAATGGGTTGGAAGCACTGACGAGATCTATGTTAGATGCCTCATCCGAGGTGTGATTTTGAACTCTCCTACAATGAAGCTTGCGATCTTATAGAGTGTGTTGCCATAAAGAGCTCGCCATGGCCTCATCAAAGATTAAACCCCGCAAAAAGGTAGTCGGGTCCATGGTGAGTGAAGTCTCTGCTTCTCTCACTGTGGCAACTCTCACGAATATGATCAAGGGTCTCGAGATTGTGAACGCTTATAGCGCCCGATGCTATAGCGCCCAAGGAATCAATCGCAATGCTATTGAACAAGCTCCCCGAGAAATTAGTTGTGTATATTGCGGGGAGGTCACCTTATGAAGAATGCACCACAAATCCCGCTTCGTGGAATTACGTGGATACAACAAGGGCAACAACCCCTATTCTAACACCTACAACCCTCGTTGGAAGAACCACCCTAATTTCGGGATGGGGTGGGAGTAATGATGCCGCCAACACAAGTACTAATGCTCCAAATTTTCCCTGTGTTTTCCACTTCAACGTAATCAAAGACAAAATGCGCCCGCTATGGACAACTCCATGGAATCTTTGCCGAGGTCTTTATTAGTGATTGTAAGACAACTATGCACTCCATGAAGCATCGATAAAGACTTTGGAGAACCAAGTCAGGCAAATTGCTTCGCTTCTTACGCAAAGGCAAAGCGGGTGGACTTCCTCCACGATCAAGCTTCATCATCTCAAGCACTGTGCCAAGAGCATGTAAATGCTATCTCATTGAGAAGTGGCACCGAGTATCCCGAACCATCTATGCCTCGAGGAAACCGAGGTGCCGTGAGAAGAAAAAGAGAAGAACATTCCGTATATTGTGATGTCTGCCGACGCTGCAACGCCTAGTGTTGAACCAGGGATCAAAATTGCAACCAAGCTTGTACCTGAATATCCTTCTCCACCCTACCCTCAAAGGTTAAAACAGGCGCAAGAGAACAAGCAATTTGGGAAATTCTTAGACGCTCAAACAACTTCACATAAACATCCCATTGGTCAAGCTCAAACAAATGCCTAACTATGCCAAGTTCATGAAAGATGTCCTCACTAAGAGAAGACGGCTAGAGAATTCAAACAAAGGCCATGACGGAGAGTGCAAGCATGATCATGCGTAAGAAACTCCCAAGCAAATTAAAGGATCCTCGCAAATTCACCATACCATGTTCTATGGGTAAATCTTATTCGTAATGCGCTATGTGATTTGGGGAGCAAGCATCAATTTGATGCCCAAATCCATAGCTAAACAAATGGGAATTGATATCATTAAGTTTACTACTCGCTACTCCTTCTGCTAGCAGATATGTCCATAACCTATCCCGAGGGGATAATAGAGGATATGCTTATTAAAATTGACAAATTTGTTTTTCCCGTGGATTTTGTTGTTCTTGATTTTAATGCATGAAGAGGTGCCCATCATTTTTGGGAGGCCATTCCTAGCTACCGCCAAAACCGTAATTGATGTTCGTATGGAGAAATGACTATGAGAGTTAATGATCAAGAGATCAAGTTTAAAGTGACGAGTGATCCCAAGTTCTCAAATGCGAGATCCGAGGAGTGTTCCTTTGTAATGTGTCTTGATTCTCGTGGTTCAACAACAATTCCACAAGCAAGGTGACCACTTGGTCAAGGTTCTTACCAACTCAAAAAGGAAAGTTTATGGAAGACGATATGTTACAAGGGGAAGCTCGATGTCAACAAAAGCTCTAAAGAGAGTGCCGAGGAGAAAGGTGCCGAGATGCCAACCCTACAACAACCTCAAAGAAAATAAAGTGGAGATCACGACGTTATAACGCCCGCCGCTGTAACGCCTTTTCTCGAGCAGCTTGGCTCCAATCAAGAGGTGGTTGCGCTTTTAATTCACCTCTACCAGAGCAGTAAGTCTAAGAAAACCTAAGTACACAATCTTCACCTCGGCCAATTGCCACCACACCACCAAAATTCACCAAAACAATTCAAAGAAGAAAGGTCATTGAATGGGGACAAGTTTTATCATCTACCTCAAGGCTTAAATCGTTACCTAAGAAGCTCAAATCTAGGCGATCAAGACTTTTCAAGTTTGTGAAGGTGTATCCTAATAAGGTAGTGAAACTGTTTGAAGACACCATTTGTTTCGCACTTAAGATCAATGATGAAAGGGTGAAGAAATACTGTGGAGCACATGTGATGAGGGACAAAGTCTCCACCGAGCTTCAAGACCTATAACACTAAAGAGGAAGTCCGGCTCAAGTCTTAAAGCAAGCGCTCTGGGAGGCAACCCAAAGGTTTTAATTAACCAATCTTTTTGTTTTTAATTTTTGTTTTGTGAAGGAACCACCTCTGCAAGCACCGAGGAACCACCTCGGAAAGACGAAGAAGGTGTGCAAGAACCACCTCGGCAAGAGGAGAGGATCCACCTCGGCAAGGTTACCCCTGAGGTTGCTGACGATGCTGCGTCTTCTGAAGAAAGCAAAGAAGAAGAGAAGAAGCAGAAAGCCACCTAGCCGCCCAAAATTAAGTCGTGTCGGCACTGTAACAAGGTCCGCTTTATTCACAAATAATATCAAACCCTTCTTTGTAGTATAGATAGTTGTAGTCGAAATAAATTGTGAAGCGCTATAGCGTTGTTCTTCAAGCGCTTCACAAATGTTAGAACTTGTTTAAATTTTGTCGAATTGTCTTGTTGTTAAGTCCTCGGCCTCTCCTCAGCTTAATTCAAAGAAGTTGAGGACACCGCTCCCTTTTATTCGGGGGGAGGACCTAGAGGTTTATAAAAAAAAATGTTTAGAAGAAATTGTATGATCAATGCTTTGTTTCCAGTTTATTTTTATTGAAAATCTTCTGTTTGGCCTAATCTTAGTGATGATTGTGTGAGTGAGTAAAGAGTAGCCATGCTTTTAAATAAAATCTCTGCTTATTAATGCTCCCACACATAAAAAAATCTCTGTGCTTCAAGAGAAACTTAGTTAGCCGAGGACTATCTGATGTTTAGGCTAGTCTGAGTTAACCGAGGTGAGATCAAGGCTTGACTAAAAACTTGAAGAGTTTTTGAAGCAAAGTTTGGGGGTGCTCGGGCTATATAAAGGTTAGGTACAAAGGTCTTAGGGTGGTCAGTGACTTAGAAGTTCAATGTAAATGTTCCAAAGAGGCAAAGCCTCAAATGAAAAAAAAAAGAAGAAGAATTGCTAAGGAGCCGAGTAATGAGAGGGCTGCAGCTAGTAAATAAAACTGTTATCATTGTCTAAGCGCTATAGCGTGTGTTGTTCAGTCTCAATAATTAGGAACACTGACCATAGACCTGAAATGCCTAGTTAAACCCTTTGTCATGTCCGAAAGTCCCCATTTCTGTGTGAAAATGTTAATCTAGTCATTATTTTGAAAAAGTTCTTGATTTCACCGAAAGAAGACCACTTCCAAGGCAAAGAGAAATCCAAATCTAGCTAGGAATTGAGGTGAGTCAGAGATCACACACACACTATTGAGCAAGAATAAGCTTGAAGTTGTTGAAATGCATCGTGTGTGGGTGTGAGTGTGAATCGGAAAGGTTAGCCCTCGAGAATGTTTTTAACTAAATGTTCATTGGAAATGCCGAATTGATCATGTGATGTGTGTTGTACCTATGTGTTGTAGTTTATCTTAGTTAAGTGTCATTACTTGAGGACAAACAATGGTTTAAGTTCGGGGGGTGTGATAATTCATATTTATATGAGTTATTTATGCCTTTATTCATGTAAATCAAGTAAGTTCTCAAGTAATACTAGTGTCTTATTGCTCTAATTAGTATAGTTGTAGGAAAAGAAGGGTTAGAATCGCTTTTGAATGAATTCGCACATCCGTGCCCTTTTCGAGCTATTTAATGTGTTTTGTGAGTGTCAGCAGTTGATAAAGCGCTATAGCGCTTAACGCTATAGCGGCAAAGAGGCAACTCACCCAAATCTTTGAGCTCTGGCTAAGACCTCTGCAAGAGGCAGTGCTCGGCAAGAGGGCAGCTCGCTAAGTCCGCGGCTACAAAAGGTGTATTTTTGGTGCCAAGCTCTCCACCCAAGCCTCGCTTTCGCACTCACTATGCACCGGGCGCAACCGGATTTTCATGGATTTTATAGGCCACCGGCGCTAGGCGAGTGGGAGGCTAGCGATAGTTGGTGCGATGGCCATACCACCTTACCCACTAACTCGACGCCAACAACTCTTTCTTCTCTTCAAATACACACAATCGGAGACATGCAAAATCATACAGTAGTTTTGGAGAGATTTTCTCCATAGTTAAACATTTTCTAGCTTTCGCTTTTATTGTAGTTTTTAGTATTATTCTCTGTGTTAACTCAACGTAGAGTATCATCTCTGAATGAGTGGGGAACCCTCGGTGTATCTTTTACCACCGCTTTCTTCTCATTTCGCTCGGGTAATATGAGTTTTCCAAATTGTATTGCTTTGATGATGCAAAACATGAGCTAAACACTTTGAGTTGGATTGCTCGATCTTTGTAATGAACCGATAGTATTGTATTTATATTGTTGCATGCTTGCATTTCAATCTTTGTGTTATACTTCTTTCAAACTTGTTTTAGAAATGATCAGCTAAAATAGGTAAATCTGTGGGTTCAGACATGGTCCATGGATCGACTTCAAAGATTGATATGAACGAAAGTCTATTTAAAGACATTTAAATAAATTTTGCTCCCTCTAGACATAGAAATGCAATAGTTCATAGAGCAAAGGCTGTGGGTTCTTTAATATACAGGGGTGAACTTATTTAGAACCTAGACATAGGCATCTTGTAATGAAACCCTGGCGTTAGTGATCCGAAAGGCACAAAATCAATTTCGACAAATACTTAACGCTATAGCGCAGACGTTATAACGCTTTACTGGGAATTTACTTAGCAAAGAGCAATCCAACTTGTTTTCTCCTTTACAACTCGGCTTTTAAATCGCTTTCCTTCTACAACCACTTTTAACCGATAACCTATACTTCAAACATTTGCTACTCTGCTCGCTAAGAGCTAGTATCACTTAAACTCTAAAATTAATACTAACTCGTGGAGACGAATTCTACTTACTACTTTATTACTTGTTGCGATTGTGTACACTTGCACAACTCTATCTCTCATAACAATAGGCCGCAAGTGCACTGCTCTATCGCAGAATAAAAAGTATCGATCCCACAGAGACTTTTGTGATTACCAATTATTTCTTTTTCAAAGAGTGATTAGCTAAAAGGAATGATTTTAGTAGAATGAGAGATTATTTGATTTAAAATTCAGAAATAAATATAATCTTGGGTTATAGTTTCATCACAACAATGAGGAACCAAAAATAGTTCTTTAGACAATTCACCAAATTATAAGAGTAATGTATTTCAAATGACAAGCTCTCCTCATTTATAGGCTCTAAGGAGAGTTCTACATAAATCAAGAGAAGATTCTACACACTTCAAGTGAGTGAGTTTCTATATACATCTAGATAATATTCTAGACACTCTAAGACAGTAGATCTACACACTTCTCTCTACTACATCTTTTCTACTATTCTCTAGAATCTTTAGACTAAAACACTAAAACCAAATGGGCCTAGCACTTGAATAATCCAATGGGCCAAATCAAGTTTACCTTCCAACACTCCTCTTAAACTTGACTTGTCATTCCAAGTAGAGTTCTCAATTTGATAAAGTCTTAATGCTTGAAGGGCTTAGCGAAGATGTCAACTAACCGGTCTTGAGACTTCACATATTCAACTTACACATCCTTTCTTGCTATGCATTCCTTTATATAGTGGTAGCGGGTATCGATATGCTTGCTCGATCATGGAAGACTAGATTCTTTGCTAGAGCTATAACTAACTTATTATCCACAAAGATCTTGGTCGGCTCCTCTTGCGACATCCCCACCTTTTAATGATTTCTCCGAGTCGACTACATGGCAAACACATATGTGGTCGCTACATATTCAGCCTTCACAATTTGAAAGTGTGACTATTGGCTATTTCTTTGACATCCAAGTGAAAGTTTGATCAATGCTAGCGATGTGGGTGACTCGCACTTGGGGGAGAATGTTGAGAATTCAAGTGTGAGTGGTTAGTTCCACATCGGCTAGAAATGAGCTATATGAATGATATATAAGAGGAGACCCATATACTTGACGCCTTAAGGTTTTGGGTGGAGATGTGGTGTTCAAGTCTCTTTATCCGAATTATTGATAGCTCGTGTTGCTTCCAAAGTTTTCCCCAAACTCCCCAAGGGTCGACCACTGATATGTTCTTGGAGTCAAGGAGAAGAAACGTTGTCATTCCTATTATGTACACCATAGAATCAAAGAAGAAGATGATTATTTTCCTCAACCTCAAGAATGAAGATTGAATATGAAACGGGCGCTAGAATATGGCCTTATTTTTTGAATAAATCTCAACCTCTAATTAAACACTCCATCGTTCATTCCTTATCAATTTTCTGACCATCAAGCCATCCAGTGCGAATGTAATGATATCAATATGGTTAAGGTTTTATTGATATCATAACAACAATAAATCACTACCAAATGTAGAGTGTAAGGAGATAGCAGCTAATTTACATTGTATGAGTTTTAGAAATATTTGACTAACACATGTAACAATGTGATTGCACTTATAAGGAAATGAGAGATTGAAATTAGAGATGAGAGTAGTCCTCCAACTAACTGCCTACTCATTCCACCACCACAAGCCCCCTTCACTACTCACAACCATACACATATTCATGTATACATGTATTTAGTGTATTCAAATAAACTAGTTCAAACTTATATTTTATGATTTCAGTTAATTAATAATTTTATAATTTAATAAAGGCTTAAATATGCTTTAGGTCCCTTTCAATATAACGAGTTTTGATTTTAGTTCCTGCAAAAAATTTTGTTTTAAAAAGGTCCTTGCAAAAACAACTCATTTTAAAAAAGTCCTTCTGTTAAGTCACCTTTACAAAAACTGCTGAGTTGTCAAACAGAGTGATGACCTGTAATTTGTTTTTGTTTTCTAATTATTTTATATCTGACTAAGAGCATCTTTAATGGGAGGTGCTTAAATGAGTTGCTATAGTTACTTTTTTGTGGGTCCAAAGTGCCATGTAGGAGTTAGGCATTTTTAAGTTGACTCAAATGGTTTTCACTCCAATGGGGGTTGCTTATAAGAAACTATACATAGCCCCACTTTTTAAATTTTTTATTGTATTTAATTTTTATTCAAATTTAATATTAATTCAATTATTTTAAATAATAAATGTTAAAAATATTAATTTTTAAAATGAAGAAACATATTAGAATATATTTTAACAACAAATTTAAACAGTAAGAAATATATAATATTAATAAATTAGAATGATAACTTTTTTTGACAATAAAAAACTAGAAAGATTCATAGCAACGATAAGTCATAATTAAAATTACATTATTCTTTAGGTTTTAATCTCTCCTTAATAGACTCACAAACGAACTCATGATGTTGACGTTGTTGGTCATTCATATTTTATGTGTCATTCATGAAGATTTCATAAAATTTTGATATCATCTCTGCCAACTTTGCTTCAACTTTGCTTCAGCCACTTCTTTTATGGCACTTGATTTTCTATCATTGGCTTTTTCCAGACCAGTCAATCTACCATCGGTGTTGCAGATGTCGTTGCTTTTCCTTTGCCTTTATTATTCTTTTTGGATGCCTTTTGTCCCATTGGGCGGTCTGTTGGGATTTCCCCGTCGTATTCTGAACAATCGATAGGAGTCTCTTGGTTAGGAACAAATGCAATGGCGCCGTAAGAGAATGTTTTTGATCCGCTTGAAGAGTTTTCCATTAATTCTCCTTTCCATTTAGGTTCGCCCTTCAACAATCTCTATGCGTGCTCGAATTTAAAATGCTTGCCATATTTTTGAAAAATAAAGTTGATAGGCTTCATCCATGACATCATTCTCTCGATTGGCCGCTTCTTTTGTTAGTAAAGGCTAGTTTCTAGCAGCCGCAAAAATCTTTGAACAACCTTATTTAACTTGCCAAATCGACATTTCAAGGGATTTGGCCTCCTCTCTAGAAGCCGCTCGATAGCTGTTGGAGTTTTCACTGATTCTTACCCAAAAGC
The DNA here is from genome assembly GCA_020916435.1 of Oxytropis ochrocephala. Lineage (NCBI taxonomy): Eukaryota > Viridiplantae > Streptophyta > Magnoliopsida > Fabales > Fabaceae > Oxytropis > Oxytropis ochrocephala. The sequence goes on along the minus strand of CM037092.1, from coordinate 93,626,615 downwards.
TGAGTGCTTTTAGGTCAATCCCACAATTGGGTCCTTCGAAATGTTGAGCCATGACTGAATAAGTAATTTGTCTTCTTTATCATTGTAGTGGGCACGAGGTTTTTCTCTCGTGCTTTTTCTTTGATTTTTCTTGGGTAGGGTCTTCTCCTTCTTTTGTGACATTAATGCTTTCATTGCCAACCTGAGTGGTGTATTCTAGTGGTGACTCCAACAAAGTCAGTGGTGGCCTTGAAGCAGGAAGGGGGTTGTTTGGGAGTGGTGATCAGGGAAAGATAAAGCCACAGAATTAGCCTTAAAGCGCTTTGGTTGGGAGTGGTTGATTGGTTCGGAGTGGTGGCTGTGGAAACATAAAGCCTTGGAAATTTTGATTGAAGTAACCTTCATAATAAGGATTAGGTTGATTGGGATCCATTAAAAATAGGTTTGATAAAAATAAAGAAATGGAATTGTAAATGATGTAACCATTGAATAGTTTAGTTCCATATTATCTCGACGATCGCAGGCATACCAAAATTTTGAAATTAAATATTCGTAGCTATATGTAATCTTATACTTTCTATTTTACTTGTATTTTTAAAAACTTAACATACGCTTGAATTGAACTTATTTGATAAAATATCAAAATATTTAAAATTTTATAAAAATTTGCATATTTCATCTACTCAATTGTAACTATTAATTTGAATGCTGATTGGTGAAATTTTGAAGTGTACAAAGAGATATTAAGTGAAAGATAACTCTCATAAGCACTACTTTTGAGTAGTTTCGATCCCTACTCACAAAACCATTATAAAAATACATGAAATATAAAAACAAAAAAAATGATATTTATATAATCGAATTCAAATAGATCAAACTTTATTCAAAAATCAGTTTTCGATTTGAGCGAAGAAAGCGAAGAGAAGGCGGTCACCAAAATATCCTCATGAGGATTTTTCTAGGAACTGAACCCACCTATATAGATCAGCTAACAACTAACATAATTCTAGAATATTCATCAAACTCTGATCTCACGTTATAAATAAATACCGATGCCAAAACCTTTTTCCAAAGTTCATAACCTAATCAATTCAGCAAGCGTTTCTCTGTTTTTATTCCTCCATCTGATTCACGCATTCGTCGATCATGACTTCAAATCCAAATTACCTTTTCATGTTTCTGATCATCTTCACACCCATGATCCTCCCAACATCCTCACAACCATGTATCTCATACACATTCCCCAACAATAATCACTACAAATCTTGCAAGGATTTACCAACATTGGAATCATCCTTGCATTGGAACTATAATCCAAACACAAGCTCAGTTGATATCGCTTTCAAAAAGGAAAATGCAAAGGACTCAAGTTGATCGCTTGGGCCATCAACCCAACATCAAAGAGTATGATTGGTTCACAAGCATTCGTCGCTTTTCGAAGATCCGATGGGAGTTTTAAAGCTTATACAACACCGATTACAAGCTATGCCACTACGTTGCAAGAGGGTAATCTCAGCTTTCCGGTTTATAGTGTTTCCGGCATGTATGTAAACAGTAGCATGATCATCTTTGCAAGTTTGAGACTTCTTCGAAACGCCACTTTGGTTAATCACGTTTGGCAAGAAGGGTTGGTTTCTGATGATGGAACTCTTAGACCCCACGCTTTTTCGGGACTTAATGTTCAAAGTTTTGGAGCTTTGGATTTTGCATCTGAAACTGCTTCCCTATCTGGCTCAAGTACAACAAAAGTAATCAACTCAAGAACCATGTTGAAAATCGTAAGGACTAAAATTTCTTTCTTTAATTTTTAGTATTTTTTTTTTTTTTTTGCTTTTTATGTTTAAAATGATATTATCTTATTACTTGGGCAAAAAAATGATATTATCTTATTATCTTATCTTTTGTAACAAAAAAAAAGGAGATAAATGTGCCCATCTTTTCCATAATTTTTCCGCATGCATTTTAATATTTTGTTTGTTGTAGATGCTAAATATAAGGAATCTTTTCTCATATGTTTGTTAGAGGAAACCGCATTATTAGTTAGCTAGATTGTAATTAAGTTATAAATTAAAATTTTAACTTTTAGTTTAGTAAAAAATTGAGAAAAAATGAAAGTTATCTGGTGACAGAAACACTTACCTTTATATATAGTATATATTTAGTTTCTTGTTTTTTACTTTACAAAAGCTCGCACAAAATAATAAAATTAAAATTTGGTTATTTTCGCTATTACTTATTTATTGTTTGCAAAATAAAAATAAAGCAAAACGAAATGTAACTCATATTTTGTTAGTAAAATGATCAAATCATGGTTTGATTTCATTAAATATGTCTCCTCTGTTTATTTATATCATATTAAATTTTCTTTTTGATAAATTGGAAATTTTGAGTTTTAGTTTTTTTTACTAACACTTTGTCATTATAGGTGCATGGATTTTTAAATGCTATAAGTCGGGAATACTAATGCCACTTGGAGTAATATCGCTCGCTACTTAAAGACATTTGATGAATTAGGACCGCTTTGGTTTCACATGCATAGAGCATGTCAATCTTTAGCATTATTGATTGGCATTATAGGTTTTGCAACCGGTTTGTATATGGGCAATCATTATGGAGTTCACCACACTCCACATAGGTGTATTGGGATCACTCGATATCTTTGGCATTCACTCAAGTTTGTATTGTCAGGTGTCTCTGTGCCTAAGAAGGATCACAAGTATAGAATCTTTTGGAACATTTTTCACTATGTAGTTGGCTATACAACCGTTGTTCTAGCTATATGGAATGTCTTCAAAGGTTTCACATCTTGACGGTTACATCATATGGAAAAAGATCTATGTTGGTATAATTGTTTCTTTGGCCGCAATTGCTTTGATGCTTGAGGTGATAACTTGGATAATGTGGTTCTTGAAGAAGAGAGTCAAGGCACTAACGAGAGTATCGACATTAGCCAACCAAAGGTCATAGGCTATTTCTATCATTATGTTACGCTTCGATTGTAGTCAAGTGTATAAGTTGATAATTCTTTTCTTACCAAAAGTATTGGTGCAAATTTCCTTAGTTTATCTAATATACTCTTTTTCCCTTTTACGTATGAATTCAGGTAAGTATTTTTTTCTTCTAGGTGTTTTCATCCATATGGAGATTTTGCATTAGAAAGTTATTTCAATCATCTTTGTTTGTTTTAATTCTTTTAAGAGGTTTCTCACTATAGAATTTCTTCCTTTTTTTTTTTTGACAATATAGAATTTCTTTCCTAGTATAGCTGGTATTATAGACAACTTTGTGTTAAAGTCTATCTTTTTTATCTTATTAATATATTGATTCGGTTATTTAACAAAAGCCAACAATATTGTTTGTTGAAAAAAATCATCATAAATATTGTAGAATATATCTAAATTCCATTAATAAATCTTATATTTTTCCTTTACGCTATTGTTCTATCCAAAGTTCAAGACTAATAAATATTATATATCAATTAATTCTAGAGTAATAATATATAGTTCTAACTCTTCTCTAAAAAAATAATAATAACTTCTATTATATTTTCTTAAAAGGAAATATATTATATATTAAAAACAGGAGGAAACATATCTACAAAACACATTTGGGTTGTCAATAGCAAAATGAGCTAAAATATGACTTGTCTTATTCATCCCAAGTAGATAGCTCACTTGGCGAGCTATGGATATCAAGAGTGCACCAAATGAGTGCAAGAAGTAGGTCCCCGGTTCAAGTCCCTAAACTAACATTTCTCTCCTATCTAAAAATGAGGATACGAAACCCGACCCAAATAGAGATAGGGGGGGACTGAGGATGCAAAACTCACTCCGACTCTCCTCACATGCCTATTTGAGTTAGTAGTAATTGTTAGTCGCGATGACTAAAATTATTTTTGTGTGTAGATTTATTTTGATTGAAGCTAACAATTTGAGTGTATAAGATATTAATGCTCCCCATTCTCTTTTATTAGTGCGTAAAAGGCTTTTCATATCCGTTGTTTTGCACTTTTAGTATCTGCTTATCCGTCGATATTATTCGACCGATACTAAATGTCCGACATTTAGTATCTATAAATAACCGATACTAAATGTCACTTTTAGTATCGGATTTTCAAAACCGATACTAAATGACGCTTTTTTGGTGATTTTTATGTCTTGAAAACGCATATTTAGTATCCGCTATTTAAATAACCGATACTAAATGTCACTTTTAGTATCGGGTTATTTAAATAACCGATACTAAATGTCTTTTCAACATTGTGTTTACTTTCTAAAATTGACATTTAGTATCGGTTATTTAAATAACCGATACTAAATGTCACTTTTTTAGTATCGGTTATTTAAATAACCGATACTAAATGTCTTTTCAACATTGTGTTTGTCGTTTAAAATGACATTTAGCATCGGCTATTTAAATAACCGATATTAAATGTCACTTTTAGTATCGCTTAATTGAAATAACCGATACTAAAAGTCTACTTTTTTAAAAAAATTCTCAATTCACATCTTACGAGATTATTATTATTATTATTATTAATGAGATTATTTATAGTCTTTGTTTGTGTTGTTATTTTACGAATATATATGTTGTTCCGAGTGGGCTCAAGGCCCAAAGATAGCTTTTAATAGGCCCAACACGCCCAACTTGGCGTGCTCCACAAGATATGGCCAGAGCGCTGTGCCACTATAAAAGCAAAGACAAATCCCGAGAATCGTGCACGCTTTTCCTACCTTGTGAATCCCGCCCGAGAGCACACCACCGACTTGAAGGCCGAGTGTCATCACAGTACCACCACTGGCGCCAAGACCCCCGGTTCCACCAGTCCTCAACGACCGAAGTTAGGTCCTCAACATCCAGCCAGTCCTTCCTCACAGTCCTTCCACCAAAGCCAGTCCTTCCGCGCCAAGACCCCCGGTTCCACCAGTCCTCAACGACTCCAGTCCTCAATGACCTGTGTCCTTCTATTGGTCAAGGTACGATCAATTAAGACCCCGGTTCCAGCCAGTGTCCTCTACGACTCCAGTCCTCAATGACCCGTGTCCTTCTATTGGTCAAGGTACGATCAATTAAGACCCCGGTTCCAAATGCAAGTCCTCTACGACTCCAGTCCTCAATGACATCTGTTCGAGTGGGCTCAAGGCCCAAAGATGTTTTAATAGGCCCAACACGGCCCAACTTGGCGTGCTCCACAAGATATGGCCAGAGCGCGCTGTGCCACTATAAAAGCAAAGACAAATCCCGAGAATCGTGCACGCTTTTCCTACTCAGGAATCCCGCCCGAGCACACACCACCGACTTCGAAAGGCCGGAAGTGTCATTGCAGTACCACCCGCAAGGCGGCCAAGACCCCGGTTCCACCAGTCCTCAACGACCGAAAGTTAGGTCCTCAACATCCAGCCAGTCCTTCCTCACAGTCCTTCCACCAAAGCCAGTCCTTCCGCGGCGCTAAGACCCCCGGTTCCACCCAGTCCTCAACGACCCAGTCCTCAATGACCTGTGTCCTTCTATTGGTCAAGGTACGATCAATTAAGACCCCCGGTTCCAGCCTAGTCCTCTACGACCCAGTCCTCAATGACCTGTGTCCTTCTATTGGTCAAGGTACGATCAATCGGCGACCACGCGGGGAGGCCCGAGCGCTTATCCTACTTCAACTATGGCTAGACGCGAAGACCGCCCCATACATCATTACAACCATGCTTGTTGAGCGACCTAAGATGTTGGACGACCCAAAATGGGGCGCCAAAAGTCGGTCGCCCATGAGCGACCCAAAAGGTTCGGCCCAAAGACGGAGACCATAACTTCGCTCACGCTCATCCGACGGGGGCGTGCGAGATGCGCGCTGGAAAGCCGAGAAGTAGATCTACAAATTTTCATGTTGAAGTCAAAATCCACCCGGGCGCTTTCCCACCGCTTTCGCCGCCCCAAAGTGGGGCCCAAAAAGTCGGTCGCCCGCGAGCGACCCAAAAGGTTCGGCCCAAAGACGGACCATAACTTCGCTCACGCTCATCCGATCGGGGCGTGAGCATGCGTTGGAAAGCCGAGAAGCGCGCTACAGCTTTTCATGTTAAACTCCGTTATATTCAGACGTTTCTACACCCTTTTCGTCATCCAATTAGGGCGCCCGCTTACAAACGAAGAACGTAGGCCCCGAGCGTGTTTACAACGAGCGCCATCGAATGGCCTAAGGTCGGCGACTCACTCAACAAGTGTAGGCCCCGAGCGTTCACAATCGAGCGCCATCGAATGGCCCAAGGGTCGGCGACCCACTCAACAAGTGTAGGCCCCGAGCGTTTACAATCGAGTGCCATCGAATGGCCTGGCGGTCGGCGACCCACAAACAGAGTAGCCCCGAGCGTTTACATCGAAAGTGCCACCGAAGTCGGCACAACCATCGCTGTCATCAAATGACCGAGGTCGAGCAATGACCCAATAACGAGCATTGATCGCCGAACACCACGGAAGAGACCGACTACAACGAAAGCACATGCACTCGCGGGCAACGCCCACACTTCTAAGCAGCGGGCAAATACCACCCGCTTACTTAGCGTGGTAGCAACCACACACTTCAAGAGATGGAGACCGACATAGCGCAATGCAACCCCGCTACAACACGACACGGGGCAATGGCTCAAGCCTCAACTCACTACCGCGACCTAGGCTCGGGGGCAATCGTTCCCGAGTGGGCTCAAGGCCCAAGATAGCTTAATAGGCCCAACACGCCCAACTTGGCGTGCTCCACAAGATATGGCCAGAGCGCCTGCGCCACTATAAAAGCAAAGACAAATCCCGAGAATCGTGCACGCTTTCCTACCTTGTGAATCCCGCCCGAGAGCACACCACCGACTTCGAGCGGCCGAGTGTCATCAGCAGGTACCACCCGCCGCAGGCGGCCAAGACCCCGGTTCCACCCAGTCCTCAACGACCGAAAGTTAGGTCCTCAACATCCAAAGCAGTCCTTCCTCACAGTCCTTCCAACAAAGCCAGTCCTTCCGTATGCTAAGACCCCGGTTCCACCCAGTCCTCAACGACCCAGTCCTCAATGACCCAAGTCCTTCTATTGGTCAAGGTACGATCAATTAAGACCCCCGTTCCACCCAACCTCTACGACTCCAGTCCTCAATGACCTGTGTCCTTCTATTGGTCAAGGTACGATCATATGTATACACACACATTAATATGAGATGGAATACAAAAATAGAAAATAGCTAGATAATAATACAAAACCAATTCCATACAACAATACAATCATTCATTACATTTGTCCAATGATACAAAGCCAATTCTATACAATAATACCAAGTATGTAGATGAAAAAACTAAAGCATTGATATGAAAAAAAATGAACCATATCTTCTTATTCAGCAATTTGCATCCTATACAATAATACTTCATTGCCCAAAATGCTATCTTCGACATTCTCGCATAAGGCACAACCAACATTAGAGATTATGATCTAATTACAAAATCATGGCAATCAGATCAACCGGCACATTCCCAACCTCCACATAAACTACCCTAGAACCTCCATTGAAAAAGACCAAAGAAAAGAAGCAACAGTAACCATGCTTATGCACTCAAACAAAATAATCATTTAAATGACTAAAATGAAAATGTCTTTGCAAATCAACTTGCTCATGAGGTTTATTTTTCCAATGTCCAAACTCATCACTTACATGTGCTCAGAGCCTCCAGCTCAACTAAATCCTTAGAACAAGGTTTTTCAATTACCTCTGCAAAATTCACCAGATCACAAGCTTTATTCAAGAAACTAGACTTAAATACAAAAGAGCATTTAAAAACAAGCTGAACCCTAGGTTAAAATATTAGTGTTTAACCACCAGCTCCAAACATGCTATTAGTGTTAATCATGGAATGGCTTATGACAGTAGCCTACGCCCAAGTGCAATCACAGATTCCAAGGGACTTAAACAGTTAAGATAATAAGATAATGATCATGTCATCATGGTTACCTATTTAACAAGCAAAAAGAAATAACAACATCAGATCTTTTTTTTTTTACCTATTTCAACAAACAGGTAATTCACTTTAGTTTAATGAATACATATAGATGATATCCAATTTCTCCAAGAGACCTCCTATCATAAATCAAACTATATGTCACTACAACTGCTAGGGAAGAATTCATATGAAGCATCAGGTTGTTATCATATTTGGGATTTGAGTATGGAATAAATCAAACAATTGGTAGGCAGAGGTAAATACTATCAGAGGTAAGCAGAAAAATATCTGAGTTTTTTGCAAATTAGTAGCACCCTTAGCGTCTTGATCTCTCTCAACTTTACTCCATTTTCTTGAAATCAAACCACATATAGCAAGCACACAACCTATAAAATGGTGCTTTTAATGCAGATTTTGCACTAGTGATACTACACATTACCAACCAAATCAACATTCCATAAACTAGTTGAATTCAAATATCACACCTTCACAGTGGCTGAAATGACATGAGCAGCAATCCTTGAAATGCATGACACTAGAACAATTCTGTGATACCCAAATTCAGAAGCAACCTGACAGTGATCAAAATTTTCAATTGAACATGTTCCCAAACAGACATATATGTATGAATATAAGCACCTAACCGAGATAATTGATACAAACAACATAGCATCCAAAAATAAACCTTTTGCAAAGCCATCATGCGCAGACAAAGCAACATATTCTCCCTTCTAGTGGGATTACTCACTCCATCCATCAGCTACATTAACATATCAACAATTGACCAAAACTCCTTAAGTCACAGAAAGAAAATTTTGAGGATCAAGAGAATCATTTTTATCAATGTCAATATCAACAAAGAATTTAGGCCCACAGAAGCAAACCAGCGTTTAGAAATTTTTTATTCCATTTAGAGGTATAACAATGGAGAAGCTATATTGCTTATCAACAAGAAAAATATTACTACCTCCCCAGCTCCAATGGTGATAACATGAGGGGAAAAGGCCAGCCCTGCTGAACTATTCATCCATTCACCTAGGAAGCGATGAACCAATATGTTAAAAGGCTTCATCTTTACACAAACAGAAAAAAATTGCATGAGGGAAAAGGTAAAGGTGCAAAACTAAGTGGCGATTTTTCATCAATTCTAAATCCGTAAATGTGAACATGGACTACAAAGTGATTATAGAAGTCAGTAAAATTCATTTTGAGACAATTTTTTTTTTGCTAAATTGACAATCATGGTGAGACGGAGAGAGTAGAAGCAAGAGTTTATATAAGAGCAATCGGCTTGGTTCACCACTCATGCTCAGTCAATTTGTGTGCAAACTGTCATTCTTTCTATGACTTCACATTTTAAGTATAATCTAAAACTGTGAAAAAGACTAAAACACTGAAATGCATACCATAAGCTGTAATGGCAAAGGGTATGCGAACAATAAATTTCAACTTCTGGCTGAAACTATAATAGCCCTGAAAAGTCATGTCAATGATTAAAAAACATAATTAAACAGAAAAACTTATCATACACACGGGAAACCTTTAGAGATCTTCCAAACAAATACCCAAGTGCGCATGCACATGAGATATGGACAAAATAAGATACTACCGTGACAATTAAGTACTGGAAAGTGAGCGAATTACCTGCAAACGATCTTCTGCACTTGATAAACCAAATATTGTGAAAGATTCCTGAAACAGCAGCAGAAACAGGGCATTTGAACACAATAAAACAATGTGCTTTAAATATTAAGTAACAGAAAGCCAAAACTTATAATGCTTAATATTAAAGTTACTTTAAGTAAGCTTATTAAGCTGCATATAATATTGTTGATCTTATATATTAGCATTTACGGACACGATAATAATGTAAAGAACTAGTCATCAAATTCATTAGGTGCCACTTTTACTTAATCATGGAAGGATACTCACCTGCATGTTCAACTCTTGACAAAATGACTATAATGAAAACCAATCATGAAGCTATATCATATTTCTCCTTACTACTAGCCACTTTCTTTAAAGAATACATAGTTTTTATGTTTTATTTTTGCTATGATATCTTGAAAACAAACATGCAACTTCAAAAACATGAAATCTCAATCATTAGAAGAAAAATTAAGTAAAACTAGCTTGTAGCCATAACAATGTAATACTTAACAAAGAACAATTGCATATTTCTATTGAACTTGAGCTAACGTGGGGTAGTAGGGGATGCATCATGACTATTATTTGCTAGATTTCTCCATCACCATTCCTGCTAGATTTGACCTGTAAGATGTCTCGCTTCAACTCTTGAATCACTTGACGGATCTGGCTGTGGGTGCGTGAAGCATATACAATTGTAGGAAAATATTGGTCCTAAAATAAATGACCTTTATCAGCATTATAAGACTGATAATGGCCTTCACACATTCCTCTGCCTTGTGGAATAATTCAATGAAAAGTACTCTATCTAGTCCAATCAGACTGCAATATAATGCCAGTCATAAGGCTATGATAAAAAGGATAGAAAAATATGGATTGAAAGCAATTAAGATTCCTTTTATATCAACTAAGTATTGGAAATTATTTTCCTACCACAAAATTACCTCTGCTGATTGCACCATTTAAACAAAACTCTAATTTATATCTAGATTCACAGTATAGCTTATGAAACTTACCTCACCCCTAGTACCAGATTTCTTGGAATTAGGTAGATGTTTGTTTGGTAAAGGTGTTGACTCTGTCTGGCTTTCTCTCATTCTCATTTACTGCTCGAACAAAATGACGGTCCTGCTATGAAATTGTGAAATACCAGATTAAACTGATAGTAGATTCAAAATTACGATCATCACTGTTCAGAAATCAGAATAGTTGTTTATCGTCCCTATAAACCTTGACTCCTTATTGTGATATTTGCAACTGACAGATACTATTGAACAAATTCTTAATTAAAATAAGATTTACCTTACTTATTGACCTGTCAGATTCTGAAGTGGCTGCAACCTCAGTATCTAGCTTATTCTTCCTGTCAAATAGATTCCCATGAAGAAAGTATATATAATAACCATAAAAGGAAACAGTCATGTGCAAACAAATACAGAACAACCTACAGAACTACCATGAACAGAAATCTTACTCATGAAAATCGCAGCAATTTGTCTAAAAATAAGAACCAAAAGTATGTAGTAGCACTCTTAAGTAATGACAAACATACATATTTCTTTCATGGTTTGATATCTGTTGGGGTTCATTGCAGATATTCAGCATGGAACCGTGTTCAAGTTGTGCATTAAGACGAAAGCCGAGCTCATTAACCTTCCATTCTAAGTTTGCAAGATCTGCTTCTAGCAGTACTAATTCCTCAAAATCTGCTAAAAAGAAATATAGTAACAAAGGGATAGGTGAGTCTAGCAGCAGAAATTTAGATTCAATAACAGAGTCACAGTATATTAAAAATTCAAAAATAAACCTAACTTGTTGCTATATCACTTCTAAGCCTCCCTGAAATAGAGCTTGCCCATGACATGAAGGATGGCAACAAAAGCAATAAAGCCAATACTCATTACAAGAACAACATTTGGGCTGATCTTGAGTCCAGGGGCATCATCGGTGTAAAATTGAAGCATAGTTCCAGCTGCTCCTCCAGAGGCCCCACCACTTGTAGTTCTCCTTCTCTCAAGCTTGCAGCAGCTGCTGCACTTCCTCTTGGGGACCTGCTCCACCTAAAGCCATTTTCTGAAACACAAAAATCACAGACTTAGAATATACCACAAAATCTACATGCGACACATTGCTCAAAATTCACAAGATAATAAAATTCTAGCTTCTCATAACAATTTCAAACAATTGGGAGGCTATCAATTATCAAGTATTCAACTCTCAAAACAAATAAAAAGACCACACAGTCACTTAAGCAACAGAAGTCATCAAATCAAAGCATCAACAAATAAATCATCAACTCAAGCTTTGGCATAAACTAACACATCAAGTACTCAAACTTTCAAAGGCTTGTAAATCAAAGACAATCCACATGCAATTGGTATTGCATGTCCGATTATGAGATCAATTCAAGTCGCTAGGGGAATCAAACTCGTAAGACAGATACATCAGGAGCACAAATCAAGGCTCGCACGTAAACACCGATTTAAATTTCTTATTTTTCTTCTTTTTCAAGTTCATGAACTACCCAAACTTTGATCAATTCCAGCCTTCTATCAAATCTATGCAAGTTTGATAAGAAAACTATAAACAAAATTCAAGATCTGCAAACACTAATTACATTGATCCCAAATTACACAAGCATTCAATTTTGCCTAATTGGTGAAAAACAAACTACATTCCTCAAATCCAGTCCGATTAAACAACAAAAAATGATCATTGTGTGCTACAAACGAAATTCATGATCTGTAAACCCTAATTACATAGATCCCAAATTACAAAACCATTCAATTTTGCGTAATTGGGGAAAACATACTACATTCTTCAAATTTACTTAAACAACAACGACAGCGACAACTAAAAACGAAACGAACCTGAATGAGGACTTCGGATTAACGATCGTTTAGGTTGGAGATCTGAAACGGAGAACTCGTTGCGTGTTCTGAGAATACTGCGTTTATGTTTTACTCGGTCCTCAGCCTTCTCTTTCTCCCTCCTTTCCTCTCTTTCTCTCCTATCAGATCACTCTTTCTTCTCTCCTATCTCTGTGTGTGATTCCTCTCTTCTCTCTTTGTACGAACACCTCTCTCATAAATCCAAACAACATATATAAAAATAAACTTCAAAATCACCATCCTCAATGTATCATTATCAAATAACAAAAGTAACATCAAAACGAAAATCTAAAACAAATTGAAAACAAAACCCTAGATAGACGGTGAGCAAGGCGATCACGACATCGAGGAACGAACGATAGCATGGTGTTCGCTTTGCTTTTTTGCGCTTTATGTAAGGTCAGTTTTGGCATTTCTGGGTTCATGAGGAAGAGTGAAACATTGCAAGGGTTTTGATATTTCTAGGGTTTCGATTTGAGAGAGTTCGAGAGAACAAGAGGGTCAATGGTGGTGATGAACTGAGGAAGAGGAAGAAGACGTGGAAAACGAAGGCATATCGTGGAACTGGAAATGGTGGTGATGAACGGAGGAAGAGGAAGAAGACGTGGTGCCGCTTGTGGAGTGAGAGGGTCGAGAGCGCAAGAGTTTCAGAGAGAGAGAGATGTGAAACACGAGAGAGTTGTTTTTGGATTGAAAATAGAAGAAAAACAGAGAACTTTAGTATCTACTGCTTCAACCACCGATACTAAATGTGTTTTAGAATCTACATTTAGTATCCATTGCTTAAAAACCCGATACTAAATGTGTTGAGAGACACGCATTTAGTATCGGCTGTTTAAACAACCGATACTAAATGTAAGCGTGAAAATTGAAAACTTCAATTTAATTTCAAATTTGCCATCACGCTTACATTTAAAGATCTACAATGCTTAAACAACCGATACTAAATGGTGTACGTTTAAAGTCATTTTTGCACTAGTGAGTGTTGCACTTTGGTGCTCTCATACATCGTATTAATTGTTGATGTTGTAGAGAGAAACACGTATGGTAAATAAACTCAACTTGCATTAACTATGGTCCAGATTGGTACATATAAGGTTACATTAGCCGAGGAAAAATCAACTACACTAAGCAACTATAGTTAGGTAATAACCGAAAGTAGTTAGAACTCTAACAATAAATAACAAACTAGAGTAAAGCTAGATTAAAACTACTTGTAGCGACCTAAAAATCCGGAAAGGATTCTTCAAGGTTCTTAAGAAGCCGCCACCAAATTTTAGTTTAAGTGGCAAATTCGGAAAATCCCTTTAGGTTTTAGGACGAGGCATTGTTGTGGTTCGGGAGTCGTTATGCATGGGAAGGTATTAGCACCCCACGACATCCTATTGTCTAATTAATTTAAGATTTATTTAATAATTACCCTTTATTTGTAGAAAAAGACTTATTTAGGTTTTTGGTTTTTAGTGCTTGACAAGAGTCGAGTCTTGCTCCTACGCACTCCGCATGCAATGGAGGAATCAAAGCCACATAGTTCTTCCCAAAAAGTTTTGTGGGTTGGTGTTTTTTTTTAGCGTAGGGTTCTAAGATTCCTTGAACTGCATGTACCATCGATTCTAGTGACGACTAACCCGGGACAGTACAACCGACTTAGTCCCCTACTTTTTGAAAATAATTTTAGAGTTTTTGAAAGAAAGTGGTTTGGTGTGAGGTGGGTTGATTTTAGAATAGGTATTCTAGAACTCCCGAATCAGCATGTTCCCATTAGTTCTAGAACGCTGACTAACCCGACAGTACAACCGATTTAGTCCTCTATTTTTTAGGAAAAATAGTTTATTCGTATTTATTAAGTTTGTGGGTTATCGAATCAGATAAACCATTGGCTCTAAAATAATGACTAACCCGATTGTACAACCGATTTAGCCGCTTATTTAATTTCTCATGAAAAATCATTTGCGTTTGAGTTGGAAAAGAATTAAAAAGAGAAACAGGGGTGCAGATTGTAAATTTGGGTTTTATTAATGCAGGTGTTGTATAATTAATAAGGGTGCAAAGAGGAAAGCCCAACAGATCCGAGAGCCCAAGATGCTAAACTGGCTTAAGTGAGGGAGGTGCGCCAGAAATAAGGGGGTGTGATTAGTATTCGTAACAATTAAAAAAATTAAAAATAAAAGACAAAGATTTATAAACCTAAGCCCAAAAAAAAAAGCAACCCTAAAATACTTCAACCCTTCTCCTTGTTCCCAAATGCACCAAGCAAGAAGAGGGAGGATCCTCAAGCAGATTTTCACTGCTTTACTTGGCAGAGGGAGAGAAACACGCCGGCTTCTCGTGAGAGAGCGAGGTCGTGAGAGAAGGAAGAGGAGTGGTTTCTGGCTTTGGGTGGCGATGGAGGTGGCGCCGGCGACGGATCCCGCCGTGAGAACGTGGTGAGCTTCTCTCTCTCCCCTATTCTTCTTTCTTTCTTTGGGTTTTTTCGCTCTTCTTCATTCCTTGTAAAGATTGGTTTCGATCCGTTATTATTTACTCAAGTGAAACCGTGGTTCGCTTTGGGGACAGAGACGAAGAGAATGACAAAGTGGGAGGAGGAGGTTTCAGCTTTATCGTGGTGGTGGTATGGTTTCTAAGGACCTCACCGAGCTCGCGAGAGAAGACGACGAGCTCCTACAAGTGCTTAAGGTTAGTATTCTGTTCTACATGTTTTTTATTTATTTATGCTTTCACTGGTCTGACTTCTTTTCTAACCATTTATTCCTCTCTTTATCCTCGCTTTTGGCTTGGTTTTGTGTTTTTTATTCTCCGAGTATATTTATTTTTACCAAAAAAACAGAATCTACTCTAAAATACCCTATGCATTCATGACCACATTTCTACTATTGAATTCTGGAAATCTTTTATTGTGACCCTGGGCTGATCTTATTTTTTAAAAAAACAAGTTCCAGAACTGTATTACTCATCAATCAAATTTGTGTTTTTGTTTTGAGCATTATTTCAAGATAAAATGTAATATTAAACTAAAAAACGTGGTCCAAAACTAATCCTATGATATCTACATTTTTAACAAACCATGCGGGCATAAAAAGAATTTAAGTTTTGAATACCAACCTACAACTCCACCTCTCGCTTTAGTTTCCTCGTGTCCTGCTTTTGAACGATCGTAACTCCACCGCAATCGCCGCCAGATAGCCGCTCGCCGCTATCGCTTCGCGCTTTAGATCTCAAAAAGTTTCGTAACCGTGTTTAGTGGATTAGGGTTTCAATGTGAAACTCTAATCCTATTTTTTGGGTGATTTTCACACTATTTTTCCGTGGCCGATTCTCGTGTGTTTTTGATCGTTGATTGACTGCTTATTTATAGTTAAAAATTAGGTTAAGGCATTTATTATTTTTAATCAAAGCTTTGATTCCTATGTCGTTGGAATCTGTGCCTCAATAACAACCGCAAAGAACTTGGAATGCCGCATGGAAACCCCGATTTGTCGCTTATTGTGTATTTTCTGATCTCATATTTTCTCAGATTTTTAGGATGTGATTTTTTTGTATTTTTGGACTTATTTGACTCTTAAACACTTTTAAATTGTAAATTAAAATAAATTGAATTTTTGACATTTTGGATTGTATATATGCTTAAATAAATTAAATAAACAAAACAAGAATAAAAATAATAATAAAAGGGAGTCAAAGCAAATACAAAGACGAGAGCAGCCTGACTTGACAACTACGCTAAAACTAGACCAAAATAGAAGAAATGGGCGTTAACTAAAAACACTAAAATTAACTCTAATCGCATTCTTAAGTCCGAATTTAAACCAAATCTTGGAGAAAATGACTTTAGGTAGACTGCTTATGCACGACTAAACTCGAATACGGATGTTAAATTGAAGAACGCATTTAAAAGATCGATCATTATACAAGCGTGCCTAATTTAAACAACAGAGTTTCGATTTAGCCGAGCTGAGTGACTGAATTGGTTTGGATGGGTAACCGAGACTCTACCCTAATAATTCTCGTAATCATGCGACTCCAAAACACGCCCTAATAAAAATAAACGACTAAAACAAGAAAAGAAGACTTTGACAAAATTGGGGTATAATACCGCCTCTCTTTATTAATATTTTACTAGAAATTGCCGAGCTCTAGAACTTTCGTAGTAGAAATAGGAATAAAGATAAGATAGACGCTAATTTTGTCCGCTTAAGGGGAAGTGGAAGGTTTGAGAGATAAGAGGAGGGGTTAATACTTGGCGCATTAACCGAGAGTTGAATGAAGGGTCAACAAGGACCCGGCGGAGCACTAAGGCTATGGCGACCACTCAGTGTGTGGAAGGCCGCCTAGGCCTTAATTGAAGGACCGCTGGTCCAAGGAGCGCAATTAGCTACGCATACTACTTAAACGGCCCGAGGGGGCCTTTATACTGAAAGCGCCATGATGGGTCAAGATCGTGTCTAGAATCGATATGTTGACCATGAAGGACGCCCACCGTGTCTTAGGTCGACACAACTAGTCCGGGACCACTCGGTTCAAGCGAATGTCCGTCGGGCTCGACTCCGCTGGGCTGCGACTGGGCCACTTAGGGCACTACTCAAGGACCACTGGGGTCTATAGGATCAACCCGGTGATCTCGTGATATGATATGGGATTAATTTGGGAATGAAATATAGGGCCGACACTTAGCGTGTCAATCAAAACTTAGTAAGTGCATTCAAAAATGAGGAGGTAATCTCCATTTGGCGATTTAATAATGCAATGAAATTGATATGCTTGTATGTGATGTATGCACATGTAATGATTGACATGTGGTGGGATGATGAATGAAATGTGGGATGATTTTTTTTCTCTCGCAATCTCCTTTTTATCAAGCTTCATCAACTCGTGGGACTTCCAATGTGAGATATGAAGCCATCTTGTGTATTTGTACTGCTGGATCGACATGCTGGTGATCGTGAATTGTCATAAGAGCTATTCATTTTCTGCAATGACCGCTTTTTGTAGGAGGTTGTGTCATTTCGTGATTAGCAAACATTTCGTAATGATAGTAATGCTTATGAATATGCCACATGTTTCACAATTCAAGCACTTTTATCATAAAACATCATTTCAAAAAGAGAGAGAATGACAGAGAAGTGGAAAGCGCTTTGATGTTAATATTGAAGCCGAGTATGCGTATGGCACGCTGATCAAGATTACATCAAGAATCGAAGTTGAAAGAAATGTAAAAGCCAAAAATACTAAGCGATTTGTTGGTAGCTAATCTCTTTGAGATAACGCCATCGGCCACTCATGTTCACAACCTTCATCCTCATTGTCCGACTTTCGTGTGTTGTTTGCCTCGCATTTTGGTCCAATCTTTTGACCCTAATTTTTGCCTCGATCGCCTTTTTGGGTTTTCGATCCATCTGGTCGCTTCTAACTTTTGCCTAGCCGCCTTTTTCGGGTTTCGACCTAGCGAGCTTATTCTTGCTTGCTCATTTTTCTTTTTTCTATATCATTTCTTTTAGGCATAGTATTTCTTGACCGCATCCGAGTTGATTGGGAGGTCTTCACCGCCGTGGAGAGTTTCCAGAGAACGATTTCTTCAACGCGTAAGGTTCTTCGTAATTCGAGGTCGAGAATCCTTTTCGATAGGTAAGGTTTTCTTGGGCACCGTGTCTCTTTCTTGAAATTGTCGAAGACATACTTTCTTAAGCTTTCTTTGTTCTTATCTCGATACACCGTTTATGACACGGGCAACCATTTTGTTTGATGACTTCTTTTGCTGCGTTGGGTTGCCCCTATCGAGGTGTGAATTTAGGTCTAACCTCCATGTTAGCCAAAGTGGAGTGTTTGCATGGATCGCATTCTCATGATCTCTTTGATATTCTTTGTTTGTTGATGCAACCGCCTTTATTCACCTTTGGGAGGTATGGGGGGGGCTATGAGCATGACCGAGGTCTACAAACACCCTACCACCATTGCTTGTGACGATCTTTTTTGGAAGGCCGTGAACGGCAGACTAAATTTTAACAATCACGCATCTTTTACACCGCATGCATGCTTAATAGCCTCTTATGACTCGATGTATCCATGCCATGACGCCGACCCAATCGCATAAGATTCGTGTGAATTTTCTTGGTTCATTGTCCTTAATTGTTGTATCCTTTTGTCTTCCTTCGCGCCCAAGCTCGTGAGATTTAGTTGTTTCCGCTAAATTCTCATGGGCCTCCTAGCTTATCTTCAACATTTTCTCACCGATTAATGAGGTGATCAAGGTTATGATATGAGTTACCGATATTGCTATTTTCAATAATTTTGATCCGCATTAGTTGGAAGTGAAAACGGATAGAGGAGAAGGCAAAGCTAACAAATGAGAGAGATATAAGGAGAGTTTATAGAATTCAAAATGCTATTTTATTAATAATGATACTCGAAATGATACATGCGTGTCTTATTGAAATTTCCTAAGGCCTCGGGCAGAGCCATAGGATTTGCATTACGTAAAATTACTTTGAACTAAAAATCACGTAAAAATCAACAATCTCCCGCTTCTTGAACTCTTTATTTGTAGGAGAAAAGCGCACATGATTGATGACACCGCCTTCTTGTGATTGGATAACTCTCACCAACCGCTATTTAATCATCACCTTCCTTAAAGTTCACCGCTTGCGCTAATGAGGCCTTGAACGATGTGCTTTAAGGATAACAATTTTCACCGAGTGGTTGATCGCCCCAAATGTGGAATTCACAAACGCTTTTGGGTCGTGGTCCTTTTGGGAATGGAGGCTGAACCGGTCTCATCTCGACCAGAGAAATAAAATTGCGATGATAAGTCGTTGCACAGTCGCTGTAGGATATGGGAATGGGGTCGATTGGGATGACCTTGATGGCTTGATGGTGCCGAGGAATTATAGTGCGAATTTCCTTGATTCTTTACTATAGTGTTGACTTCCCCTTCTTCTTATTGAACATTGTAGGAGTCCCGCCGCACTATGAGTGATCTTCCCAAATTCTCATTGCATTTTCTACTCTTCCTCCTATGGTAACCATGTCCGAGAAATTTGAAGATACTCCCATCGCTTGTCATAGTAGGGGATGGAAGAGTTTCCATGAACATGGCAACCATTTCTTTTTCTAATAGAGGTGGTGCTACTGCATGCCAACCTCTCCAAATACCGGGCATATTCCTTGAAGGACTCGTTGTCTCTTTTGGTCATATTTTGCACTGTGTCCTATCAAGAGCCATATCGATGTTATATTTGTACCGCTTAAGAAAAGCATCGCCGATCTTTCCAACATTGATATGAGCATCGCCCAATCACAGATATACCACTAAAGCCGCCTCACCTAGACTGCCTTGGAAGTAATGAATAAGCAAATTGATCATTGTGTGCAACCGAGCCATTTTCCCCGCAGCACATAGTCAGTGACTAAGAGGACATGTTGCCCCCGATACTTATCAAAGTCCGCACTTTGAACTTATAAGGAATGACCACATCGGGTACGAGACATAGGTCATACGCTGGCCCCTAGTCCCACATCTGATCCTTCCATAACCCTTAGACGCTCTTCTAGCATTTGCAACTTATCTCTTGCTTGGGATCTCTTCACTTTGGTAACCATGAGAAAGACCAACCACATTGTGAGGACAGGCGCAGTATGATTCTTGAAGTCGTTCGAGAACTTGAGAAAGCCCTTTGGTGGTGCCGTAAGTTTTGTGTCAATTTGTTCTCGCCTCATCACCAACATTGTTTTCTCGCTATTCCATCTTGATTCAGCAAAGAACCCTGTATCTCTCCTTCATAGACAACATCCGTTGTTGGAGGCGTGTAACCTTGTGGTAGACCCCATCGAGGCCATTGCACACCCCGAGTGTCGGGACCAGAGTTATGAGGACGTGATACGCTTGTGGCCCCGCCATTGGTGCCCCTCAAATTAAATGTTGTCGCCCGCATTTTTGTCGGCTAGAAGCTTCAAAATCTTGGTCATCCGATCTTTCAAACCCAAAGATGTCTTTCATTTGTTCCTTCACTTTTTCAATCTCATCCTTCAAAGACTGATTGTCTTGGTTTTCGCCCATGTTCCTTGCTTCGAGAGCGAGTCCAATAACGATGTTGATGAACCAACTTGCCTTTTTTCTCGCTTTTTTTTTTTTTTCAATGCATGATGTTAGTATGAAATTAGTATGAAATGTAAATGAGATGGTAATGTATGCGCATGTATGTGTATGAGATGTATGAGATGATAACATATGATTTGATTTTACCACGTTGGGGAGTTATAAACTTTCATTTGGAGAGTAAAGAACAAAATTTGATTTTGACTTTAGCATGCATGGCTTCTCTCCAAAATAAAACTTTTAACTCCCTGACGCTTATTTCAATATTTTTGTAATGCAAAAAAAAAAAAAAAATGCATGTAATATACTTTCTTTTTTAAAAACTTTGCGGAAATAACAATTTTGATTTTTCTTGTTTTTTGATTTTTTTGATTTTTGTGTTTGTAAAAGACTTCAGATGCACTAATGTTTGTTTTGAATGCAAGGGTGTTAAGCTCCTTTGTGAACCTAGGAAGGTATCTTATGGAGTGGGTCTAAAGTTTTCTTTATAGTGAACCTCACGATGATGGTTCTAAAGAATCCTACACTTGGTTCCTGTGAGCCAAGGACCCCACCAAGAACACTCGACTTTTACAATAGGAAAGCTATTAGAAGGGATAGCATCCTCAAAAGGAATCAAACTCTAGGTGAGATTTTCGTGACCACCTAACGAGACGCACGCCCCGCAGCCATCACTACGCAATCTCGCTCTAACTTAGGTTTATGCTCGAGTCCGGTAGGGACTTTTTCACAAGTGTGTGAAGTGTAGGAGTGAAGTGTGTGTAGAGCAATTTAAAAACAACCCAAAGTCATAAAACAGACAAACAAACATATATACGAATATCGCCTTCTACCCTAGGGTTTACACAGATAAATAACATAATTATGCAAAAGCAAATAAGTAAATAGAAGGGGTAAAATTGAATTAATCCTAAATTAATTAGACTAGGTTTTGACTCTCTAAAATAAATAAGTCCCCAAAGTGAGTCGCCAAATATAGCGACCTAAAAATCCGAAAGGATTCTTCAAGGTTCTTCAGAAGCCGCCACCAAAATTTTAGTTTAAGGGCAAATTCGGAAAATCCCTTTAGGTTTTAGGACGAGGCATTGTTAGGGGTTCTGAGTCGTTATGTGTGGGGAATGTATTAGCACCCCACGACATCCTATTGTCTAATTAATTTAAGATTTATTTAATAATTACCCTTTATTTGTAGAAAAAGACTTATTTAGGTTTTTGGTTTTAGTGCTTGACAAGAGTCGAGTCTTGCTCCTACGCACTCTCCGCATGCAATGGAGGAATCAAAGCCACATAGTTCTTCCCAAAAAGTTTTGTGGGTTGGTGTTTTTTTAGCGTAGGGTTCTAGGATTCCTTGAACTCAGCATACCATCGATTCCCTAGTACACTGACTAACCCGATTGTACAACCGACTTAGTCCCCTACTTTTTGAAAATAATTTTAGAGTTTTTGAAAGAAAGTGGTTTGGTGTGAGGTGGGTTGATTTTAGAATAGGTATTCTAGAACTCCCAACTGCATGCGACCCATTAGTTCTAGAACGCTGACTAACCCTGCTTGTACAACCGATTTAGTCCCCTATTTTTTAGGAAAATAGTTTATTCAGATTTATTAAGTTTGTAGGTTATCGAATCAGATAAACTATTGGCTCTAAAATAATGACTAACCCGATTGTACAACCGATTTAGCCGCTTATTTAATTTCATGAAAAATCATTTGCGCTTGAGTTGGAAAAGAATTAAAAAGAGAAACAGGGGTGCAGATTGTAAATTTGGGTTTTATTAAAAGCAGTGGTGTTGTATAATTAATAAGGGGTGCAAAGAGGAAAGCCCAACATTATCCGAGAGCCCAAGATGCGAAACTGGCTTAAGTGGAGGGAGGTGCGCTGTAAATAAGTGGGGTGATTAGTATTCGTAACAATTAAAAAAATTAAAATAAAAGACAAAGATTTATAAACCTAAGCCCAAAAAAATCAAGAACCCTAAAACACTTCAACCCCTTCTCCTTGTTCCCACCACACAAGCAAGAAGAGAGAGGGAGGATCCTCGGCGAGATTTTCGCCTGCTTTACTGGTGTGAGGGAGAGAAACACGCCGATTTCCTTTGAGAGAGCGAGGTCGTGAGAGAAGGAAGAGGAGTGGTTTCGGTTTTGGGTGGCGATGGAGGTGGCGCCGGCGACGGATCCCGCCGCGAGAACGTGGTGCGCTTTCTCTCTCCCCTTCTTCTTCTTTCTTTGGGTTTTTTCGCTCTTCTTCTTTCCTTGTAAAGACTTGCTTCGATCCGCTATTATTTACTCAAGTGAAACCGTGGTTCGTTACCCAAAGGCAATCACCGCCAGATAGCCGTCTGCCGCCGCCATCGCTTCGTGCTTTAGATCTCAAAAAAGTTTCGTAATCAGTGTTTAGTGGATTAGGTTTCAATGTGAAACTCTAATCCTATTTTTTTGGGTGATTTTCGCACTATTTTTCTCGTACGATTCTCGTGTTTTTTGATCGCTTATTTATAGTTAAAAATTAGGTTAAGGCATTTATTATTTTTAATCAAGCTTTGAATTCTATTTCAAAGTTGGAATCTGTGCTCAATAAAGAATCGCAAAGAACTTGAATGTCACTCGAAACCCCGATTTGTCGCTTATTGTGTATTTTCGAATCATATTTTCTCAGATTTTTAGGATGTGATTTTTTTGTATTTTTGGACTTATTTGACTCTTAAACACTTTTAAATTGTAAATTAAAATAAATTGAATTTTTAACATTTTTGGATTGTATATATGCTTAAATAAATTAAATAAACAAAACAAGAATAAAAATAATAATAAAAGGGAGTCAAAGCAAATACAAAGACGAGAGCGGCCTGACTTGACAACTACGCTAAAACTAGACCAAAATAGAAGAAATGGGCGCGTTAACTAAAAACACTAAAATTAACTCTAACCGCATTCTTAAGTCCGAATTTAAACCAAATCTTGGAGAAAAATGACTTTAGGTAGACTGTTTATGCACGACTAAACTCGAATACGGATGTTAAATCAAGAACGCACTAAAAGATCGATCATTACACGCGCGCGCCTAATTTAAACAACAAATGCTTTCGATTTAGCCGAGCGAGTGACTCGAATTGGTTTGGATGGGTAACCGAGACTCTACCCTAATAATTCTCGTAATCATGCGACTCCAAAACACGCCCTAATAAAAATAAACGACTAAAACAAGAAAAAGAAGACTGACAAAATTGGGGTATAACACTACTAATCTAACATGATTAAAACTACTAACTATATGCATCAACAAGGTTCACTGGAGACTGTAACTGAATTGTGTGGGAGGTAAAGCCTTGGTGTGAAGTGTAACACCCCAATTCTACCCGCTCGCTTTATAAAATATCGAGTGCGGAAACTAAATTCAAAATGAAATTGAGCGCCACATTCGACATTTTCAAAATCCAAATGACGTGTAAATAAATAAAACATGGAAAACAAAATACTTCAATTTAGGTTACATCCCTAATATTTGTCCCATACTTCAAAACCACAAAATCGTGTTTAAAATAATTAAATGCAACAAATAAATAAAAAAAGACAGCTTTTCATCCCCGGTGCTACGTGACGTAGACGACCCTAACTCAACTCACCATAAAAGACCTTGATCTTCATTCGTGATTACCCGCACGCTAATGACATCGAGGTATCATTTTAAATGCGTATGGTGAGTCTCAAACAACATAAAAGCATATATGATAGATAATATACTAGAGAATAGGCAACTATAACCACCATAGCACATCAACAACTAATACAACACATCACAACAACATCACTACGCAATCACATCATTACACCACAACATAATTACACCTCAACATAAATACTCCCCAACGCCATTACAACTCAACATCATTACAACTTCCAAGTAGCAACACCAATGAGCAAAACAATAAGCAACAACAAAGACAACAACAATAAGCGACAACACCTTGATATGAATGTATGTATGAAATGCAACCCAAAACTCCACTGCATATATGCACGTGGATCCATCACCAAAATAGCCTTGAGAGCATTCACCAAAATATATAATGAGGCCAAGCCTACTCACCAAAAATGCATATGATTATGCGACACCATGACAATGCACCATATACACCAAAATTATGCAATAGCATGCTCACCAATAGTCTTATTGACTCACCAACACCAAAGAAGGTCATAGAGCCCAATCACCAATATTTATTCACACCACTTGGTATACAACACCGCTAAAAACAAAGACCACAAGGACTAAACGCAACACCAAGGACTAAGACAAAGACTAAGGAGTAAAACAACACCAAAGGACTAAAACAAAGACCAAGGACTAAGACAACACCAAGGACTAAAACAAAGACCAAAGGACTAAACCAACACCAAGGACTAAGACAAAGACTAATGACTAAAACAAAGACCAAAGGACTAAAACAAAGACTCTAGGGACTAAAACAAAGACAACAAAGATGACAAAGAACATAAAAACAGACAACAACATGATAGCAACATAAAACATCACAACAAAGATGACAAGAATACAAAGCATTTGTGCTGAATTTCCTACAAGAAGGCACCTACTTCGCGAATTAATTAAAATAGTAAACGACATCGGATTTCGACAAATAAATACTCGTTGGAAAGCCCTATGGGTCTATTTCTTATCCCTAAGTTCAGTTTTTGAAGGAGAGTGTTCAATAGGTACAGTTTTCAAAAATACACATACTAGTTTCAAAAGAGGGCGTCATTCTTCAAATTCAAGCAGCTAAAAATGATCAAAACTCAATAACGGTGTATGTTCAACCATCACGCAACAATTTCATTCCATCACGCTAAAACTTCAAATTCAAGCATCTTCTAAAATGATCAAAACTCATCATGCTCAACCATCACGCAGCAATTTCAAACAACCCTAATACATTCATAAATCATCAAATACACATCCAAAGCAATCAAGACAAGAACATAGAGCCTAACCCCAACATAATACCCATCATATATCTACTCATAATTCATTCCGACATTTTATCAAACATCTTCTAGGCATCATAGTTTCTACCCTCCTATATACTAACCATCATATAAACCCTTATAATGCGAGACTCCCTTTACCTTGGTAATTTGAAGATGATGATAACCCTTCCTTGAATCACCAACAAGAAAAACGCAGCAACTTCCTTTCTCCCTCTTTCTCTCTTTTGCGCGTGTTCTCTCTCTTTCTCCTCTTCACCGCCACGCTTCCTTCTTTCTTTCTTTCTCTTCTCTTCCTTTCTTCTCACTCACACACACCAACACTCTTCCTTTTCTCTTCTCTTATTTTTCTTTTCTTTCTCTCCAAGTGTCTAAGACACTAACCCTGTGAGCTTAAGTAATTGGGCTCTAGTGTCTTGGGTCCTATTTACTACACAATTAATTACTTACACCACTCCCTATTTAATTAAAATACCACTCACTCATTTCCTACACACCACCCCTTATTTAATTTGAAACACCGTCTTATTTCTTTTATTATGACCAACCAACATAACACCTAGATAAATTAATTAAATACTGGATTATTTTTGGGGCGCATAACTCTCCCCACTTAGAATATTTTCGCCCTCGAAAATGTACCTTCATTAACTTCCACACTATCCTAAGCTTCCATTAAAAAAACAAACAACATACACCCTTATTTTTAAAAGGTAACAAAAGTGATACATAGAGAGCATACTTGTGTAACAAACTAATGAAAACAAAGCTAGCTTCATTACACAAAAATAAGAGCATGTGATAGCAATAGATTTTTCTAAGACTAGTAATTAACTCAACCAAAAGTCAACTTAAATACTTATGTGAACATCTAGCACTAAAATCTAATTTAAAATAAGTGTATAGACATTCTCAAAGACACATTATTATCCTAAGATTTCAAAACCACGTAACACAACTATAAAGAGGAAACAACCAGTCAAATCGTAAAAGATTCGAGTGTACACAGCTTGAAATACGCAATATATATCATATATCATATAGCATGAAAGTTATGGAACAATTCACAATGATACAAAACTCACAACGTTGACAAACTAGACACATAGGACAAAACAAATGAAATAAATAGTTTAACATTTCAAATCCTTACATCTAATATGACTCCTAAATATATACTAAATCAAGAATAAACAAAGAACATAACTATAATTTAGAACGAGTATCGAGACTCGAGAGGGTTAATAGACTCGACGACTCGACAACTTGACCAAAACTCAATCAAATTGCATGAAACTTGCGCATAAACCGGAGCAAATTCTGTTTAGTTTTCAAAGAAATTGGATTCGCTCAAAAGGAGTTCTTTTGAAAACGCAGAGCCAAAACATCGACCCTCTATGTCCGCATTGTTTCCGCATCTTACCTTAACTTGTGGAATTTATATCTCGAGCTACACAACTCTAAATGCAACCAAACCAGTTCCACATTAACAAGCATTAAGTCTATTTTCCAGAAAAGTAAAGCACATAATTTTTCACCAATACAACGCTCCTGATTCTATCAAATATCAACCCATACCCAAAACGCTTCCGAATTTTTAACCTAACTCGAGCTATACAACTCCAAATTTAACGAAACCAAATACAAAACGACCGGTGTTAAGTCTCTTTTCAAAACAATCAGCCACATAATTTTTGGATCAAACAACAATACCAGTTCTCGAAAAACCGAACAAAGGTCCGTAAAGTGCACAAAACCGTAAAAGTTGAAACTCATCATGTTCAACCATCACGCAACAATTTCAAACAACCCTAATACATTCATCAATCATCAAATACAGATTCAAAGCAATCAAGACAAGAACATAGAGCCTAACCCCAACATAATACCCATCATATATCTACTCATAATTCATTCCGACATTTTATCAAACATCTTCTAGGCATCATAGTTTCTACCCTCCTATATACTAACCATCATATAAACCCTTATAATGCGAGACTCCCCTTACCTTGGTAATTTGAAGATGATGATAACCCTTCCTTGAATCACCAACAAGAAAAACGCAGCAACTTCCCTTTCTCCCTCTTTCTCTCTTTGCGCCGTGTTCTCTCTCTTTCTCCTCTTCACCGTCACGTTTCCCTTCTTTCTTTCTTCTCTTCTCTTCCTTTCTTCTAACGGCTGCGCCAACACTCTTCCTTTTCTCTTCTCTTATTTTTCTTTTCTTTCTCTCCAAGTGTCTAAGACACTAACCCTAGAGCTTAAGTAATTGGGCTCTAGTGTCTTGGGTCCTATTTACTACACAATTAATTACTTACACCACTCCCTATTTAATTAAAATACCACTCACTCATTTCCTACACACCACCCCTTATTTAATTTGAAACACCGTCTTATTTCTTTTATTATGACCAACCAACATAACACCTAGATAAATTAATTAAATACTGGATTATTTTTGGGGCGCATAACTCTCCCCACTTAGAATATTTTCGCCCTCTAAAATGTACCTTCATTAACTTCCACACTATCCTAAGCTTCCATTAAAAACAAACAACATACACCCTTATTTTTAAAAAGGTAACAAAAGTGATACATAGAGAGCATACTTGTGTAACAAACTAATGAAAACAAAGCTAGCTTCATTACACAAAAATAAGAGCATGTGATAGCAATAGATTTTTCTAAGACTAGTAATTAACTCAACCAAAAGTCAACTTAAATACTTATGTGAACATCTAGCACTAAAATCTAATTTAAAAGAAGTGTACAGACATTCTCAGCACACATTATTATCCTAAGATTTCAAAACCACGTAACACAACTATAAAGAGGAAACAACCAGAGTCAAATCAGAAAAGATTCGAGTGTACACAGTTGAAATACGCAGTCATATATCATATATCATATAGCATGAAAGTTATGGAACAATTCACAATGATACAAAACTCACAACGTTGACAGCTAGACACATAGGACAAAACAAATGAAATAAATAGTTTAACATTTCAAATCCTTACATCTAATATGACTCCTAAATATATACGAAATCAGTAATAAACAGCAACATAACTATAATTTAGAACGAGTACTGAGACTCGAGGGTTAATAGACTCGACGACTCGACAACTTGACCAAAACTCAATCAAATTGCATGAAACTTATGCATAAACTGAGCAAATTCTGCTTTAGTTTTCAAAGAAATTGGATTCGTTCGAAAAGGAGTTCTTTTGAAAACGCAGAGCCAAAACACCGACCCTATGTCCGATTGTTTCCAGAATCTTACCTTAACTTGTGGAATTTATATCTCGAGCTACACAACTCTAAATGCAACCAAACCAGTTCCACATTAACAAGCATTAAGTCTATTTTCCAGAAAAGTAAAGCACATAATTTTTCAGTCAATACAACGCTCCTCGCCACCAAATATCAACCCATACCCAAAACGTTTCTGCAATTTTAACCTAACTTGAGCTATACAACTCCAAATTTAACGAAACCAGCGCCAAAACGACCGGTGTTAAGTCTCTTTTCAAAAACAATCAGCCACATAATTTTTGGATCAAACAACAAGTACCAGTTCTCAAAACCGAACAAAGGTCCGTAAAGTGCACAAAACCGTAAACAAGTTGAAACTCATCATGTTCAACCATCACGCAACAATTTCAAACAACCCTAATACATTCATCAATCATCAAATACAGATTCAAAGCAATCAAGACAAGAACATAGAGCCTAACCCCAACATAATACCCATCATATATCTACTCATAATTCATTCCGACATTTTATCAAACATCTTCTGTGCATCATAGTTTCTACCTCCTATATACTAACCATCATATAAACCCTTATAATGCGAGACTCCCTTACCTTGGTAATTTGAAGATGATGATAACCCTTCCTTGAATCACCAACAAGAAAAACGCAGCAACTTCCCTCTTTCTCCCTCTTTCTCTCTCTTTGCGCTGTGTTCTCTCTCTCTTTCTCCTCTTTCACCGCCACGTTTCCTTCTTTCTTTCTTTCTCTCTCTCTTCCTTTCTTCTCACTACCAAGCGCCAACACTCTTCCTTTTCTCTTCTCTTATTTTTCTTTTCTTTCTCTCCAAGTGTCTAAGACACTAACCCTAGAGCTTAAGTAATTGGGCTCTAGTGTCTCTGGGTCCTATTTACTACACAATTAATTACTTACACCACTCCCTATTTAATTAAAATACCACTCACTCATTTCCTACACACCACCCCTTATTTAATTTGAAACACCGCCTTATTTCTTTTATTATGACCAACCAACATAACACCTAGATAAATTAATTAAATACTGGATTATTTTTGGGGCGTTACATGAAGATCTCGCTAATCGAGCAAATTTTAATTTTTGTCTCAATTAAATGACAATCTAACTCTATATGTTTTGTCCTTTCATGAAAGGTAGGATTTTGAGCTATCTCAGATAGCCGATTTATTGTCACAAAGAAACAAGAAATGTAATTCTCACTGCTTTATGACATTTAGCATCGCTTTTTTTGTTGTAAGTCATGTAGAATGTATAAAAGCCATTGAATTTCACAAGTTATCATTGCAAAGAGTTTATATTTGGCCTCCGAGGAAGACCTTGATATAGTAGATTGCTTCTTGACTTCCAAGAGATTAGGGAAGACCCAAAAAGATGCAAAACCAAGTTATTGACTTTCTCGCTCTCGTAACAAGTCGCTAATCATCACCATCAAAACCTTCCATGTAAAATCGATACGTAAGAGAAGAAAAGACCTTTTCTAGGTGAATAATTCGTATACTCGAGTATATGTAGAGCAACATCCAAGTGAGGTTTAAGAGGTTTAGTAATGTATTGACTAAGTTTGTGTACAACATAACAAATATCAGTCGTGTGTTGGTTAAGTAAATCAACTCGCCTAGAAGCCTTCTATACACAAGTAGATCGTGAGAGGGTCACCATTAGTAGAAGTAAGCTTCAACCCGTAGCATTGGTGAAGAAGCAGTTTTAAACCTTAGCATACTAGCATCATGCGTAATTTCAAGAACATATTTCCTTTGGGATAAAGTTAGACCTCGGGAAGAATGAATTGCCTCTAAACCTGTGAAATAATCGAGGTGACCTAAGTCCTCGATCTTGAACAAGTCATCAAGATGTGTTTTGACTCGCTCAATTTCCGAAAATATTGTTGCCTGTGAGAACCACATCATCAACATATATTAACAGAATTGTAGTTGAACTTGCGTAAACTTTAGTAAGTAGAGAGTAGTGCACTTAGATTGAACATAACCGAGGAGAGAGAAGAGAAATTAGTAGTTTTGCCTTCCATTGCCTACTTGCTTGTTTCTGCACTATAGATAGACTTCTCGCAGCTTTGCAAACTTGGCCTCGCAGAATGATGTTTGAAACCGGGTATAGACATATACACTTCCTCATATAGATCACCATGAAGGATGGCATTGTTAACGCCTAATTGATGAAGATGCCACTTCTTGCAAATCGCCAAGCTAAAACAAGCCTAATCAGAAGTGAGTTTGACTATAGGGAAAATGTTTCATTATAATCCAAACCTTCAAATTGTGTGAAGCCCTTGAAACAAGTCCGGCCTTCAGGCCTTTCAATGGTGACATCACTCCTATATTTTGTCTTAAACACCCATTTACAACCAATCGGGCGCTTTTCAAGTGGTAGGTCGTCAAGAAGTATCCAAGTTTGGTTGAGTTCCAATGCTTCAATCTCTTTGTGCATTGCCTCAACCCAACAAGGATGCTTTGCACTGAGCATAGGTGGTAGTGCTCAATAGTACTAGAAATTGCTACAGAGAATGCCATACGGGGTGGGGATAAAGAAGAGTAAGAAAGGAAATCATGTAAAGGCAATGGAATACCCGAGAAAACTTGATCACAGGTTAAGTGGTAGTTACATTACAATGGAAATCTTGCAGATAAGTTGAGTCTTTTGGCTCTAGTTGACACTCTTGTAGGTTGGGGAATGAGAGAATTCATGGGTGGAGGGACTATGGGTGAAGGAGGGAGAATTTGGTCTGCTGGTTGAGGGTTAGAATCATTGGAAGAGGGAGTAGGAGTGGTAAAGTATTATCCGAAATAGGTGACAGAGAAGGTGAAGAAGATTCCCTGATCTAAAACAGGGATGGAGGGGTAATAGAAGGTCGAGGAGGCATGCTAAGGTCTTGGATGATTACTTTGGAAGAGTTTAAGGTTGGAGGGTTAAATTGTGGAGATCTGTTTTCAACTGTTTGTGGAGTAATGTAAGGGAAGCCATTCTCATAAAAGGTAACATTTCGAGAATAGAAGATTTCTTTGGAGTTTAGGTCATAAAGCAAGTAACCCTTGACCCCATGGGAGTGTCCTATATGAATACATTTCTAGCTCTTGGTTGGAATTTTGTTCTGTGAGCTGAGTGAGTGGAGGCAAAGCAAAGTGATCCAAACACTCTTAGTGAGTCAAATCGTGATTTTTATTATGTATGAGGAAGTGTGGTGACAAAGTGAGTTAAGTTTGGAAGAGGGCAACAAATTAATGATATGAACAACATCCCGTAAATGAATTGGTAAGTTGGATTGAAACATTAGAGACCTAGCTACATTGAGAATATGTTGATGTATCCGCTCAACAACCCCATTTTGTTGTGGTGTTTCAGTGCATGAAGTTTGGTGAATGATGCCTCTAGAGGAATAAAACTCAGGCATAGTAAACTCTACTCCATTATCTGATCTAATGGTTTTCACTAGCATGCCAAATTGTGTTTGGACTAGGTTTATGAAATTGGTCAAATGAGATCTAGTTTCTGAATTAGTCTTCATTAACCTAAGCCAAGTATGTCTAGATTTGTCATCAACTATTATTAAGAAGTATTTGTGACCATGTAAAGAAGGAGTAGCATAAGGACCCCATATGTCAACATGTATAAGGTCAAAAATGAAATAACTAACAGAATTGCTACTAGAAAAGGGCAATTTCTTTTGCTTTGCAAAATGGCAAGCTCACATACATTGTTCATAAATGGTGGTATTTTTGAATCTATTTTTTGTATAAGAGTATAACAATGGGAAGAGGGATGGCCTAGCCTATGGTGCCATATATTGTTGTTAATACTAGTGCTTACAGAATTAATACAATGGGGAATGGGATGATGAGGATGACTAACTGAACTGCTAGTTTCCAATGTGTATAACCGACCACGTCTTCTAGCTTTCCCAAGCATCCTCATGGATGTAAGGTCCTGTATCAAACCACAAGATTTGTCAAAAATGGCTTGGCATGAAAGAGAATCAGTCAATTGAGCAACTGAGATAAGGTGGTTGTTAAAACTAGGAACATACAATACATCATACAGGAATAATGAATCAGTAAGACGTATAGTGCCACTAAAATTGGCAATGGCTACTGATCCATTAGGCAATGACACAGAAATTGGTTTAATTCTTCTACAGGAGATAAAAAAACTAAACACAGAACAAATATGATCCGTGGCCCCAGTGTCAACTATCCAGATAATAATGGAATTACCTTGATTGAGCGCTAATGTTGTAACATTATGTGCACTGACCAGATTGGAAGACGTAGTTGCAGTAGGAGGAGTAGCAGGTAGAAGAGCAAGAATTGCTTAGAATTGCTCGCGAGTGAGAAAGAACTTGATCGAAGTTATCGTTAAGGCCTTGCAGGAAGCACAAAACGCTATCGTTTTCCTGGTATTTGGTAACAGTAGCGAGACCATTGCAGCAACAACAATTTTTAGAACAACATACAGGAATCGGGCGAAAATTGCATAGTTCATCCTAGGCCATACGAAGTTTAGTGTAGTAAGCACTTACAGAGAGATCACCTTGTTGCATAGTAGAACACCTCGCGCTGAAGTTGTGCACTGTATGATCGCCTTGCGAAAAACTATTGCGTAACTCCTTCCACACTGTATGATTTAGTGATCCGTAGAATACCGTGAGAGAAATTTCAATAAACGGCGTGATTGATCCATGAAAGTGCAAGCATGTTGCATCATTTCCAAGCAAAGAAACTTCGGATCGGCAAATTCCAGCAATGATAGTTTGGACCATCAAGAAATGGTGAAACGAGAACTAGAGAAGGATTTTCGTTAGGGTGGATATAGTAAGGATCAAGAAGATTTGGAGGGGGATTTGAGTTCCCGACGGTGGAAGAGACCGTGAAGAGCTCGAATCGTAAGGAGTGGCCATAATCGAAGAAAAGGAATGAATAATCGAAGAGAAGAATCAACGAAGAAGATGAGTTTCAATGAAGAATACGGAAACGCCAATGTTTGATCTTGGGTCGAGCAATCGTGGTCGCCAATGTTCTCCCACCGTGGTCGCCAATGTTCGATCTTGAACTCGTGAGTGTACCTTGTTCAAAGAATAAGTCGGATTTCTCTTCCTGAGCTTGTTAATGGACCTCGAATCGAGAGGCGCTTCTCGTGAGTCCGAGTACGCTTGTGGTCCACGCCGGTGGGGTGTACCGTCAGTAGTGTAACACCCCTGGCCTATCTAGTCTATTATTGTAATAAACCAAAAATCGTAGTCTCACGAAAAATTTGAGTGCAACCACTGAGGGTGCCACATTTAAACCACCACGTTAAAACTCCAAAAATAATAATTAAATTAACTCCAAATAAAAGACATAGCACCATAAATCCGCAGACGGACAAACACCATAGCAAATGAAATAACAAATCAAGTACTGGAAAATACAATTATCCAAATAAAAGTTAAATCATAACATAAACGATGTAGTCTAATTATCCTCTCCCTGCTACGTGATCGTAGCCGACTCGACACTACTAGCGTAAGGTACTCACGCCCCTTCAACCATCACACACTGCAAATTGCCACACATAAGAGCAACATTCCAAGCGAGTAAAGGTGAGTCTCATTTCATAGAAAATAGTAAATAAAACAAGCAACTCAATAAGATAAGCATTAGCACACCAAAACCATACAATCCAACCAATTTCATCATTAGTCATACACACCCAAACAACCACCGTAAAATGTATGCAAGTGCATGAGATGCAGCCTTTCAACGCCAAGCGGCATATGCATGTGGATCCATCACCAAAAGGCCCGAGAGGGCATTCACCAATCACCAAAAGGCCCAAAGGCATTCTATGCTCACCAAAAGGCCCGAAGGCATTCACCAAAATATTTTATGAGGCCGAGGCCTATTCACCAAAAATAATGCACATGCCTATGCAACGCATGACTATGCAACACCACGCCAAAACAACACCAAGAATAGCACCTAGAATACTCACCATTAATTTTATTTGCACCCCATTCACCAAGAGAGGTCATAAACCCTCAATCACCCAAAATGAACTCACCGTTAATCCCATCACCATTTAAGACAAACCACAATAGCTAAATGCAACACCAAAAAGGACTATTTCGACACCATAATAATCATTTTAGCACCTAGGGACTAGTTTGACACCATAATAGTTATTTTAGCACCTAGGGACTAATTTGGCCTCACCTAAGCACCCTTGCACTCCTAGGCGCCAAAACAGCCCACGGACACCCGAATGGCGCCCATACCCCATTCACGCACGCCCCACTGCTCGCACAAACAAGGCACCAGCGCCAACCTCCCGTGGAAATGGCGCCCTTCACCGCACAACACCCACACCCAACCAAAACACGCAGCCTAGAACACACCCCAGCGCCATTTCCAGTGGGAATTTGGCGCCTCCCCCCTACGCCTCGCACAAACACACACAGACACTCACAAGAGCACACACCAGCGCCATTTCTAGGGAATTTGGCGCCTCCCCGTCTCGCACCGCACACACACCGACACACACACTGTAATGCACCCAGCGCGCCATGTTCAGGGGAATTTGGCGCTTCTCCCCGTCTGCTCGCACAAACACACACAGACACACACAGAATACACACCTCAGCGCCATTTTCGTGGGAATTTGGCGCCTCTCCCTGTCTCGCTCGCACAAACACACACACACACACACAGAATACACCCAGACGCCATTTTCGGGAATTTGGCGCCCCTCCCCTCTGCTTTCAAAGAACCTAACTGAGCAGCAATAGCATGCATACCACCATCAATAAACTTTAATTCTAGCATTTCAACAACACCCAATATTCTCCATGATTCCTCTCATTTACTTTTATTGAATTAATCAACTAAACACCTTAACGTCAACTAGATTAGAATTTACAAATTCAGTTTTCACCTAATAATCACCTAATCAACAATTCATTTAGTTAATTCACCCAATCAACAATTCATGCCAATAATTCACCCAATCAACAATTTATTCAAATAATTCACCCAATCAACAGTTTATTCAAACAATTCATCCAATCAACAATTTATTCACACAGCTTCACCAATCAACACGTCATTCATAATAATTAATCGAACAACCCTCCTAACACCCAAATCCTATGGTTCCAAGTTTTATAAACTATTGGCTATGGAAAGGAAACTCCCCTTACCTTGAAAACGCCAAAAATTCGAAATCACCACCAAAGGAACAACCAACAGCAGCTCCTCCTTTTTCTCCTTCGCAACGTGAGCGCACCCTTGAGCAATGGAGGAACAAAGAACGATGGAAATAAGGGAGTGAAGGCTTCAACGCACTCAAAGAGAAGAATAATTGGAAGAGAAAGGATCAAGAACCCTTACCTCGAGCAACTTGTGAAAGCTTCTTCTTTCTCCTTCCTTCCTACTACTACACGCACTTCCTTATTCTCACGGCTTCCTCTTTTCTTTCTCTCGATGGAATGGCATTACACTAAAGACCCACTAGGTTATGAATAGGGATTGGGCCAACTAATGGGTTTGGGCCCTATCCACACCACTCTTTTAATTCTATTCACCTCCCGAAATAAAATAACTCCTAGTTAATTTAATTTATTTAAATGATTATTGTAAACCTCTAATAACTTAATTAAACAATTAATTAAATTATTTCGGGGTGTTACATGTAGACACTTTGATGCCTAAGTCAGTGAGAGAATAGGCGAGAGGTGCAAGAATGAGAGCGCACCTAGATCGATCGTGGGTGCTCTGGCCTTGACCGCTGGATCCGATCGTGTGTCCGAGCGGACGCGCCGCACTGGTGCTTTTGGCGTGCTTGGGCCATGCTTGCGCAAAGATATTGGGCCTTGCCCAATGTCCAATGGGGCCTTTTGGCCCTGACCGGAACAATGAGCTAAGCTTTTTGTAGTTGGATGCTTGTAACTTTGTAATGACTTTTTAGTAGTTTTAATGTAATGTTTTGATGTTGCATTTTAATCCTTTAGTGAAACTTCTTTCAAACTTATTTTAGAACTAATCAACTAATTATAAGTACATTTGTGAATTCAAAAATGGTTTACAATTCGAACTCAATGATTAATATGAGTAAGTGGTTGTTTTAAGGACGCTTAGAACAATCCATGCTTAAAGCTAGACATAGGAAAGCATAGTTCATAGGGTGAATACTGTGGGAGTTTAATATACAGGGGTGAACTTATTTAGAACATAGACATAAGAGCCTTTTAACGAAACCCTGACGTTAGTGACCGAAAGCCACACCTCAAATGCTACAACACCCAACGCTATAACGTCAAACAGAACATTAAATTGTTTTAAAGGATTTACATAGTGAAAAGCAATCCAGCTACTCTATTCTGAATTTCTACTTATCATCTATCTTTACTTGCTTATTTACATTTATGTTATTCACAATACTTGTTGACAACTTGTTATTGTTATTTGTGTTACTCATTGGCTAAATTACTAATTTAAATATAGCAGTAAACTCAACAATCCTCGTGGGAACGATCTTTACTTATCATTGTATTACTTGTTGCGATTGTGTATACTTGCACATCACCTTTTCGCACAACAAGTTTTTGGCGCCGTTGCCGGGGATTGTGAAAGTTAACTTCTATTGTTTAGTTAGTAAGTTTTGTTAGTTTTTTAGTGTGTTCTGTTTTTCAGCAATTTTTTTAATTTGCATTGTGCTTTATGTTTGTAGTGTGTTTTCTTTGTTGTTATTATTGTTATTGTTTGTGTTGAGTGTTTTGAAAAAGAAAGAAAAAAAATCCACTTTATGCCATGGACCATTGGAGTTTTTACTTTATGCAAGAAATATATGAATTGAATGCTCAACAACAATGTTTCAATTATGATTGGTAGAAAACCAAAAAATTGTGTAGTTGTAGAAAAGAAAAATTCAAAAATAGTGACAAGAAAGAAAATCCAAAACTCTTGTTCATTATCGTGTGTCTAAAATCATCTTCTTCTTGTATAAGGGCCTAGGTCGAATTTGGAACAAACCAAACCGTCTTGCAACCAAGTTTGGTTGATATCCCATTGTTATGAAGTTGGATTTCAACTTGATGGCGAGAGATCTTTGCCGATGTGTTCTTGCCTAGTGCCTTCGACCCTCCTGACCAATTTCCCCGGTCTTAAGAGTGCTAGCCTAGTGCCTTCGACCTCCTATGGTCAATAGGTTCTTGCAGATCTGCATAGGGAGGAAATAGTCGAAGCTTTCGACTCAAAAGTGGCAATGAGCCACAATTGAAATAACCAGATTGGTCCCGACACTAAGAATTTATTGTCATTTGGTTCTAGCTCTTTGAGTTTATAAGAACCATCCCCAATGCTTCATAAAGACTCCTAGGATCGCTTTACCTAGGAAAATGTTTCACATTCATGGATTTGAATAGTTAAGTTGATCAACAACTTAGCAACTTGAAGAGACGAAGAACAGTAAGACAAAAGCATAAAGCCACAAGGTAAGGAAAGCAATGTGTTCTTCGCCGAGACTTCGACGCCATCAATGTTGTGGTGGTCTTCGATAAACGCACCCACAAAGCAAAGACGCTTAACCTCAAAGTCGAACTGATACTTGGTACTAATGATACTAGGATTAAAGGTTTCACCTATGGGTTTCAAACCAAGTGATGGCAGCCACATCATAAAGAGTGGGAGTAAGCATGCCACATTTGAGGTGGAGAGTGTTGGTGGACATCTCCCGTAGAGAGAGCATTTCACGAGCATTGGGCTTTGATACCTCACCCAAACCTAGACAACTAGATCAAGTTGAAAATGCCAAATTCTTTCCGTAAATAAGCTTTCTTCGACTCAACCTTGTTAAGCCAAGCAATGAAAGATGCATTATCAACGTGGGAGAAGATCTAAAGACTCTGCTCGGGTTGGTCATGAAGTCCATAACAAAAGATCCTTCAATGAAAGCTCTAGGACTAAATTTGTGATAGCTAGGCAAAATGGCTTGCAATTTCTCAAAATCAACTCGAGAATCAGGGAGTGGGCCTAAATAAGCATACTTATTAGAAGAAGGAATTAGTACACTGGATTTCCATATTGCGCTTGTGTGTCAACAAGATCGTGCTCAGAACAAATTTTGGAATAGAAGATGATTTTCCGTAACCTTGAACTTTGGAGGAAGGTGGTCTTGAAGCCATTGAGAAGAATGCAACAAAGAATCACAAGGAAAGAAGAGGTTTCAAGTTTTAAGCGCAGAAAGGGAGTTTATTTCAAGGAAGAAGATGAAGTGGTTCTAAGAGAGAGCGTTGAGATGCAAAGAGTGCTAGAGAAGCGAAAAAGAGAGAAATGAAATGAGAAGTTTGCTTTTATTGTCATTATACACGCCCATAAAAAGAAAAAGAAAAATATAAAAGCAACCATGGCGCTTTTCTTGAGGACGTGTGTGGCGCTTACAAAGTGATGGCTCTTAATGGGAATGGCGCTTACCAAGGTAAACGTGGCCATCAATAAGACGACGCACTCAAGTGTCGCCACAGAGAGAAGGTAAGCGCTTTTTCAATACCGAAAAGTGACGCTGTCGACGCTTGTAATATCCGACATAAGCTTGTCGAAAGGAATTCAAAAAACGTCATTCTCTACCTTCGTCTATGCCTCCGTCGAAAATGACATTTTTGGGGGGCAATTTGTTAGCCTGTATTTTCGACAGGCTAAATAAATACAGTCAATGAGGTTTGACTCATCTCTTCAAAGAGTGAAATGTTGGTCTTCGACAATGAGTGGGTGTGTCAAAGGTGACCTTCACCCATGTAAGGACTTGGTGGGATTGAGGACTTCAATGCAAAGATTTCACCAAGAAGAAGAGCAAAGACCGATAGCAGATCCAAGCTAGTGGTAGCAGATCCAAGCTAGGGAGGTGTTGTCAAGAATACAACAACAATGTTGTCGAAGAGAGTGGCAATTGTATTGTCGAAGTGCTCAGCAGTTACTTATTTTTAAATTCAAATGTCTTAGCCATTATAGGCAGTTACTTCCCATTTTAGTATATATAGTAGCTTTTCATAGGAAAAACGGGTCACAGTTATAATCAACATAAAAATTCTCACGCTCTAACTTCCAAGTTACGTGAGAAACAGAACAATGTATGATCTCATTGTGTACCATCTTTTACCATTTTAATGCAATTTAAGTTTGTTTCTTTCAAACTTTCTTTTGCAATTTACTTTTCTTTACACATTTCTACAAAAGTCCTTGATTTTCGAGGGAATTCAATAGTTTCAACCTTTTGAAACTGTTAGTTTTCTGGAAAAACGATAAGAACATTCAAACTATTCCAAAAACATTAACACAAAATGCTCTTGAGATTCACTGGTTGATCTCGCAAGTAAATAATTTTAGACTCAAATTTGTTTACCAAAATTCACTATGAATGAAAGAGTGTAGCCTTGTTTAATTGATGACTAGTCTTATTGCTGCTACTACACAAAACTCTAGTCTTAACAAGGAAACTAGTTAGCTAGGGACTATCTGATGCTGAAGGTAGTCCTGCTTAACCAAGGTTTAGTCAAGTTTTTATTAAAAATTGAGAGTATCTTTTGAAGCTATGTTTGAGGGTGCATTGGTTATATTAAGGCTAGGTATGAAGATTATAGGATGGTCAGTGCAATAGGGTCACAAAGTATTCAAATGTATTGTTAATTGGTCATGTATATTGTAATTAACTGCAATTGCCCGAAACAAATGCTGAACTGTTCCAAAAATGCATACAAAAAAAAAAAGAAAGAAAGAAAAAAAAAAAAAAAAAAAAAAAAAAAAGAGGAGTAAATGCAAATAAAGGAGTTCAATGAATGAGGGCATTGTAGCTAAAATTTGTTCAACAAGTCACCAAGTGTTAGTGCATCGGTCAAAGATCTGAAATACCTAATAAAGCCCTTTGTTGTGCTTTAAAGCCCTCAAATCTTATGTGAAGTTGTTAGTGTACTCTCCTCTTTGAAAAATTCTTTGGCTAAACCAAAAGAAGGCCACTCTTTCCAAGGCTAGGAGAAATTCTCAACCTAGCTAGAAACTAAATCAACCTAGAGTTACACACTCACAATTGAGCAAAGAATAATTCTAGATGTTGTGAAAAACAATGGTGTGTGTGTGTGAGTCCTAATCAAATTTTGGCCCACTAAGAACATTTTTGAAAATCTGTTTGAATTAGGGATGCAATTGACCTTGTCTTTCTATCTTCACATTGTTTTGTTTTCATTAGTTGTTTGTCTTTGTAAATAGTCATTACTTGAGGACAAGCAATGGTTTAAGTTTGAGGGTATGATAACTCTTATCAATAAGAGTTATTCATGCTTTCTAGACTTAAATAAATGTGAGTTCTAAAGTAATAATTTTTTTAAAGAAAAGAGATATTGTTGTTGTCTTGTTTGTGCAACTAATCTATGTCCTTGTTTCTTTGATATTGTGTTGTTTTTTCTTTGTCAAGCGTCATTACTTGAGGAAAAGCAATGGTTTAAGTTTGGGGTGTGATAACTCATATTTACATGAGTTATTTATGCTCTTATTACTTAAGTTAATGCAAGTTCTTAAGTAATATTGTTGTTAAATATGTAAATATGTGTTAAGAAGTGTAAAGGAGGGTTAGGAACTGATTATTTGACAAATTGGCACTTTTGGTGCTCTCTTGTTATTTTTAATGTGTTTGTTCAGTGCTGCAGCATTTGACGTTATAACGTTTAAAGGATATTTTTTCTGCTAAAGTCACCAACTAAAAGGCTTTATTGAGACACTTGTCCACCGCATGTGGAGGGTACTTTTGGTTGGTGGCTTGTCAAATCACCTTTTTGAGCAAGTTGGCTTTAACTTTTGCAAAGGGTCTTCGTCTCTAACACACTTCATACTTGCTGGTTCAGTTGGAGGGAGTTTTTGACACATTCTCCTCTCCATTTTCGTTCAAGCTTACTCACAAAAGTAATGAAATTGATGCCAATTGTGAAATGATATGAGATTTTGGATGAAAAGGACAAATAAAATTGTTTGAAATATAGATGACTTGGAGGATGACATGGATTATTTAATCCTAGTAGGCCATAAAATTTGCATTGATGATGTGGATGTGCTCTTTGCTTGACAACTCATATTTTATCAACAATTTCTCACAACAAACTCATGAACACTGATGCGAGTATATTCCATTGAATTCTAGTAGCACATTGAAGTATATTCCATTGAATTCTTGTTGACTATTTTTGGTATTTATCTTTATGACCTTCATCCAAGCTCCATGCATGTGGGATCACACCAGCTGGTAACACAGGTGTGGCGCCCAAAACGGTAGGAATGGGCAAGGCGCCCTCGTCCGAACGAAGGCATGGGTGTTGAGGTGGTATAGCGCCGGGTCATCCCACTGTGGTCGCCAAATGATCGTACCTGATCAATGTGAGATTGGCTCGGTCAGTGAGCTAGGTAGAATGGATCGGGGTCTTGACCGCGTGTAGGTGGCACTCGCAAAGGCACTCTGACGCTCAAGTTAGAGTAGGTCCGATCTAGTAGTAGCATAAAAATGGTTTTGAATAGAGTACATTTTCCTCGGGAGTTGGACCCTATTTATGGTAGTGTGACCAATGCACGCTCGCCGTTGGATCTTAGGCGTTGGTCTCAGGCGTTTGATGTTGGTGCAAGCGCTTCTTGCGCAGCAAGACATCGGTTGGGCCGATCTTGACCCATTTTGCCAATTGGGCCTCTGGCCCAGTCCGGAACAAAATTCATTTACTGATACACCATCTATATTGAAAGAGTGAAGGTTTGGGAGAACAAAGAACAAAGAAGATTGAAACTCTCCCTCTTTTAGACGATGACTAGAGATGATTTTGAGTTTAATTTATTTAAGGAGGTGTTAATAAATCTAAAATCCTAACACACAAAGAAAGTCTGACAAGTAATAAGCACCTATTGGCTTGTAGTTCTTCCTCAACTGCGACATCTTATGGCTTAGATACTTTTCAGATGGGGAGAATATAAAATATGTGTATTGTCTAGTAAGAGATGACTCAGGTGAGAACACTTGGTTATTATAAGAAATGCGATGATTTAATTGTTATCTTTCGACTAAAATTAATGGTTCAAATTACAACACTAATATTTTTAATTAAAGATCACGAGAGATACTGTAATTAATGATGTAATCTGACGCATTAATTTTAATCTAACAGTTATAATTGAATATTCTCATTTATCATAAAACCAACTTTTCTCACCTAAGTCTCCCGTTGTCTAGTTATATTGGTAACAATAGCGTAAATATTAAGTGATGGTCAATTATGGTTTTAACTATTACTTAAATGGGTCAACAGTGAGATGGACTCATATTTGAATCTGTATTAATTAATTAATTAATAATCCAATTGGAAATTTAATTAGACTTTATATTTGATTTGACTATAATCTATTAAGGTTTTGAACTGATTTTTTTGACATAGGTTGTTAAAATAGCGAATATAATTACCTTAAGACACTTGTTCAGATAAATGATATTGGAATATATTATTGTACAATGATGTGTCTGAATTGGAGGCCCCGATGATATCTCAGAAATTAAGAATGAAGAGGACACTCAAAATGATATTCTTTGCTGCCTTATTTGATTTCATTAGAATCATCTTAAATAGAGTACAAAGTCACTCTTACAAGTCCCATAAAATTACGAAAAGAAAAACAATTTAGAAAAACTTCAATTATTGGATGGCTAACATAAGGGATATCACAAAGATCTTTTACTTGGGCAAGAACTTCCCAATTTTGCTAGGGCATTGTTAACGCACATACACAAAATAAGGCAAACATACACTTCGGTATACTACCAGAGGGGCACGTAAGTTTGTCACAATCAGCATCATTATTACAGTCAAAAATTGCTGTAACGAAAAAGAGAAAGTTACTAAATCGAGATAAAAATTCATATGTACTGAGTAAATAAATAAATAATGAAAAGGATGAAAAAATGGCTTACCACAATATTAGTTGTCATAAAAATAGGGAAAGAAATAGAACCATAACATAAACAAACTTGAAAATTACAACCATATTTCCCCTATTTGTATATAACAAACAGAATAAGGTTTTATCACTTTATAATTTAGGCCTATAATTTATAAACT
Source organism: Oxytropis ochrocephala (assembly GCA_020916435.1). Classification (NCBI taxonomy): domain Eukaryota; kingdom Viridiplantae; phylum Streptophyta; class Magnoliopsida; order Fabales; family Fabaceae; genus Oxytropis; species Oxytropis ochrocephala. The sequence continues at coordinate 93,582,652 of CM037092.1, read as the reverse complement.
GCATGCTCTCCTTACATTAATTAAATAATGGAATTGTAAAAAAACCAACCTAAAATTAGAATCATTATTAAATGTCTCTAAAGAATATAATTTGTCATGCCTGCACCGTTAGAACAAGTAAGGAGGTCATATACAAAAGTTGCCAATAATGATGAGGGAATCATTCTTATTTTACTAACTTTCCATTATTTTTAACCTTTCATAATATAAAAGGGAAACACAAAGAAAAAGAAATAATATTATAAATGTCTAAACTCTATAATTAAGGTTACTATGCAAAGACTATCTGTTTGGATCGATGAAAAGGCATGTAGTATAACATTCTAAATGTCTATACTCTATAATTGAAGTCACTGCGCAAACCAATCCATTGAGTAATTTTCCTATATTATAAAGAAAAAAAAATTATTTAGAAGAAGTTTATGTAAGGAGGACACATAACCATCTACAAATAATACAATGCATGTAATGTGTTCTTCAACAAAACTTGTGCCCCACACATCGTTTGTGTTCCGACTTGGGCTGCAGCGCCCCGCTGGATATTGGGTTGGCCCAATATCTTGGTCCATGTCGTGCCATTCACCACTCAATGTTACCCGTGCTATTCCACCTAGGCCGGCGGCTGAGATTTCTCCACAAGATCTGACGGTGTTGCGTTAAAAACACACCTAGAGCAAGTGTACTCTATCGCGGAAGTAGTATAAAAAATATCGTCTCCACAAGGATTAATTAATAAGTACCAAACTACTTAAGATTAGTTGTTATTTAGACGAACAAATGTTTGGTGATTGTAAAAACTAAAATAACAAGAAGTAAATAGCAAAAATTTAAATCGTAAAGTTTGATCAATGGAGAGAAGCCTAGGGTCACGGTTTCACTTGCAATGTTCGATTCCTCTATGTCTAATCCTACCTGAATCCCCTTTATTTTATTCAATTACCAATCCCTTTACTAAAGCTATTAACCCGTTTGGTCATGCGCGATTAATATTATTTTCCCTAAATTAACCCTAGTTTGGTCATGCTAGAATTTAAATTTAAGAAAAGCATAAAGTACAAAAAGGTTGAATGATTGGAAGACTAAATTAAAGTTTGGTCATTCATTAATTATAGTCTCAATTATCCTATAGGTCCACCAACTAGTTGTAGTACGGTCGCTAATCAACTAATTGATTATAAACATGCAAAGGGTTGTCAATCCTAATTATGTGATAAAGCATTAGGATAATATTAATTGAAATAAAAATTGGGAATTCAAAGTATAAATTAAAACATAAAAAGGTCTCTAATCAAGAAAGATCCACCTAAGACCCTAGAAAAGGATTTAGCTATCCATAGTGTTCAAGAACATTGGAATAAAATTTAAAGTCATGAATTACAGAATATAAAAATAACCCGGAGATTGAGTAAATTCTGATCCTGTATTCAGTCTCTGTATTTTGCTCCAAAGCTCTCTCACGGTGTCAAAAACGGGTACCCAAAACTCCAATGCCTCTCCGCGCTCTCCGTGTGTCGCGCGGCTTATTCCACCTCTCGTCTCTGTTCCTCTAACAAATAGCCCAAAAAATATCTAAAAAATGCACTAAATAGGAGTTTATCAACTCCCCCACACTTAACCTTTGCTTGTCCTCAAGAAAATTTTATGGCCTTATAAAGTTTTCAAATAAATAACAGAGACAGCCAGATAAGGGATCCACAATTAGAAGCACAATGATAGACAATAGATAATATAGCACATATGAGGTGTCAATAGATTGCCCAATTAGAGGCTCATGTACCTGAAGAATACATTTTTGAGAACAAGGGCCCTCGCTCACAATCTCTCTAAGTGTTTAGGGATTAGTGAAAACATACACTCAAGTTTCAAATGCACATTACCATAAGTTTGTAATTTGACCAAATCTCCACTAAATAGTTCACATGCATGCAAAAGATGGGTTTTCATGGGTTGTAATGGGCCAGGGTGAATTCATGCAAGGTAGGAAATAAGAAGAGAGGAATAAACAAGGGGCTAAAAAGAACAAAAAACAAATAGTAACCCTTGAAACCAAATATGGAGTTCCTATCTATTTTACAATTTTTGTCCAAACTCCAAATTAATATCACTTTCATTCTTCACTCTTTTTCTATTGAATCAGCTCTCTTTGATTTACCTTTTCTCTTGAGTAGACTTTTTTTTTGTTGCTTTTTTTTTTTTGGATTTGCCCTTTGGCTCTTTCATTCTTTTGATGTGTCTTTTCCTCCTTCTTGTTTTTTTTTTTCAAATTATCTTTCTATATTTTTTTTTTCATTTTTTTTCTTAGGAGGAAAATGTAAGTACATGAAAACTTCTATTTTGTTTCCTTTGTAGGAAGATATTCTTATAAGCACATGGTTCACTCATTTTTTTTTTATCCTAACAAGATAGACAACTAAAGCAGGTGACGAAATTTCAGTCCTGAAAATATAGACCACTAAAATATAGGACGAAATTGTAATTTTCAATAGTTGCTCCACATTTAATTCCAAATGGTTACCAAAAGAAGAAAAAAAGAAAAATATATCTGGGTACCAAAGAGAAAAAATATAACAATTAGGCTCAAAGGGGGCAACTAAGGGATAAATTCAATAAACAACTCTGGGGCCGGAAAATACCTAAATTCTCCAAATCTTTTTACATGATGCAAATCAATTTTCGCTTGAAATGGTCAAAAGATAAATTCTAGAATGTAGCAAATTAGGAAACACACTCATCGAAAGAAAAGGGGTAAAAATTTATGATTTAGTAGCAATCCCCTTATGAAGGCTCAGATCTCACATTTAGAAGCTAGTTCACAAAAAGTACTCAACGGGGTCCCCTAAAGACATAGTCTCTATTTTTTTTCAATATACGCATAATTCATGCAAAACAAGCCAGAAAAATGCTATCAACATATTTAGTGGGTATGTGCATTAATATACAAAATAAAGTCCCCTCCCCCACACTAGCATGAAGCATAGTCCTCAATGCAAAATATCATATTGGCACAAAAAGAAATAAATGAGAGAGAGAGTAAGAGTGACTTCCCTGAGAGAGCTTTGCAAACTGAGCTAATTCCTAAATAAAATAAAATAAAATAAAACAAACAAAAGTGAGAGAAAATAAAACACAGGTTGCCTCCTGCGAAGCGCTTGTTTAACGTCCCGAGCCCGACTTCAGACTAGGGTCAATCCTTGAGGCCGCTGACATAGCTCACTTGGAGCAACCCTTCCTCAAAATGCTTCACACGCTGACCATTGACCTTAAAAGTGGTACCATCTTCATGAGATACCTCAAGCACTCCATAAGGAAAAACTTGAGTAACAGTGTAGGGTCCATACCACCTAGAGCGCAACTTTCCTGGAAAAAGACGCAAACGTGAGTTATAGATTAAAACTTTCTCACCAACATGGAATTCACGCTGTTGAATGCGCTTATCATGCCACTTTTTAGTCCGCTCCTTATATAACTTGGCATTCTCATAAGCTTCAAGACGGAGCTCATCCAATTCATCGAGTGCGAAAGAACCTATTTTCACCGTAAGTTTTGAGCATCAAAGTTTAGAAATTTTAAAGCCCAAAGTGCTTTATGCTCTAATTCAACAGCAAATGACATGCTTTTCCAAAAACAAGACGGTAAGGAGACATCCCAATGGGGTTTTAAAAGCAGCTTCTATAAGCTCATAGTGCATCATCAAGTTTCAAAGACCACTCTTTTCTTGATGCACTAACCTGCCTTCTCTAAAATCCTTTTTAACTCTCTGCTTGAAATTTCAACTTGTCCACCGGTTTGTGGGTGGTAAGGAGTTGCTACCTTATGAGTGACACCATATTTGCTCAAAAGATTTTCAAATTGTTTATTGCGTAAATGAGTGCCACCATCACTAATAATTGCTCGAGGAGTGCAAATCTGTAAAAATATTTTTCTTTAAAAATCTCACTACTACCCGAGCATCATTAGTGGGTAAGGCTACAGCTTTCTACCCACTTAGACACATAATCTACAAAGAACAAGAATATATTGATTTGAAAAAGATTTAGGGAAGGGCCCCATAAAGTCAATACCCCATACATCAAATATCTCACAAACCAAAATATTGTTTAAGGGCATCTCTTGACGCCTAGAAATATTTCCACTTCTTTGGCAACTATCACAAGCTTTCACAAATTCACGAGCATCTTTAAATATAGTAGGCCAATAAAAACCACATTGTAAAACCTTATATGCAGTTCTATTTGGGCCAAAGTGGCCACCTACCTCTCTAGAATGACAATGCTCGAGGATAGAAGTTACCTCCTCAATAGGCACACAACGCCTAATTACCTTGTCTCCACATACTTTAAACAGGTAAGGGTCATCCCACAAGTAGTCCCTAGCATCAGAAATTAATTTCTTCTTTTGTTGAAATGAAAAATCAGGTGGAACAACCTTACCCACCAAGTAGTTGACAATATCTGCAAACCAAGGAACAGTAGAAATAGCTAAGAGTTTCTCATCAGGGAAAACCTCCTTGATCTCCCCATCATTTGAGGCCTGCATCACACTATGGTCGAGCCTTGAGAGGTGGTCAGCTACAAAGTTCTCTGAGCCTTTCTTGTCTCTAATCTCCAAGTCAAACTCTTGTAGCAATAAAATCCACCTGATTAACCTGGGTTTGGCATCCTGCTTTCCAAGCAAATATCTAATAGCAAAGATGATCGTGATAAAACAATAACTTTAGAAAGAACAAGGTAATGACGAAACTTGTCAAATGCAAATACTACAGCTAGCAACTCTTTCTCTGTGGTAGTGTAATTTCTTTGAGCATCATCAAGAGTGCGACTAGCATAGTAAATGGTATAGAATACCTTATTCCTTCTTTGCCCCAAAACAGCCCCCACAGCAGTATCGCTAGCATCACACATAATTTCAAAGGGAAGCGACCAATCGGGGGCAACAACAATAGGGGCACTAATTAATTTTTCCTTTAAACAATTAAAAGCCTTCAAACAAGTGTCAGAAAAATCAAAAGTTGCCTCCTTAACCAAGAGGTCAGTCATAGGCTTTGCAATTTTTGAAAAATCTTTAACAAACCTTCTATAGAAACCAAAGATGGCCTAAGAAACTACGAACCCCTTTAATTGAATGGGTGGGGGCAACTTTGCAATTACCTCCACCTTTATGCGATCGACTTCAATGCCTTTAGTGAACACCTTGTATCCCAAAATAATGCAATCTTGCACCATAAATTGGCACTTCTCCCAATTGAGAACTAAATTAGTATCCCTGCATCTCTGCAACACTGAATTCAAGTTATGTAAACAATCCTCATAAGAGGATCCAAAAACAGTAAAATCATCCATGAATATCTCAATGCATTTTTCAACCAAGTCGAGAAAATAGCCATCATGCATCTTTGGAAAGTGGCGGAGAGCATTACATAAACCGAATGGCATCCTTTTATATGCAAATGTTCCATATGGGCAAGTAAAAGTAGTTTTTTCTTGATCCTCAGAAGCCACTGGTATTTGCAAATAACCGGAATATCCATCCAAACAACAACAATAATCATGTCCTGCCACTCTCTCAAGCATTTGATCAATAAAGGGAAGGGGAGTGATCTTTCCGGTGGCATCATTTAATTTTCTATAATCAATGCACATACGCCACCCTCTGTAGTTTTTCTAATCGCAATTAATTCATTTTTATCATTTTCCATCACAAAGGGTACCTCCCTTTTAGGAACACATTGAACAGGACTTACCCACTTACTATCAGAGATAGGATAGAAGATACATGCATCAAGAAGCTTAATTACTTCCTTTTTTACCACCTCTTTCATGTTAGGATTAAGGCGGCGTTGAGGTAGTGCTCGAGGTTGGTATTCATCCTCCATGTAGATCTTGTGAGTGCAAATTGAGGGACTAATGCCTTTTATATCATGAATAGACCATCCAAAGGCCTCTTTGTTGGCTCTTAATACCCTCAAAAGCTTATCCTCCATGGTGTCTGTCAAATCTGCAGCAATAATCACAGGCAAAGAGGAAGGGGGGTGCAAGAAAGCATATTTTACATTTGAAGGAAGAGGCTTTAATTCAAGCTCAGGGGCCTCTTCAATTGAAGGTTTGGGATTTGGAGTGTTACCCCATTCCAGTTCCTCAAATCTATGGTTACTACAATTTTTCTGAGGGTGGTGAGCCTGTAAAAACATTAAGAACTTTTCTTCCTCACCACCCTGCAACATGCCAAGTCCCTGTAAAGTAAGTACTTTTTCTAGAGGATCCTGAATTCTAAAATCATCAAAACTGTCAGAGGTAATCACATCATTAATATCTCTAGCTTGAATAAAATTACAAGAAGCAAATGAGGAAGGACTTTTTAATGAATTCAAGACTTGAAATACAACTTCCTCATCTCCAAGTCTCAAAGTCAATTTTCCTTGCTGAACATCAATTAAGCTTTTTCCTGTAGCTAAGAAAGGACGCCCCAAAATAATTGGGACTTCCTCATCTTCTTCCATATCCAAAACAACAAAATCAGCAGGGAAAATAAACTTATCAACCTTAACTAAAACATCTTCCACCACTCCACGGGGGTGGGCAATGGATCTATCAGCTAGGTGCAAAGTGATGTTAGTAGGATGGGGTTCTTGCAAACCAAGCTTTCTAAAAATAGAAAAAGGCATCAAATTTATACTTGCTCCTAAATCACATAATGCCTTTTCAAAATGAGAGTTACCAATTGTACAAGGGATAGTAAAACTACCTGGATCTTTAAGCTTAGGTGGCAACTTTTTTAAAACTATAGCAGAACATTCCTCATTAAGCCTAACTGTCTCAAAGCCTTCCAACTTCCTTTTGTTAGAAATAATTTCTTTTAAAAATTTGGCATATTTAGGCATTTGAGCAATAATTCAAAGAAAAGGAATGTTAATATGCAATTTTCTAAATATTTCAAGAAATCTAGCAAATTGCTTATCATTCTGCTCAGTTTTAAGTCTTTGAGGATAAGGAACATTTACCTTTGCTTGCTCATATTTCTCCCTTTCCTTTTTGCTTTCCTCAGAAGTGCTCCCCGAGAAGAGCTTGTATTTCTTTCTCGGCGCCCGCCATCTTGATTGTTTTCTTGAACCAGCTCCTTGCCACTCCTAAGAGTGACAACCTTGCACTGCTCATTTCTTGGATTAGGCTCAGTCTGGGTAGGAAGTGAGCCTTGAGGCCTTTGAGACAACACAGTAATGAGATTTGAGATTTGATCCTTCAGGCTTCCAAATTCATTGTTGATTCTTCCCTCCAAGCTTTCAAATTTGTTGTTGATGGCTCCAATTTGGCCCTCCAAGCTTCCAATTCTTTCATTAACATCTGGCTTCTTCTCTTCCTGCCTTTGCACATGTGGGGGCTTATAGGAATTTGAGTTTTGTCCCTTTTGTTGTCCTCCCCAAGAGAAATTTGGGTGATTTCTCCAACCTGGATTGTAAGTGTTTGAATAAGGATCATTTTGGCTCCGGTTGGAATTCTGAACATAACTGGCCTCCTCAGTTGAAGAAGTTGGTCGATTTTGTGCTTTTATCGATCTTCAATAGATTGTAACCTCTCATCATCCCGTCCATGTAATTGGCTAAAACACCCGTGCACGGATGTCCAACTTTTTCCATGTATCTAACTAAAGAATCTTGCATACCAGGCCTTAACTCACTTTTCTTCTGACCAAGATAGTTGACTTCTTCAGATAGACCTCCCGCAGATTATCCGTGGTTGTCGCTAGTGGAGGAGCTATGGGAGAAGATTGAGCTTGTGCCTTCATCAAAGATTGCATCCGCTAGATAGGGCATCCAACTTTATGTCAATACTAGTTTCACTTCCACCTTGTACATACCAAATTTGCTTTCTTAAGGTGTCTATCACTTGTCTCCCATTGGGCATTATCACCGCTATCCAGTGCAATCAAGTCGATATCTTGTCGCAGTGCTCCCCATTCAATAGAGAGCCACCACAAGCCATATTAACAATTCCCCTATTTTGAGAAGATAATCCGTTGCAAAAGTATTCAAGTAGTTGCCATTTCTCAAATCCATGATGAGGACAACTTCGGAGTAAATCTTGAAACCTTTCCCAAACCTCATGTAAAGATTCTTGCTCGACTTGAGCAAAGCTAATTATTGCACCTCGGATCTTAGTAGTCTTGCCTGGAGGAAAATATTTGGTCAAGAATTTTTGTTTCAGTTGGTCCCAACTTGTAATGGACTCAGCAGATTGAGAGTCTAGCCAAGCAGATGCCTTGTTAGCCAAGGACCATGAAAACAATCTCACTCTAATAGCATCAGGGGTGACACCATTACAAATTACTGAGTCTGCCACCCTCAAAAAGTTTCTGAGATGAGTGTGTGGATCTTCCGTTGGTGTACCTCTGAACATAGTGGAGTTCTGAACCATTTGAATCAAGCTTGGTTTAAGCTCAAAATTGGTGGCTTGCACAGTTGGGTTGACTATGCTTGTAGTGATATTCGCTGTGGGAGTAAAGTAGTCCCGAAGAGTTCTTCCCGGATTGACAGTCGTTACTCTTCTCTCTTTTCTTATCCTTCGAGCAGTTCTTTCAATTTCTGGATCAAAAACCAAAATAGGCTCCTGGGAGCGGGTGAGCATGCACAAGTAATAATAAAAATAACAGTAACAAATAAACTAATAAACTAAATGACAAAAATATGTAAATATTTTTTTTTCTTTTTATTAAATTAAACTAAAACAGACTAAAACAAGAAAAAAAAATGTCTAAAGCAATAAAAAATCTCTTTTGTTTAATTTTATTAAATTAATCCCCGGCAACGGCGCCAAAAACTTGTTGCGTTAAAAACACACCTAGAGCAAGTGTACTCTATCGCGGAAGTAGTATAAAAAATATCGTCTCCACAAGGATTAATTAATAAGTACCAAACTACTTAAGATTAGTTGTTATTTAAACGAACAAATGTTTGGTGATTGTAAAAACTAAAATAACAAGAAGTAAATAGCAAAAATTTAAATTGTAAAGTTTGATCAATGGAGAGAAGCCTAGGGTCACGGTTTCACTTGCAATGTTCGATTCCTCTATGTCTAATCCTACCTGAATCCCCTTTATTTTATTCAATTACCAATCCCTTTACTAAAGCTATTAACCCGTTTGGTCATGCGCGATTAATATTATTTTCCCTAAATTAACCCTAGTTTGGTCATGCTAGAATTTAAATTTAAGAAAAGCATAAAGTACAAAAAGGTTGAATGATTGGAAGACTAAATTAAAGTTTGGTCATTCATTAATTATAGTCTCAATTATCCTATAGGTCCACCAACTAGTTGTAGTACGGTCGCTAATCAACTAATTGATTATAAACATGCAAAGGGTTGTCAATCCTAATTATGTGATAAAGCATTAGGATAATATTAATTGAAATAAAAATTGGGAATTCAAAGTATAAATTAAAACATAAAAAGGTCTCTAATCAAGCAAGATCCACCTAAGACCCTAGAAAAGGATTTAGCTATCCATAGTTTTCAAGAACATTGGAATAAAATTTAAAGTCATGAATTACAGAATATAAAAATAACCCGGAGATTGAGTAAATTCTGATCCTGTATTCAGTCTCTGTATTTTGCTCCAAAACTCTCTCACGGTGTCAAAAACGGGTACCCAAAACTCCAATGCCTCTCCGCGCTCTCCGTGTGCGTCAGTTATTCCAATTCTCCGTCTCGGTTCCTCTCTCAATTCACGTTGAAGCTCTCTCTTCTCAATTGCCTATGGTGGCGTGCTGTCCTCTTTTCACCCTCTTGTGCCGTCAGGTCCCCTTTCTTTTAGGCTGTTGCTTTTCCCACACCCCCTCCTACTCTAAACACACCCCATAAGGGTGTGAAAAGACCAAAAGACCTATTTTTTTTTCAGAAATTTTCACCTGTTCAACACGGGGCTTGAATGAGTTCGAACGAGACCGCTCGAGTGTGTTAAATATGGACGACACACCCGCATGCGTTTTTCAACTGCTCGAATAGTGGTCATACGAACAAAAGTTCGATGGTGGTCATGCGAACATGGTCGAATCTTTGTTGATCGAACAAATGTTGCGAAATTCCGCGGCAGATAGCGGTATTGGGCGCCTCGATTCCACCGGCGCTTTAATCAACGGTTTACAATCACCAAATGTGTCGATAAAGGAGTGATGTCAATCCCTTTGGAAATTGTGTCCGAACGGATAGAATTTAAACGGCTCGATTTGTGATCTAAAAATGAAATCAACGGTGACATTTCACCACGCCTATTATAAAAGGGGTTCACATCCTCGGACCTTCTTCACCAAACCCTAATCGCTTCTTCCCAACCCACCGCTTCTTCACCAAAACCTTCTCTCCTTCTTTTCCCAACCCACTTGAAATGGAATGGCAATTGTGCTCAACCCAAGACTAAACGACAAATTCCTAACAAATTTCCGCTTCACCACAATGGGATCACTACCACCGACGAACATGGTGCTGTGTTTCGTTGTCCTAACCATGTCTTCTGCGATGATGAGTAAGGACATCACCTTCGCCCAACCAAGGAAAAGGTCGAGAGGAAGATTCGCCCGCAGGAGCGTGGCGTAAAGACGTGGAGCGTATACGTTTCAAAAAGTTCAATTGTAGAGATGATGGTACTCGCCCAAAGATTCACCATGGAGATCCGAAATGACGACGACGTCCGCGCGCAATGATGGAACATCTAGCTAACGTTCCGATGGGGCGACGATCTTAGAGTTGTACGCGTGGACACACGAATCGAACTGCGAAGAGGTCATGCATCTTCTTCAACCACCACCACCCGCACCACAACAACCCATACTTACGCACTCGTAAAGTTGAGTATGAGATGACTAACAGTGTAATCGGGCGACCATTCAGTCCGCTGATTCATAGTCGTGAATCAAGAACTAAAACTTTCATGCTTAAGAACAACATCACATTCGCAATCGAAAGAAAAAAAGATAAAAATGTGAAACTAGATGGTGTTCAAAGAAGAAATTAAAAATCGAATGTGAATCCCCTACGCCGTAGAAATTTGAACCCACGTAATCGTATTCTGAAGTGCCTTAAGCCTATCAAGAATGACGAAGACGTTAACAAATGTTTGAGAAAGATGAAGAATTCCAAGGTTTCATTGAACCTTATCTCGAATTGTTCGTTGAAACACGAGAATCGTCTCAAGAAATCCACCAGTAGAATTAGATTGTATTTTGTTTTCCGTCGCTTCGCTTTAAATTTCCTATCCTTGTATTTTTGCAATTTGTGTTTTTAATTTCTGTTCTTATCCAATATTAAATCTCGTTCAAATTTTTTATTTTACCGTAATTGTTACCGTAATGACAATAAATTTGCGCCAACGTAAAAGGAATTTCAAATTAAAAACCAAATGAAACAAAGTTGTTAAATTATACAAAAAAAGTAAACAAATATCCTCCTAAGACATATCCTACTGGGTGTTGCGCCTCCTCCTCCTCTCATACACATTCCCAAACCTCCTCCTAAACCCACGGAAGGGGTTGAGCGACCTCTTGATGCGCCAAACATGGTCCTGACTGGCTCGGGACATGATCATCGATGGCCCCATCAATGTCATCAACCAAATCAATCACTCACCGTAGCATCCACAACCAAATAACATAACATTATTACTTAAATAAATAGAATATTAAGAAACATTATCATGCAATTAACATAAAAGACACGTACCACGACACATCGTGCTCATCCGCAAGTCGATAATGCTCGGGGGAAGAGAAAGGGATGTGAGACCCTGAGAGTACCATGGAAAGTACGTGGCTTAAGACACCAGTGTTTGACGAGTACGGCACACAGTGGAGGCCCCGCTACCGCATTCGAAAAAGACACAATAAGCCAAAACATTCAACAACTTAATAAACAAATTTACAACACTCAACTATAAAATAATAACTTACCTGGCCAGAATAAAAATCAGTGAGGATATGTGCCCCGTATGTGGGCAAAGACAGAACCATCTTCCGGTCCACCAGAAATGGGAATGTCGCCTCTAATGCCAGCGAAATCTCCCGAGAGGCTCAAAGAACCTCCTCCTCACGAGGCTCAGCAGCCTCCTCCTCATGATGCCTAGAAGATGAAGGCCTAGAAGATGAAGGCCTAGCAGCAGATGAAGGCCTAGCAGACGAAGGCCTAGCAGATGAAGGGTCGGCCAACTCATAGGCCGAAAATTGAGCATCACGCTCAATATCCTGCCCAATATCCTCTGGAAGTGGGGGAGGAGGAACATCAACCCTACCCCTACCCCTGGCACGACCCCTAGCTCGGGAGGGTTCACCGGCTTCTTCCCTCCTTTTGCGGTTTGAAACCGTAGGAGGTGGCCGACCGCTCGCTTTCGTAAGGTTCACCGCATGACCACCTCTACTCCTCACCATATCTGAAACAACAATCAACAGAACCGATTCAATCAAATTAACATAACCAAACAGAATCAGGCTGAGAAAGTTCACTGTCAAACGACTGTTCGAAGGGCTACGTCTGCGAACTCGTTCGCACAACCACCTCGAACAAGTCGGTTTGATTACAAATACAACGGTTCGAATGAGGTTGCTCGAACGGTGTTCGCACAACCTCATTCGAACACCTTCGTTTTCACGTGTTCGATGGACCTCACTCGAACAATTCTGCGTTTCAGAAAGAAAAAAACCCAGAATGGAGCGTAGGGGGAGAGGCATACCTTGAAGAAAATGGAACGAATAGAGAGAGTGAGGGGAGGCGAAAATAACCCAGGTGCTCTTGAGAGTGTTGGTGGAGAAGATTGAGTGAGATATTGAGTGAGTTGGGAGAAGGTGAGTGAGAGGGAAAGAGAGGTTAGGGTTCGAAGGGAGGGGAGGGGAGGGGAATGAGAGACGAGGGAGAGTGAGAGAAGGGGGGGAGGGGTGTGGGTTTTTTTCTTTTTTTGAATTGGGGGTAATTTTGGAATTATAAGTTTGATGGGGTGTGAATAAGTAGGGGGGGTGTGGGGAAAGCACTCCCCTTCTTTTATGCCGTAAGTATCCCTTTTATAATTCATTCCATTCTAGGTATCCATTCAAGTTATGGATTGGACTCTCTCTTCTTTCTCCATTGTGGGCCTTGGGCATTGCTATTTAAACTCCATGCTCTTTAATCATTCAACCCACACATCTTATTATTATATATAAATATTATTCTTGTTTTGGCTTTATTTGAACTTTCACTCTTTTTTTATCTTTTCTTCATTGCTACAAAATAAAGAGTAAAGTTAGCTGGGGAATACTAATCACTACAAGAAAATCGGTGGTTTGCCACGGACATTCCCGTGGCAAATGTACAAATATCCGTGGCAAATATGAATTTGCCACAGATTTGCGACGGACAAATTTTGGTGGCAAAAGCGCTCGTCGCAAACGCTTTGCCACGGATTTTCCGTGGCAAATTTTTCCGTGGCAAATTTTTCCGTGGTAAATCCGTCGCAAAGTCGTGGCAAATTCTTACACCTTCCGTGGCAAATCCGTCGCAAATTTAAAAAAAAAAAATTTTAAAAAATTAAATTATGCCTCCAAATTCTATTTAATAGTGATATCTATACAACACATAAATGCTCCAACATCAAAATTAATAAACTTATATAAAGCAATAATAACCACAATAATAAATGAGTACAATCCATGTGCAAAACATTTAATTACTAATTGTCTTCTACTAACAAACATTAGTAGAAACTAACTAAAGATGCAATGCTCCACTATAAACTAACAAGAACTAACTAAAGATACAGCAGCATGCTTAACAAGCTTATCAAGTAACTGACTTGACCACCAAGCAAGAATTCAAACAAAATTCATAATGATATTGAGAAGATAGCATCAACCATATATTATTCCACAGTTGGATTCATTAACCTACTCTATCTAGAATAAGTCTTCATATAAAATTTTCTAAAAATTATCCTTTGCTTGCCGGATGATACCAAGGGCTTCGCATCATTCATTGTGGTCGCAATCTTTAATGATTGCCGATTTGCGACCGGATATACGAAGGAATGGATTGCAAGCCTTTTCCACCTTCGGTGTGGTTGAATCGCCCCAAACAATATGATAGGTACCAAAAGTCATCTCAATCCAAAAGAACAAATAACCGAGTATTATAGATGATATAGGTAATGCATCAAGATGATAATGACCTAGGAGCGTAATTACAAGAGAAAGAAATATAGAAAATGAATGGAATAAGATAAAACAGAGCAAATCCAACCACTCTGTCTCTATCCCAATCCTGTGCCAAAACCTATGGTAAAACCAAACTGAAAACTATAGCTACCGATTCCCCTCTTATATGTATTCTCTCACCTCTAACCAACTAGCATATTCCTCCTCTCTTGCGTGACTACTTGTCACATCGGCCAAGTAGTTAATATCTTTCCCACTCCTTTCCTCAATTTCTCGCCAGAGTTCCCTTTTTTACCCTTTCTAGATTAACTTTATCAACCTATCAAGCTGTCTTGGAGTAACAAGGCCAAGGATCTCATCACAATACTTCTTCAATTGGTTAAAGCAAAAGATAAGGATCGAAAAATGCTAACAAAGATGTATAATCACAAAGACTACGGACTAGTGATAAAGATTAATAAGTGCAATTACGAAACTCACCGTGGGCAAACCTTTACTTGAAGGTTAGCTACATGGGAAGCATAGGATTGAAGTTCCTTGTTTTTCTCGTTCAATCGAAAGCGTAAACTTTGTATTATTCTGCCAAACGTCAAAGGACCAAACCAAAGTCAATGTCACAACACATGGGCTACGAAAACAAAACAAAGAACACCAAGGACTAAAGAGAAAATAACTCACCAATGTGTACTCATGTCCATAGTATATAGTTGTAGCGTCTGGCAAAGACATGATCTTTCTAAGAGAAGATAGCATCTCAGAACATGGATGAAATTCTTAATAATCAAAGATACAAAGCAAGATGCTTAACAAGCTTATCAAGTAACCGACTTGACACTGCAAGAATTGACTTGCATCTACAACTACAATTTGTATCAGCAACAACATATTATCCAATATTCTTGCACAGCCAACCATTTATTTTTAACATAGAAGTATAAAATGTGTTTCATGAATAAATACCAATAGGAAAAAAGAGACTCTTCTGATTCTCGAAGGGTTTCCCCTCTCACTAGAGCTCCAAATTTCTGTTCTCTCAAAAATACCATTTCCTCAATGCCTACTTGGTCCTTTCTACAATTTCCCCTATTTATCCAATTGAGTCTCCTTTAACTAACTAATCGCCTCTAACTTATTCTACACTACTTCCCAACGCAGCTCCTCATATTTCAAGCACATAAATTATCATAAAATGCGATGACTTCTCTTAGGTTTCCACCTCTTGCCAACTCTATCACTTGATTCAAGCACTCGGACTACTTAATAAAGAAAACAATCAAATGAAAAAAAAAAAAAGGTATAAGTCATTACCTCTCTACTGAGTTCTCGTGTTTTCTGAAGAAGTGCTTAGCCATTAAGGTACAACAAATCAAAAGCAAATATGCAAACATCAACCTTTATGTCACTTACAAATACATTTTTGCGAGCCCGAGTACTAAGCACTGCCAAGATATAAGGTTATAAGACATGCCTAATCCCAACTCCTCAAACTTATTATCGAGAATTGGGAGGCTGCATCACCAACATAGGTAAAATAAAATAGAGATTAATATAGAATGATTTAATTACGAGGGACTGAGTCTTGACACATATAAAAGTTTTTAGACTATTATTGAATGATGTAAAAATACAGAACCAAAGAATGAGATTACACGGAAAGGAAGAATTTTCTGCTTTTGCATGCACGATCATACGCAACAAGTTCACAATCAAGAACAAATGATGATACTGATTGTTTTCTTTAACCCGCTTCAACGACAAAGAAATATCGTAAACCATGATGTTGTAAAAGTTGTATTAGGAAGCAACTGGTGTGCTTATGTCAATGTAAATATATAATCAATAGTCATTGATAGGTACTCCAGACGTAAACTAGTGTTTGTATTATGGTATGGAAATCGAGTAAGGGAATGGTGAGGTAGGCTGGAATTGGGATAGAATCAATACTCATTAAGTTTGTTTTTGTTAAAATATTTGAAAAATATCTCATCGTATTTTTTCTATCATAAAATATATTAGACTATCTTAAAATACATGTACCAGATTTCAATTTTAGAGTGTCTATTCTCTCCCAAGATTCTATCCCAATTCCAGCCTACTTCACCATTCCCTCACTCCAACCCTTATACTACTCAACAGACTCACGACCCTTGTTGTCCCAATTGCCAAGACATCAATTGGTTACAATGGAATCCTCTCAATTCACTCCCAAGGCTGTGATTCCTTACACCACACCCACACTGTCCGTCCCATACATCTTATTTATTTATGGGGTCCTACATTATGTTGTCTATGAAGTGTTTATAAATTATAATTGGCCCAAAAAGATGCCATCAGCCCACAAATATAATAGTCCGAATTCAGTTTAATTATTTTTACCGTGGTAACTCGCAAAGAACAACATCATGAAATTTCCCGGTATTCCGCTCCGCATGCTTACCTCTTCTAAAGGAGACCGAATTCCGGGAGGCGGTTTAGAATGTTCTTCGGTGTACACCTGCACGGCAGGCCTAATGCAACTAAGAGAGTTTGCTCAAGATATCCAATTCGCAACTTTGCCTAGATAACAAATCCAATGAGTAACTAACATAGAGAAGTAAAACCACCGAGATAATTTCAAAAATGGTACAATTTCAACTCAGTAGTAAACGAATTAGATATTGAGGTTCACACTGATCGATTCTGCGACAACAATAAGGGACTTTATATGATTTTTTTCTTCTCTTGACTGTCTTTTCCAGATTCCTCGCAAACGTTTATAAATGAGGCCAATTAGTAAAAAAAAAAAAAAAAAGCTCTCAACTAAAAACCTCCCCAAATCCCAACTCCTCTTTCTTTCTCTTACAGAATACAAATCATGCCTGGTAACATTCAACATACACACCAAACACAGAACAGCGGATTTAAAGATAAAAAAGTAAACCTACGTCATAAACTGAAACTAAAGGGGGAAACAATTTGTAAAGGGGAAAACGAAACTCTAGCAAAATGCAAATATGGAGAAGATGAAACTAAAGTATCATAAACTGAAAGCTTCTACAACATTCGTATTTACCTTTGAAGGATGAGGAAAGAATAAGGGAAAATTGAAATTTGAAGGAAAAGAAGCGATGGGATCTGGGTTTTGGGAGCGATGGGTTCTGGATTTGGGTTGGTTCACGCGAATGGAGTGGAAGTGAGGAGGAGAAGTAGCGGTTGGGATCTTGGTTCTGGCCGGCGATGCAGAGGGGAGAGTGGTGGTTGTGGCAGAGAGTGGCGACGTAGAGGGGAGAGTGGCGACGTAGAGGGGAGAGTGGCGACGCAGAGGGGAGTGCGAAGTGAGAAGTAGAGTGAAAGATTTTTATGGAACGTGGGTCTTTTAATTTTATCAATACGTTGCCACGGACTTGCCACGGCATGTCCGTCGCAAATTTTTGTCCTTTCACATGTCTGTGGCAAATCCGTGGCAAACACCAGCGGGAAATTTCGCGCTCACATATGTTGCACTTGCCGTCGCAAATCCGTGGCAAATTACTGACGGAATAAGCTCCGTGGCAACTGCTGGTGGCTAAAACAAGGTTTTCTTGTAGTGAATGCCACTTGGAGTAATACTGGCTCGCTACTTAAAGACATTTGATGAATTAGGACCAGTTTGGTTTCACATGCATAGAGCATGTCAATCTTTAGCATTATTGATTGGCATTATAGGTTTTGCAACTGGTTTGTATATGGGCAATCATTATGGAGTTCACCACACTCCACATAGGTGTATTGGGATCACTCTGATATCTTTGGCATTCACTCAAGTTTGTATTGCTGTGTGTCTCAAGCCTAAGAAGGATCACAAGTATAGAATCTTTTGGAACATTTTTCACTATGTAGTTGGCTATATAACTGTTGCCTTAGCCATATGGAATGTCTTCAAAGGTTTCGACATCTTGGACGGTTACATCATATGGAAAAAGATCTATGTTGGTATAATTGTTTCTTTGGCTGCAATTGCTTTGATGCTTGAGGTGATAATTAACTTGGATAATGTTGTTCTTGAAGAAGAGAGTCAAGCAGTCTAACGAGAGTATCGACATTAGCCAACCAGTGTCATAGGCTATTTCTATCATTATGTTACGTTTCGATTGTAGTCAAGTGTATAAGTTGATAATTCTTTTTCTTACCAAAAGTATTGGTGCAGTCCCCCCTTTAGTTTATCTAATATACTCTTTTTCCCCTTTTTACTTATGAATTGGCAGAAGTATTTTTTTCTTCTAGGTGTTTTCATCCATATGGAGATTTTGCATTAGAAAGTTATTTCTGAATCATCTTTGTTTGTTTTAATTCTTTTAGGAGGTTTCTCACTATAGAATTTCTTCCTTTTTTTTTTGACAATATAGAATTTCTTTCCTAGTAGCTGGTATTATAGACAACTTTGTGTTAAAGTCTATCTTTTTTTATCTTATTAATATATTGATTCGGGTTATTTAACAAAAGCCAACAATATTGTTTGTTGAAAAAAAAATCATCATAAATATTGTAGAATATATCTAAATTCCATTAATAAATCTTATATTTTTCCTTTACGCTATTGTTCTATCCAAAGTTCAAGACTAATAAATATTATATATCAATTAATTCTAGAGTAATAATATATAGTTCTAACTGTTCTCTAAAAAAATAATAATAACTTCTATTATATTTTCTTAAAAGGAAATATATTATAAATTAAAAAACAAGAGGAAACATATCTACAAAACACATTTGGGTTGTCAATAGCAAAATGAGCTAAAATATGACTTGTCTTATTCATCCCAAGTAGATAGCTCAGTTGGCGAGCTAAGGGATACCGAAGGAGTGCACCAAATGAGTTCAAGAAGTAGGTCCCGGGTTCAAGTCCCGGAAACTAACATTTCTCTCACCCCCACTAACAATTGCCTATCAAGTCCCGGAAACCCGACCCAGCTAGAGATAGGGGCGGGGGACGGAGGATGCAAAACTCAGCCCCGACTCGCCCCGTTGCCATGCCTATTTGAGTTAGTAGTAATTGTTAGTCGCGATGACTAAAAATATTTTTGTGTGTAGATTTATTTTGATTGAAGCTAACAATTTGAGTGTATAAGCACTACAACATTTTTGACTTTAGGCAACGCCAATCTTTGCCACGGCTAAAAAACCGTGGCCTGAACAAGGAATAGGCCACGCGTTCACAAATGTGGACAATGAGATAGATATTAGGCCACGGTTTCATTAACTTGCTAATAGGCTACAGTTTAAAACTGTATAGGCCACGGTTAAACAAGTGTGGATAGCTAAGACCACATTTGTCTAACTGTTGACTAAAAAAATTTATTCTAAAACGCTTAAAACCATGGGCTATACAATTTTTATTTAGAGACCACAGTTATAAAACCGTGGACTAAAACTAAATATGACTAAAACAAATATTTACTAAGAAAACCGTGGACTAAATGTGTCCAAAAATTGGGCCCAAAAGCTTTTACCCAGACAAAACCGTGGACTATCTACCCACCATAAACAAAACAAAAAAGCGCTAAACGAAAATTAAACAAAAACTAGGCGCTATTTTGACTAAAAAATAAGGCACTGCACAAATTCAACAAAAAAGAAGCCGAAGGACCTTCACCACTTGCGAAACCCTTGCAATCATAAACCTTCACTTTCATCTTGCAATCAGAAACCCTTCATCTTCATCTTGCAATCAGAAACCCTTCATCTTCATCTCACTCTCATCTTGCAATCAGAAACCCTTCATCTTGCAATCAGAAACCCTTCATCTTCATCTCACTTCTTCAATCGGCTTCTTCAATCGTCAGAAACCCTTGCGAAACCTTCACGATCGGCTTCTTCAATCGGCAATCGAAAGAACTTCGCGAAGGACCACCACCACTTGCGAAACCTTCATCGTCCGAAACCTTTGTTCTTCGTTGATGAGTTCGTTCACTTTTTTTTTCTTGCTCCCTCGTTTTTCACTTCCTCTCTCTGCAGTTTATCTTCTTCACCTCCTTCTAGAAGACCGATGCCCTAAAGGCTTGTGTTGTGTTAGAATTTTAGGGTTGTAAGTTTCTTAGATTCGATTGGTCCATCCACCCAAGTTCAAAGTGCAGCAGAGAGAGTTTAAATCAAATGATAGAAATGCTTGTAAGTGTTGATTGGTCTTATTTCTTAGAAGCATTTAGGCTAGATGTTATTGAAAGATCATTAACTTAACTATATCACACCATGAATTTTCCGAATGAGATAAACTTTGAACTTGCTAAAGTGGTTGGAGGTGTTTTTCATTCTATTGAATCTGTATATAAATTTTTCATTCTATTGTCATTATAAATATTTTCTCACTCTCAAGTATGTGGTGAGGAGGAAAAAACTCATTATGGGCCATACGCAAATAAAATTAGAGAAAAAAACATCATTTCCTCTGTTTCACTCACATTCCAGAGGTGGAAAATAAGGTTGAAACCCTAAACACTACGTTTTTACCTCTTAAAGTTGTTTTTTTCTAGAAATATATTTTTGAGTGACATATTTTCTTTAGACATAAACTTATAGAAGACAAATTCCTTAAGATAGGAATAGAATCTTGTGCTTAGAAGTTAGAACATCTCTGAAATGATAGAAATTCTTGTAAGTGTTGATTGGTCTTATTTCTTAGAAGCATTTAGGCCAGATGTTATTGAAAGATCATTAACTTAACTATATCACACCATGAATTTTCCAGAATTGAGATAAACTTTGAACTTGTTAAAGTGGTTGGAGGTGTTTTTCATTCTATTGAATCTGTATATAAATTTTTCATTCTATTGTCATTAATTGTCATTAATATTTTCTCAGCAGAGATTCGATTAGATTTAAACTCTGCTCACTTACAAGCGAGCGTTGTCCAGAATTCATTGCAAGCTTCGATTCGCAGCAGTAGTTATCGAGGTAAATTAAACTCTGCTGGTTCATGAGTTTCCTACATGTTTATTTAGATTTCTGACTTTAATTTAACTCTATCGTTTATGGTTTGTTATCTTTGATTGTGTACCGTTGTTATCCTTATGTTATATAACACTTGTTTGAAAATTGAAACCTACTAAAGGCTTGTGTTGTGTTACTGTTATGATTGTTACTGTTCTGTTAGTGCATTTGTGCATTATGCTATAGCATCTATATCATAATTCCTATTGTGCAAGATTTTATGTATACCTTTGTATGTATTAGATTTAATATCATGGACAAAGAGTGGACTAAACTCCCAAGATACAGTAGAGGGTATAAGCAGGGTGTTAAGTCGTTTTTAAATTTTGCGTATACTAAAGGAAAGCCTCAAGGACGCGAGATTTTATGTCCTTGTGCTAAGTGTAAAAATGATTCTTGGTTTAGAAGAAAAGTGGTATACAATCATTTAGTAGGCAATGGTTTTCTAAACGGCTACAACATTTGGGTAAACCATGGGGAGAATATATCGTCGCCCGTGAGAACAAACAATGTGACTGATGATCAAGAGGGCTCACACGACGACATTGGTGGCTTATTGTGCGACACATTCAGAAATGTGGCGTATGAGAAAGGGGAAATGAGGGTCCCAATGAGGATGCTAGAAAGTTCTACAACTTGATTAAGGAGGCTAAACAAGAGCTATACCCAGGATGCAAAGACTTCTCTACTCTATCATTCATTATTCGACTTTACTTGTTGAAGTGTCTACATGGGTGGAGCAATGCGTCGTTCACCGCCCTTTTAGAATTATTAAAGGAAGCCATGCCGGATTTAAACATCCCTGAATCTTTTAACAAAACAAAAGCCATGATTAGTGATTTGGGCCTTGATTATAAAAAAATTCATGCATGTCCAAATGATTGCATGCTATATTAAAAATACATGCAAGAACTAGTGAAGATCGCCAGGAAGTTACTTTAGATGAGGATGGAGAACCAATTGGACCCAATGACAAAACTGTATCAGACTTGAGCTATTTCCTTGGAACTATAGCAAGGAATGCAGAGTTTTGTCCCTTGATTTACACAAACTTCAAAGCTTTGCTCAAAGATCACGAGGATCGTTTATGGAAATATGTCAATGTATGAGAACTAAAGTTTCCTATTTGTTTGAAATGATCAAATATATGTCAAACGTTGATGACAATATATTTTTTTTAGGATAAGTACATTATTTCTGATAGAGGACAGAAAGCTGTGTTTTCTCGCATAAATGATGCTTGGAGAAGCTACAAAAGCGAGATAAAAAGAAAGCACTTTTTGAAGTACAATAGTATGAAGGAAAGGTTAAAACACCGTCCCAAGAACATATCTGAGTCTCATTTCAAAAAATTGGTGGCATATTGGTCAAATGAAACCATTCAAGTAAGATAATAGCATTGCTTATTAATTTAAATTTAGATTTAATTTTCAGAATTTAATTTCTTTCTTCATGCAGAAAATTAGCCAAAAAAATGCAGAAAATAGGGCTAAGCAAAAGTACATGCATCGTGTTGGACCAGTAAATTTTGCTAGAATTCGTGCAAAATTGGTATGGTGGTAATCATATGCTTTTATGTATCATATTATTTACGTAAATAAAATAGTCTCTTAATTACTTTTCCTTTCAATATATGTATGCAGCAAGCAAAGAAGGAGGATGGAGAAGAAGTCACCCAAGCTGAAATGTTTATCCATACTCGCAAAGGCAATAAAGGAAAAAAAGTGGATGATCAAACACAAGATGCAATTGTAAGTTTGCTGGATTTTTAGGCTGTTGGAATGATTTAGTTTTTGAATTAGTTGGTTATAAGGACTGAGAAGTTAGTAGTATATGTTAAGTTTGATGCTAGGAATATGCATTTCCAGTTACCCAGAATGTTAGTAGTATATGTTATGTTTCTGTCCTTGTCAGTAAATAAAACCTAGGATTGGTGAATAATTTAGGCAGGCATGTTTTGGACTTGGGATTTGGGAATTAGGGCAGGCTCATCTTTATAGCACTGCATCGGTTCTGTTTCTGTTACCCAAGCATGTTCTGTTTCTGTTTTGGGCTGATTCTATGATTACTGTTATTGCTGCTGTTTTCTGTCCTTGTCAGTAAATAAAACCACAATATTTATTCTATATTTTTCTCAAACCTTTTTAATTCTTTGGATTAAGGATACTCTTGAAGAATCAATTGGAATTTCAAGTGAACATGCAAAAAAAGCATTCAGATTATTGCTTGGCAAAGAAAAGCCCGGTAGAATGCGTTGCCACGGAAGAACTATGACTCCATCAATAATGAAGAAAAATGAAGAAATTGCTTCGGTAAAGAAGGAATATTCTAGTAAAATTACAGCCTTGGAAAGGAATATGCAAGCATATAATTCTATTTTAAAAACTATGTTGATGCAACAAAATCCAAATTTAAGTGAAGAAGATGTCAACAACTTAATGCAAGCTGCTTTTGAAAATGACAATAGTGAAACACCGCACAATATTGGTAACAATTTGGTACTACATTCTTCTACATCAACTAATGCTCCTCTTGAAAAGGTATATGATATTGTAGAAGGTGTTTAGAATGTTTGTAATGTTCTTGAATGTTATGTAACTTTTGTAATATTTTATGTATATAGGTTGGAAATGATTTTGAAGATGATTTTGAAGATGATCTTGAAGGTGATCTTGGAGGTTTTGAAGAGTGATGTGATGTGATGCAAGTGGAAAAAATACTACTTTTTTTATTTTGAAGATCAATGTTGCTACTGTTAATATTTTTTGGATTGAGTTTATGTTTCTAT
Source organism: Oxytropis ochrocephala (assembly GCA_020916435.1). NCBI lineage: Eukaryota > Viridiplantae > Streptophyta > Magnoliopsida > Fabales > Fabaceae > Oxytropis > Oxytropis ochrocephala. The sequence continues at coordinate 93,558,758 of CM037092.1, read as the reverse complement.
ATTTTGACTATTAATGACAATATTGACATGAATATTGCTTAATTAATGCATATATGCTATTAACTTTGAAAATTGGATTGATGTCTATTTTTTGTGTGCTAAACAAATTAGATATGATTATTAAAACATTGTCTTCAATGATAACATTTAAATAAAAGTAGTAGAAAAATAATTAAATAAAAGCAACAATTTTTAAATTGTGGTTTAAACTTATAAGCCATGGTTATTTAACCGTGGCCTGTTTTAATAACTATGGCCACGGTTATTTACGTGTGGCCAAATGAAAACCGTGGCCGGAAGGTAGACTACTAAACCGTGGCCGGAAGGTAGACAACAAAACCGTGGCTGGAAGGTATCTTTGCTAAACCGTGGCTGCTTTTAATAACTATGGCCACGGTTATAATTTTTTGTGGCCTAATGTTCCAAAACTGTGGCCTAAAGGAATAGGCGACGACCACCTAGACAGCGCCTAAAAAACCGTGGCCTAAACGTCAGGCCACGGTTTTTTAACTTCTAGCCACGGTTTTCGACCGTTGCCTAAGCTACTTTTTGTTGTAGTGAAGATATTAATGCTCCCCATTCTCTTTTTATTGAGTGTTGCACTTTGGTGCTCTCATACTGTATTAATTGTTGATGTTAGAGAGAGAAAAACAGAAGGTAAATAAACTCAACTTGCATTAACTATGGTCCAGATTGGTACATATAGTGTTACATTAGCTGAGGAAAAAATCAACTACACTAAGCAACTATAGTTAGGTAATAACTGAAAGTAGTTAGAACTCTAACAATAAATAACAAACTAGAGTAAAGCTAGATTAAAACTACTAATCTAACATGATTAAAACTACTAACTATATGCATCAACAAGGTTCAGCTTGGAGACCAGAATCTGGAATTGTGTGGGAGGTAAAGCCTTGGTGTGAAGATCTGCTAACTGAGCAGCTGAAGGAATAGGCATAAGCTGAATTTTGTCTCGAATTAAATGACAATCTAACTCTATATGTTTTGTCCTTTCATGAAAGGTAGGATTTTGAGCTATCTGTATAGCCGATTTATTGTCACAGTAAACAGGAACAGAATTCTCGCTCTGTTTCACAAGTTACTGCTGCAAGAGCTCTATATTCGGCCTCCGAGGAAGACCTTGATATAGTAGATTGCTTCTTGGACTTCCAAGAGATTAGGGAAGACCCAAAAAAGATGCAAAAACCAGTTATTGAGTTTCTGGTCTCAGAACAAGCTGCCCAATCACTGTCACTGAAACCCTTCAATGTAAAATCAGATACAGAAGAGAAGAAAAGACCTTTTCCAGGTGGATAATTCAGATACCTGAGTATATGTAGAGCAACATCCAAGTGAGGTTTAAGAGGTTTAGTAATGTATTGACTAAGTTTGTGTACAACATAACAAATATCAGGCCGTGTGTTGGTTAAGTAAATCAACCTGCCTAGAAGCCTTCTATACACAGTAGGATCAGGGAGAGGGTCACCATTAGTAGAAGTAAGCTTCAAACCAGGTAGCATTGGTGAAGAAGCAGGTTTACAGCTTAGCATACTAGCATCATTGTCATACCCCAATTTTGTCCGGCTTAGGTCAACACCCTAATTTTCAACCAAAAATAAATAAATTAAGGCATGGCATGCATTTTAGAGTTTTAAAAGTCATCCAAGGGTTTTTAGAACCATGTTTAGAATAAAAATGCATTTTTGAGCAAATTAGGACTTTTTAGGGTAAGGGGCATTTTGGTCATTTTTCGCAAAAGGATGATTTTCTCGCCAAAAATATGCACACACCAAAAGTACATTTTTCTCTTATCCAAGAGAATTTTTGTACAATTTTTAGAGAGAATATTCTAGCCTAAAATAATTAAAATGCACTTTTCCTATTTTTTAGTGCATAAAAAATGCCAAAAGACCATTAAAAATTCCCCAATTAATTAAGTGACAATTTTAATTGTCTAGAATAATTAGGAAGGTTATTTCATGGTGTCCAAAAATATGTGACATGTTTTAATGGGTGCACTCTCAATTACATGCCCAAAAAGATTCAAAATTCAAAATAAAAAGAGGAAGTGTCCTCAATAAGACAAAACAAAAAAAGAAGCAAGTTTTTATTTTTTCCCCTCACATTTCAGCTGATCTTGCGTCCCATACTCCCTCTCCTCCTTCTAGAAGTTTCTACACACTCCATTACTTACTCACCAAGTTTTAATTTGATCATATCCTCAATGTTGCCCTTTTGGTAAATTAACCCATGCACTTACACTAACCTTCCCACCAAAAAAACCCCATCTTACCTTTTTGAGAACATTCCCTCACCAAAATACCCTTAACCCTATTCTACAAAAATCACCATTCCCAAATTAGATTTTTTTGTTCACAAATTTCCCTTTTTTTCTTTCTTTTATGCGCCACCCTCACCTATCTCTCTCACACACTTGTGTTTTCTAAATACCCTTGATCCATGTGACCACTAATCCTAACCATCCATTCAAAATTAAGATCCAATCCTAGAGCCCCATCAAAGCAAAAAGTCCTAAATACCCTAAGAGCCTCAAAACCCCTATAAATAGCTCACACATTCTCTCTTCACCAATCTTTGGCTATCATTCTCACCTTCAAGAAAACCTAGCACTCTTCTCTCTCTCCTCCTCCTCCCTCTAGGCCGAAGCCTTCTCCTCCTTCCCCCTCCTCCATTACTTCACCTTCATCCACCAAAACACCTTGAATCCACCTCTCACACCCTTAACCTTCCTTTCTCACTCAAGAAGTTCATCACACCACCTTTATCTCCTTCCTTTCCTTGCAAGGCCGAAGCTTTCTTGCATTTTCCTCCTCCATTTCTTCAATTTTCTCTTCCATTTTAGAGAAAAGGTAAAATCCATAACCCTCTTTGCATCATCTCCAAATATTTTGCATTGAATCTCATTTTCTTCTCCTCATTCCTTTTGCATAGCATCATCTTTTCAATGTAGTTTGTTGTGGTTGAGGGTGAGATTTGGTGTCTCACCCTAAAATAAGTTGATTAGTGTTGTTTTCATGTTAATTTTTGAGTTTTCTTGTTAAATAAAATGAAGCAAAGTTATGCATATATACATGATTTAAAATGTCTTCAAAATTGATTTTGTTGTTTCTTTGTTTAAATCTTGTTGTTGGAATTTTTCTTTAGTAAGTGGTTGAGGATTTGGCTCTATGATTCCTACTAGTGCCAAGTGCACTTTGATCTTAGTAGTGAAGAGAGCTAGAAATGACTTTTGTTTAATATATTAGTTTATGTGCTCATTATTTCTTGTGTTTTAGTTTACCTTTTGTTTATTGATGATCTTGCAAAATGATTCTCACTACATGCCTAGTGCATTTCATTAAAAGTGGTGAAGATTGCAAGAAAGGATTCAATCCATTTCTATTTTATGTGTTTACATATTCTTATGGTTTAGCTATATTATTGTTTAGTTAATGATGATCTTGCAAAGTGATTCTCACTACATGCCTAGTGCATTTCATTAAAAGTGGTGAAGATTGCAAGAAAGGATTCAATTTATTTCATAGTTTAATCTTCTAAATATTTCTTGTGAATCAATCATAGTTTTGTTTAATGTTCAAAGTTTTCTTTACATACTTGGCTTAGGCCATGAGCCCATCTCATTGAATAAAATTCTCCATTGTTATACTCAATAGTACTAGGGTTTTGATTTTTTTTGTTTTGGTCCCCTCATATGTGTTCTTGGGGTTAGGGTTTTAGGTTACTATTTTGGTTTCCTTAGACTTTTAGGTTGAATAAAAATGCCATGTTAGATGCCCATTTAGCAATTTCCTATGTTAGTTTAGGTTTATGCCTACATGTTCATGCATTTGTTTATATCTTTTCAAGTTTACTCATGCATATATTAATATCATGTGTTGCATCTCATAAATTAAATGTCCATGCATTAATATCATGTTTTGCATTTCATAGATTATATGTTCATGCATCCAATAATGATGTATTTTGCATTCCATAATTGCATACTCTTGCACTCATATACTTGTATCATTGTGCACCCAATTGTTCATAGCAAATTGTAAATACTCTCTTGATTGCTTTGCTTGTGCCCCAAGGGTTGTTTTGGGTTTTGTCTTGTAAGAAGGATTTGAAATGTTATATTTCTTTTCAAGCTTGAAATCCTATGTTTTTTTCAAATAAGAAAACCTAAGGCATTTTTCTAAATAAAAATCATTAACCATCACTCGAAGCCGTTGCTTGTTTGATCGTTAATGAGGAGTTATTAGTGGTAGTCACTCGAAGCCTTTGCTTGTTTGACTATCATGAAAGCTCCCACACATTAATTAAACAACAAAAACAACTAATTCAAACTTCCAAAATAACACGAGCTATTAGCTCACCACCTTTTTCAAAACTATTTTCAAAAGAATAATCTGACGTTGTCGCTTGTAATCACTCGCCGCTTGTTTGCTTGTTTGATTACCGCTCCAACTCTTTTTTCGAACACTTAATACCGAATGCCACTCGAAGCCTTTGCTTGTTTGGTGTCCGCGAACACTCGAGTCTTATTTCAAAAACTCCAAAACTCAATCTCAAAAGCCGTTTTCACGCATAAAAAAAACGAGAACTACGTTGCTTTGATCCTCGGCGGTGAAGTGTACGTGGACCAGGGTTCATGTCCCGCCAAGCACATCTTTAAAAACCCATAAAAACAAGAACTACGTTGCTTTGATCCTCACCGGTGAGAAGTCACGTGGGGCCGGGTTCTGTCCGTCAAGCACGCTTTTCAAAAATCTTTGTCTTGTTCCGCTTTTCAAAGATACCAAAAACATCCCTTTTTCCCGTTTTCAATAAAGTGATTTCTCAAAAAGAAAAGAAAAATAAATAGAACAACGTATTTCAAATCAAACATTTCAAAACCACATCAAATTAATGGTTCCCTTTCGGTAGAAAGAGGCGCGTGAAGTGCTAATACCTTCCCCATGCGCAACCGACCCCCGAACCTACATCTCTAAGTTTTCGAAAGACCACCCGCTTTCCTAAAAAGGTTTTTTCAATGTTTTCCTAAATAAATATTGGTGGCGGCTCTACTGATTTTCAACGTTGTCAAACTGAAAAGTCCCAAACCGGATTTTTCGGGGCGCAACAGCTGGCGACTCTGCTGGGGATTTTTCTTTCTTTATTTATTTAAAGAGAGATGAGGGTCAAGCCTAATTAATTTGATGTGGTTTAATTTGTTTGATTTGAAAAACTATGTTCTGTCTCTTCCTTTTCCTTTTCTTTTCTTTTCTTTTCTTTTGTATGTTTATGGTTGTGTTTATACATGCATTCCTCAATTCCCATGATCCTCTTTCTTCGCTCCCTTTCTTAAGGTAAAACATGCATTCCCCATTCTATTATGTCCCCTTCTTCTTAGCTCCTTTCTTGAGGTAAGCAATGCGTGTAATCTCTGTGGACTTATTAGGATGTTTGTATATTAAACTAGTGTATGCATGTTGAACCCTAGGTAGACAAGCTGCTTATCTCTGGATCATTACGGTTTCCTTGCGGGTGGGGTGGGTAGATTTTTAGAAAGTATGTCCTCAATCACACACTTTCACACCTTATGATTTATGTTCTTTGAGTGGGCTCCTATACCGGATCCAACAAACATTTAGGAGAGTGGAGACGATTAGTGGATCGTCATTCGAGACCTTTGTGCATGCGATACTCATGAAAGTCTCAACCAGTGCAGCTTTCTCATGGCGCTTCACACTTGGTAGTTCTCTGCATTTGTGGATGTCGGCATGGGGATTCTATAGCTCTGGTAGCCATTGTGAGGTGTGAATTAGAACTACATGGGAGGAACCTTTGAAGTTGACCTAGAACTTAGGATTCCCACCTTTGTAGGACACGAGGGCATACTGGTTGTGTCTTTGCATGGTAATTTAGGGCATGTCTTCCTCAAAAAGGAGCTTTTAGAAAAAAAACTTTCCAAGAAAATACAAAAATATTTTCATTCTTTCAAATAAACTCGATCCTGAATTTTTGAACCTCCATCCTTATGCATCGCTTTCATCATCCCTACATACATCATTCATATCATAATCGCATCATGCGCATTCATTAAAACTAAATGTTGTAAGCATCTGCATTCACACTGCATCTCATTTGCATTTGCTTGCCGGGAGCCTTTGAGTAACATACCGTCTTGTCATAGGTGCATCAAAATGGAGTTGAGTAGCAAGACTTCGCTCATTTCTCGCTTCCCAGTTATGAAGAGGTTGAGATTGGTAGTCCGAGGCGGTGTCATGCAGCCCTTATGGGCCCCATTGAGAGAGTCCTTTGATCAAGCATACGGGAATGTTCGTAGATTGCTGCAATTAAACGTTCAAGAGGACGCTCTTATAGCTTTGAGTCAATTCTACGACTCTGATGTGAGGTGTTTCTTCTTCAAGAATTTTCAGTTGTCACCCACATTAGAGGAGTATGAGCAGCTTTTGGGGTTCGCGGATCACATGCTAGGCCTTACCAATATCGGGCGATCTTATCGATGAAAAGCTCGCAACGCCGCTCGGGATTAGTGTGGATGAATTGAGGTTGCGAGTTAAAGAGAAATGGTGTAGCGCGGGTATCCACAAGAGTACTTGAGGGCCTATTACAATCGTATGCCACTGGCTAAGAAGTGGGGACCGTTCAAATTAGTGCTCGCTCTTACCATATTTGGGGTGGTCCTCTTTCCTCAACTAGAGAGATATGTTGATGAAGATGCAATCGGTGCATTCTTGGCCTTCAAAGACACTCAGAACCCTATCAATCCGGTACCTGCTATCCTTGCTAACACGTACCACGCTCTTACTCGCTACAGCCAGTTCCATAAAAAGAAATTATGTCTTTCCTCCCACATTCTCTACGCTTTGGCTTATTACCCATGTGATCCACAACCAAACCAATGTTAAGGAGCTAATCTCTTACGCCTAAGCTGTGAGGTGGAGGTCAAAACTTGCTATTGAATGGGTTGAGTATTTGAAGAATCTCAATGAACTCCAAATCCGGTGGTACACAGGCTACTTGTTGGGATGATGGACCGGTGGTAGTGTTCGATTGTGGAAGCTTTCAAAATGTGCCTCTCATGGGGACTCAAGGGTGTATCAACTACAACCCTTCATTGACCTTGAGGCAGCTCGGTTACCCGATGAGGAACTCACCCTCCGAAAGCATGCTGTCCCGCATTTACCTCTATAAGGGGATGCCTAATTGTGGCGACTTGCTTCGAAGAGTTCAACAGTCATGGGAATCCGTAGTGCGGAAAGGGAGTGAAGAGTTGTCAAAGAGAATCAGTGACATCACTTTCAATCAATGGCTCAAGGAGAAGCTTCAAAATGCAAAATCGCCAATTCAAGGATGCTTTCCTTGAAGAAGAGATACTGAGCCTTATGTCCCTACCCATGAAGAGCTAAACGAAGTCAAATCCGCATTAGCGAAAGCAGAAGAGGAAAAGAGGGCACTGCAGGCTAAGATAGAAGAGATAGCTCTAGAGAAAGAAAAGCTAGAGGAGGAAAACAATGTCAAGATGATCATTTGTGGAAGAAAGCGTTAGACGATTCAAGAAGGAAGAACAAAGCAAGATAGAAGCCCGAGAGGCATCCGAAGGGGGCAGAGAGGAGCTCCAAAGGTATAAACAAAGATGAGAGAAAGCACTTGAAGAGGCTCGGGAGTGGAAGACATTAGCCATGAAATCGGGCGAGAATCACATTTAGTGGCGAGTTGAGAGTCGGTTGAGAAAATCTCAAGCAAGAAAAGGTGGCCATTAATGAAACTCTCAAGGAATACCAGCAGGCTTTGAGCTTTGAAAGAGAAATATTTGGTGAATTAAAGAGAGACCTTGTTGTCTAGAAGATGCCTACAGAGCGGTGTCGAGTAGAGAGCCATGTTTGGGAAAACGCTTCCTAGAGTTGATTGGAAAGATCGAAGATCAAGAGGTCATTAAAGAACTCAAGGATGAGATCACACCGTGGAAGGACAAGTTCTCAAAGCCGTCGAGCTGGCCGTCAAGCTATCTTTGGGAATCCCTAAGAATCTGAGGTTAGCCGAGGTTTGAGATGCACTTCTTCAATACCACTTTGAAGTGTATCGGTTTGTGGAATACTTGCAGAGCGTTGATCACGAGAATTCAAAGAGCAATCTCAAAGTGCAAGTGCAAGCAAGAAGAGGAAGAGAGTTGGGGAGCTTAGAGCTATTTGTATCTGAATTGCCTATTTGTATTTTTGATTTAGGAGTTTGTTTCAAGCTTTGTATTCAAGAATATTGTCTTGCTCTCTTTATGAACATTGTAACGTCTTTTCCTTTAATGAAAATCGTGAAGCTTTGAAATCGTGATGAGCGAAGTGTGCTATTTCGATTCCTTGTTTACTTCAATTCGTAAATCAAAAAGTTTACGCGCGTATGACAAGGCAAGGTACCCGCGGTTCCGGCATCAAGCAAACATTGTGCATGCATTCATACATTCATTCATAAATTTATTTTGTTTCTTATGTAATAAATGTCCGAATAAATGCGAGAAAAAACACGCTGGTTGTTTTTCGTCACCGATACTTCACTGCATCGCAAGCCAAGCTAATGGCTCACTACGAGAACATCCGGAAGTTGAAATTGAGAGTAACCTGAACAAGAAGACATGGGTGTACAAATTACGAATCCCGCGGTGGCTCGGAAAATCGAGACTACGAAAGATAAGATGGGTACCATGGAGGCCCGAGTCCATGAAATGATGGTAATGCCGCAAGGTTTGAAGAGTGGGACAAGCTGCTTTGCAAGCCGTCGCCAGTAGTGGGTCGGATGGGGTCACTTCTTTCGTTCCTCCTCCGATTGTCGATGCTGCTGCTGCAACCACAGTTCCTCGGGATCCGGGTTCGGTCATCCGTGTTCGCTCCCGAAATGAATGTGTCAAACCAAAGCTGCCGCAGAGAGATATCCTTGGGGTATGCTGCTGGTACTTACCGCAACTTTGTTGGATCTACTCCGTTGGTGTAGCTGCACCTAATCAAATTTCTGTCACCATACACGGGGAACTGCCGAGGATCTCGAATCGGGCTCCTATCCTCATGCCATACACAATTCCACGCCCGGGGTTCACAAAGACGACCTCAAAATGTTCCTCGGCCCGGAGGAGGGTATTACTACAACATGGGGAGTCACCCCCAAGGGCATGCGTTTGAGGGGCTCAGCCAAATGATCTGATCCGAGCACTTGAAGAAAGAGTGAGAGCTATGGAGAGTGCTGGAGTTAGAGCCAAAGAAGCCCGTGAGCTTTGCCTAGTCCCGCATTTGGTTCTCTACCGCCAAAATTCAAAGCTCGAGAGGTGGACAAGTCTGGAGGATCGGCTGCCCGAGAGCCATATTACAATGTTCGTCCAAAAATGGGTCCCTATGCCAACGATGACAAATTACTAATCTTCGCTTCCGAAACGGTTTGGTGGGAGCTCCTGCGGATTGGTACATGAAGTTGCAATCTTAAAATCCGTTGTTGGAAAGATTTGTCAGAAGCTTTCATGAAGCGATATAAGTACAACATGGACATGGCTCGGATAGGTCGCAGATTGCGACACATGAGTAAGGGTGAGAAAGAGACCTTCAAGGAGTATGCTCAAAAATGGCGAAGCACACCGCCCCAGTTCAACCCCTTTGACCGAGAAAGAGATGGTGTATATGTTCCTGAAACTCGCGCGAGAATCTATTACGACAGTGATCACAAGTGTCTCAACCAGTTTCTCGACATGATAGTCTTGGGGAAAGACTTGAGCATGGCCTTGAAGCGGAAAATTTTTGAATCACCTTGTAATGCGGGGAGTTACGGTGGGTCCAAAGAACTGGAAGAAGTACCAGCCCCACTTCCCTAAAAAAAGAGAGAGGAGAAACTAATGTCATCTCGGGGAAACTCATCTTTTGGTACTCCTCCACCCCAAACTATTCCATTCTGCTCGCTCCAAAGCCATCTCGGAAGGCGATGGCCCGTCCCAAGACTCAAGATTACCAGTTCAAGAAGCGGACTAGTTTTGATCCAATTCCGATGACATATCTTGAAATTTGTTTAATCACTTGACCTCCAATAATCGATCAATACTCGACCCATGAAAGTAGTGCAGCCACCATTTCCCGGAGGATACAATGCTAATGCCACTGCGGTTTCCACGAAAATGGGGTCGGTCATCTTGTGGAAGATTGTAAAGCTTTCAAGCATGTAGTGCAAGATTTGATAGATCTTTGGTTGGATATCGTTTAAACAGAACCGTCCCAAATACAACAATCAATCCATTACCAGTCACGAGGAGCGGCTACCAATGTTATAGAAAGTCTTTGTTGGCAAGTTCTTTGAAAAAGGTGCAAGAGATCAAGACTCCTCTAAGTGTCATTTATCTTTGAGTTATGCCGGGCCAAGGTTGTTAAAAAGGGTGTTGCCATGAAGAAGGGTGTCTTGACTCTGCTGTGTGGGGAGGTTGTGAAACTTTCAAAATGATCTTGCAAGACTGATGGATCGGTATGTGGTCCGATAGGGACTTACGGTGTGGAAAATGAAGTGTGGACCCTACATTGAGACGGTGATAGAGAGGCCAAAAGCCGATTGAAATTACGCACAGTGCGCTCTGAAATTGGTTCAAGCCGAGGACCGACCCGTAGCTAATGAAGACACGGTTCCTCTTCTCATGCAAGGAAGAGATCGGTGAAGAGGTAATGATCTTTGCCTACAAAGAGGGGCGTTGGGACACTCTAGGAGAGCCCAGTGGAAAGTTTGATTACTTGGTCGAGATATGATGCTCCCGAAAGTGCTCTAATCCGAATAGAAGATATCCAAATTTACTCGGATGGGGTGAGGTAGATGAAGCGGTACAACCAAGTGGTGTCATCATGAATGGTTCGAATGCGGAGAAGTGTGGACACCGTACCACGACAATGATAGAGGAATCGGAAGGCCCATTGAGATCCCTTATGATTTCAATCCTAGGTGATCGCGAGCAAATGCTCGACCAATAGTGATTGAGGTACCACTCCGTTTCGTTATGAGTCAAATAAAGCGGTTCCACTGAAATACACGGCGAAATGCTCTCCAAATGCTACCACCGTGACCAACATAGCGAGGATCGAGTGGGATCACCGAAGTGGAAGGGTGTATGCTCGAGAAACCCTCGGGCGGAAACATCTAGAGAGGTGAGAGAGAGAGGCCGCAAAGATAAAGAAAAAGAGAGCAGGCTGCTCGGAAAAAAGTAATGAAAAAGAAGCCAATGAATTCTTGAAGTTTGTCCTAAGAAAGCGATTATAGAGTAGTTGATCGGTTGAAACAGGCGCCCTCAAAGATATCCATGCTATCACCATTGCTCGGTTCGGAAGCACACACGAAACGTACCTTGATGAAAGTGCTCGGTGAGGCTCACGTTGCGAGAGGACATTTCGTGAATCATTTTGATGGAATTGTCGGGAGTGTGGTGGCTGCAAATCACCTAACTTTTTTGATGATGAGTTGCCTTGAGCGGAAAAGAACACAATCAAGCTCTTCATATCTCGATGAAGTGTGGGGACTATGTCTTTGGCGTAGTACTTGATTGACAACGGTCTTCACTAAACGTAATGCCAAAGTCAACCATGGACAAGTTAGATGTTGATTGTTCCTATATGAAACCAAGTTCGACATGAGTGCGAGCATTTGATGGTTCCAAAAGGAAGTGCTAGGAGAAATGGAATTTCCTATCCAGATCGGTCCAGAAGTTTTCGTATCAATTTCCAAATCATGGACATTACCTCCTCATATAGGCGTCATGCATTAGGGAGACCCTGGATCCACATGGCTGGGGCAATTCCTTCTTCTCTACACCAACGGGTCAAATTCATGGTGGATGACAAAGTGGTCGTAGTATTCGGTGAGGAAGAGACTCTGGTTAATAAGCCATCAGAGTTCAAATATGTAGAAGCCGCTGAAGAGTCGTTGGAAACAGCTTTTCAGTCTTTGGAGATTGCCAATGCAGTGTTTGGAAAGACCAAAGAGGAGGAGATGGTCGCCAAAATTATGATAGCCCAAGGGTACAAGGCTGGTTCTGGCTTGGGAAAGACTGGTCAAGGGATTCTAGCTCCTATCCAACTGAAGGAAAACAAAGACCGTTTCGGGCTAGGATACACCCCAAGTAAGGAAGAAAGGCGGATGAGCGAAAGCGCCAGTGGTTGGCCAAATCCAGAGGCGAAGATCCATGGCCCCAGAGGATCCCAATTTGCGACCTTAGTCAGAGTTTTGTGAGTGCTGGCTTGTGGGACCCCAATCAAGTTGCTGTTATCAGAGATGTTTCTGAATCCAAAGAAGGCGAGGCGAGTCTGGTTCGTCGTTGCGGTATCGGTGAAGAGTTAAAGAATTGGAAGATTGCTGATTCTCCTGTGACTCTTAATTTAAAGTAATCATTTGTAATGCAACCACGTGGCTCTGCTTGAGGCCATAGGACCAGTTGTTAGGGGCACACGTGTTTTTATTTTCAAAATTATCATCATCAATAAAAAACGCTTGTTTTGAATTCCTCAATCAATAAAAATCAATTTCTCTTCATTGCATGAGTCTTTTTCTGCTTTATTTGTCTGTTTGTTTTCTTGTTTAGCCTTTCATTACGCTTTTTAAGCCCGGCAAAATGCGAGATCCACAAAATGGTCTCTGAAAATGACAATGTCGATATCCACCTTTTGACTTTGATCACCCCGTCAATCAGGCTGAGGGGGATGTTGAAGAAGACTGGGAAACTCCTCCGAACTTTTGAGGTTAATGAAACAAGAAGAAAGGGTAATCCAACCACACGAAGAGTCCACCGAAGTGATCAACTTGGGTACAATGAGAGGATAAGAAAGAGAGTCAAAGTAGGCACCACCATGAGCGAAGAAGACCGCATAAAGTTAGTTCGGTTGTTGCGGGATTATGTGGATGTGTTTGCATGGTCGTATCGAGGATATGCCCGGTTGGACACCGACATCGTGGTACACAAGCTACCGATCAAGCCCGAATGCCCACTGTCAAACGAAGTTGAGGAGGATGAAACCGAGAGATGTCCTCAAAATCGAGAGAAGTGTGAAGAAGCAATTCGATGCGAGGATTCTGGCGGTGGCCAAATACCCGCAATGGGTTGCCAACATTGTCCCGCTTCCCAAAAAAGATGGAAAGGTCAGAATGTGTGTCGATTACCGGGATCTGAATCGTGCTAGCCCTAAAGACGACTTCCCTTTGCCTCACATTGATGTTTTAGTAGATAATGCAAACGCAACACTCGTTATTCTCCTTCATGGATGGATATTCGGGATATAATCGGATCAAAATGGACCACGAGGACATGGAAAAGACAACTTTCATAACACTTTGGGAACATTCATTTATAAGGTTATGCCATTCGGATTGAAGAATCTTTGGTGCAACCTATCGAGAGGGCCATGGTTACCTTATTCCATGATATGATGCATAAAGAGATTGAGGTTTATGTTGATGACATGATCGCAAAATCTAAAACCGATAAGGAGCACATTGTCAATCTGCGAAGCTCTTTGAGCAGTTAAGGAAATATAAACTCAAGTTAAACCCGGCCAAGTGCGTTTGGGGTAAGATCGGGGAAGTTGTTAGGCTTTCATTGTCGGCGAGAAGGGAATTGAGGTGGATCGGACAAAGTAAAAGCTATCCTCGAAATGCCGATTCACGAAGCGAGAAAAAAATCCGGGGTTTCCTCGGAAGGTTGAATTATATCTCTCGATTCATTTTCCGGTGATCGCTACTTGTTGAGCCAATCTTCAAATTGCTATGCAAAAGTCAAGAGCCGAAGTGGAATGATCGATGTCAAGCGACCTTTGAGAAAATCAAAGTGTACTTGCAAAATCCACCGTCTTAATGCCACCTGTGGCGAGCGAGCCGCTTCATCTTGTACCTTACGATGCTAGACAATTCAATGGGTTGTGTGTTGGGTCAACATGATGAATCTGGAAAAAAGAGCATGCAATATACTACCTAAGCAAAAGTTCACCGATCGTGAGACAAGGTATTCTATCTTTGGAAAAGACTGTTGTGCTTTAGTTTGGGCTTTGCTCATCGTTTAAGCGCGTACATCTTTGAGTCATACAACTTGGTTGGTTTCAAAAATGGATCCAATCAAGTACATATTCGAGAAGCCGACTCTCACGGGGCGAATTGCCCGATGGCGGATGCAATTATCGAATCACGATATCTTGTATGTCACACAAAAAGCGATTAAAGGTAGTACACTCATTGAATATTTGGCATGTCGGCCGATTCCAGTTACCGACCAATGCGGCATGATTTTCCGATGAAGACATCATGGCACTATTCGACGAGGGGAAGTCCCACGAAAGTGAAAGATGGAGAATGATATTCGATGGTGCTTCAAATGTGTGGGGACACGGAGTCTGGGCGGTGTTAATCTCTCCCGATAATCGCTTTCATTCACATCCTTTGCAAGGCTAAGCTTCTATGTCACAAATAACATAGCGAATACGAGGCATGCATCCTAGGTATTCAAGCAGCCCTCGAATGGAAAGTTAAAAGGCTAGATGTATATGGCGATTCAGACTTTAGTTATTTATCAAGCAAGAGGTGATTGGGAGACCGAGAGATCCCAAATTAATTCCTTATTGTGATTATGTTCAAGAGTTGATGAAATCCTTTGATGAGATCACCTTCCAAAGATATTCCTCGAGGTGAAATCACCGGCGATGCATTAGCAACATTGTCTTCCATGTTCAATGTTAGTTGTGACAAGAACTTGACTAAGATCGAATTCAAACCGGAGCTGCTGCGCATCACTAACTTGCATGGCAATAGATGAAGAGCACGATGAGAAGCCTTGGTATCATGACATCAAGCGTTACATCACTAGTCGAGAATATCCACAGGGCATCGAGAAAATGACAAGAGAACTCTCAGAAGGTTGTCGAGGAATTTCTTCTTGAATGGTGAAGTTCTTTACAAGAGAAACTATGATATGGTTCTCCTAAGGTGTGTTGCCAAAGAAGAAGCTGAGAGAATCATGAGAGATGTGCATGAAGGCTCGTTCGAACCCATTCAAGTGGGCACACCATGGCTAGAAAAATCTTAAGGCGGGTTATTATTCGCGGCTCCGGATGGAATCGGTTTATATAGCCGTAAGGAAATGCCACAAATGCGGATCTATGCCGATCATATCCATGTGCCGCTTTGCCAAACTAAATGTTTTGATTGCATCTTGGCGTTTTCCATGTGGGGCATGGATGTCATAGGTCCAATTGAGCCCAAAGCGTCAAACGGGCATCGCTTCATTCTGGTTGCAATTGATTACTTTACCAAGTGGGTTGAAGCTGCTTCATACTCCAGTATAACCAGTTCAGTGGTTGCTAAGTTTGTGAAGAAAGATCTGATTTGCCGATATGGTTTGCCTGACAAGATCATCACCGATAACGGTAGCAATTTGAATAGCAAAATGATGAAGGACATGTGCAAGGAATTCAAAATTCAGCACCATAATTCCTCTCCTTATCGCCCAAAGATGAATGGGGCAGTTGAAGCGGCAAACAAGAATATCAAGAGAATAGTGCAGAAAATGGTGGTAACCTACAAGGATTGGCATGAGATGCTTCCCTTTGCTTTGCATGGCTACCGTACTTGATCACGCACATCGATAGGGCAACCCCTTTTTCCTTGGTGTATGGATCAGAAGCAGTACTTCCCATTGAGGTTGAGATACCCTCCCTGCGGGTTCTGATGGAAACTAAACTGGAGGAAGCAGAGTGGGTACAGGCTCGCCTGGATCAACTAAACCTCATTGAAGAAAAAAGGATTGCAGCTCTGTGCCATGGCCAGCTGTACCAACAAAGAATGAGAACCGCTTTCGGCGGAAAGTCCGCCACGTGAGTTTAATGAAGGAGATTTAGTACTCAAAAAGATCGCGCTATTCGAGTGACTCCAGGGAAGTGGGCACCCACTTATGACGGCCCGTATGTAGTCAAAAAAGCCTTTTCTGGAGGAGCGCTGATACTCACCAACATGGATGGCGAAGACCTCAAAAACCCAGTCAATTCAGACTCAGTAAAGAAGTATTATGCCTGAAAGAAATAAACGGAAAAAGAGAAAGACAAGCCAAGTAAGAATTAGCTCGCTAGGTTGAAAACCGAAAAAGCGACTTAGGCAAAATCGGAGCGACCGGTGGATTGAAAACCCGCAAAAGGGCGATCCAGCAAAAATTAGGTCGAAAAACTTGAGCATGAAAAATAATGAAAGGCGTACAACTTCCCTAAAGGCTTGAATGAGGGAGTGATCAAGGTCAAGGACACAAATGTCAACACCGCCTACGCGAGACGGGACGATCAAAATCGACTTCTTTCCTTTTTCGTGTCTTTTTGGTTTAAATTCTCAAATGTCTTGAAACGATCGGCGTAACATTCTCAGCATGCGATCGGCTTCCATATCAATAAAGCTCAACTTTTCTCATATCGTGATTGTTGATATTTCCGTTTTTGCTCAAAATAAGCGTTTTTATGATGATGGTGATCTTGAATCAAAACATGTGCATACATCATAAGGCATTACAAATCATTGCGAAATCTTTAAAAGCCATGGGAAATCGGCAAATTCCTAAAGATAACTAACCTTACAAAAAGGGTTGCGTTCACAAACCGTTCGGACGGCGAACCATAGAGCAAGCGCGCGTTCGGTTCACAAGCCTTGCGATTTCCCACGGCTTTTCGAGTCTCATACCAGAGTATCGGAAGTCGGTTGAACCAATAAAAAATAAGCCTTGCCAAAAAGCAAAAATGAGCGGTCGGAAAAAGAAAGGCGATCGAAAAGAAAAAACATGAAAAACAAATAACCGAGAAAATGCAGAAAGGCGGTGAGAAAACAATCGAAAAGAATCGAAACAAAGGAAAACAAATCCACCACATGCATCATCACATCAAAATCATAGCATTGCATGCACTCGCATAACATACTCTGCATAACATGCCTTTGCATAACATGCACCCATGCTTCATGCATCATTCCTTGCATCAACCCGACATATGCACGGTACCTCGATTCAATACGCGGTAGCGATCATCTCAATCGATCAATCAGCGAGATTTGCAAATCCGCCGGGACCGTGCATCCGCCGGGACCAAGGCGTCCTTCCGGATCTCGTCGTTATCGAGCACCGACGAATCATCGGACCCGAGGTCGCCGGTTTAGTTCAAATCAACAGTCCAAACGGCGACTTTGAACTCGACCTTCATCCCGCCAAGTCATCACGGAGCATGACGGATCGGCCCCCGAACTTCGCGTCCTTGGACCGGTGTGCGGTGTAAAGCATAGTGCAAGTCCATCAAGGTAAAATGTATCGGCCTCCACAACTTGATACGAACCTCGAGTAGCCACCTCGAGTAGGCCACCTTGAGCCCCAAGCGTTCGCCAGAGCCCGACGCTCGCCTTCCGAGCCCCAGCGCTCCATCAGAGCCCAGCGCTCCTTCCCGAGCCAGCGTTCCTTCCGAGCCCCAAGTGTTCCTTGAGTCCAAGTACTCCTTGAGAGCGCGAGCGCTCCTTCGAACCCGTGTTCCTTCAGAGTGACGGCGCTCCTTCATCACCGCACTTTTGTTACTTTCTTCCCCAAATGCGGTCTTGGCTTATCAAAGAGCAGTACCTTCTCTACTATTCTATTTATTGTTTTACTTCTTGTTTACGCCACCCGAGTCGGCGCCCATGTGTTTCTGTTTTTTAGCTTCGAGGGTTAGCACCACATTCATTACATGTTTTTAAAGCTAGTATCCATTCACCCAAAAAGAAAAAGAAAATTCGGGTTTTTCCCTAAGTTGGCAAAATCGGTATAATTTCTGAATTCTTTATCTCTATTTTGCCTCGGAATATGTTTGGCCAATTCATATTCCTTGTTAAAATCTAGATAAAGAGAGCGCAAATGTCATACCCCAATTTTGTCCTACTTTAGGTCAACACCCTAATTTTCAACCAAAAATAAATAAATTAAGGCATGGCATGCATTTTAGAGTTTTAAAAAGTCATCCAAGGGTTTTAGAACCATGTTTAGAATAAAAATGCATTTTTGAGCAAATTAGGACTTTTTAGGGTAAGGGGCATTTTGGTCATTTTTCGCAAAGGATGATTTTCTCGTCAAAAATATGCACACACCAAAAGTACATTTTCTCTTATTCAAGAGAATTTTTGTACAATTTTTAGAGAAAATATTCTAGCCTAAAATAATTAAAATGCACTTTTCCTATTTTTAGTGCATAAAAATGCCAAAAGACCATTAAAAATTCCCCAATTAATTAAGTGACAATTTTAATTGTCTAGAATTATTAGGGAGGTTATTTCATGGTGTCCAAAAATATGTGACATGTTTTTAATAGGTGCACTCCCAATTACATGCCCAAAAGATTCAAAATTCAAAAATAAAAGGAGGAAGTGTCCTCAATAAGACAAAATACCAAAAACCATCATTTTTATTTTTCCCCTCACATTTCAGCTGATTTTGCGTCCCATACCCCCTCCATTCCTTCTAGAAGTTTCTACACACTCCATTACTTACTCACCAAGTTTTAATTTGATCATATCCTCAATGTTGCCCTTTTGGTAAATTAACCCATGCACTTACACTAACCTTTCCACCAAAAAACCCCATCTTACCTTTTTGAGAACATTCCCTCACCAAAATACCCTTAACCCTATTCTACAAAAATCACCATTCCCAAATTAGATTTTTTTTGTTCACAAATTTCCCTTTTTTCCTTCTTTTATGCGCCACCCTCACCTATTTCCCTCACACACTTGTGTTTTCTAAATACCCTTGATCCATGTGACCACTAATCCTAACCATCCATTCAAAATTAAGATCCAATCCTAGAGCTCCATCAAAGCAAAAAGTCCTAAATACCCTAAAGCCTCAAAACCCTATAAATAGCTCACACATTCTCTCTTCACCAATCTTTGGCTATCATTCTCACCTTCAAGAAAACCTAGCACTCTTCTCCTCTCCCTCTCCTCCCTCTAGGCCGAAGCCTTCTCCTCCTTCCCCCTCCTCCATTACTTCACCTTCATCCACTAAAACACCTTGAATCCACCTCTCACACCCTTAACCTTCCTTTCTCACTCAAGAAGTTCATCACACCACCTTTATCTCCTTCCTTTCCTTGCAAGGCCGAAGCTTTCTTGCATTTTCCCTCCTCCATTTCTTCAATTTTCTCTTCCATTTTAGAGAAAAGGTAAAATCCATAACCCTCTTTGCATCATCTCCAAATATTTTGCATTGAATCTCATTTTCTTCCCCTCATTCCTTTCGCATAGCATCATCTTTTCAATGTAGTTTGTTGTGGTTGAGGGTGAGATTTGTTGTCTCACCCTAAAATAAGTTGATTAGTGTTGTTTTCATGTTAATTTTTGAGTTTTCTTGTTAAATAAAATGAAGCAAAGTTAGCATATACATGATTTAAAATGTCTTCAAAATTGATTTTGTTGTTTCTTTGTTTAAATCTTGTTGTTGGTATTCTTCTTTAGTAAGTTGTTGAGGATTTGGCTCTATGATTCCTACAGTGCCAAGTGCACTTTGATCTTAGTAGTGAAGAGAGCTAGAAATGACTTTTGTTTAATATATTAGCTTATGTGCTCATTATTTCTTGTGTTTTAGTTTACCTTTTGTTTATTGATGATCTTGCAAAGTGATTCTCACTACATGCCTAGTGCATTTCCTTCAAGTGGTGAAGATTGCAAGAGAGGATTCAATTTATTTTATAGTTGATATGTTTATGATCTAGCTATATTATTGTTTAGTTAATGATGATCTTGCAAAATGATTCTCACTACATGCCTAGTGCATTTCATTCAAGTGGTGAAGATTGCAGAAAGGATTCAATCTATTCCCTAGTTTAATAGTTTATGTGTTCTTGTAGTCTAGTTACCTTGTTGTCCATTTGTTGATGATCTTGCAAAGTGATTCTCACTACATGCCTAGTGCATTTTATTAAAGTGGTGAAGATTGCAAGAAAGGATTCAATCCATTTCTATTTTATGTGTTTATATATTCTTATGGTTTAGCTATATTGTTGTTAGTTGATGATGATCTTGCAAAGTGATTCTCACTACATGCCTAGTGCATTTCATTAAAGTGGTGAAGATTGCAAGAAAGGATTCAATCTATTTCCTAGTTTAATAGTTTATGTGTTCTTGTAGTCTAGTTATCTTGTTGTCCACTTGTTGATGATCTTGCAAAATGATTCTCACTACATGCCTAGTGCATTTCATTCAAGTGGTGAAGATTGCAAGAAAGGATTCAATTTATTTCATAGTTTAATCTTTTAAATAGTTCTTGTGAATTAATCATAGTTTTGTTTAATGTTCAAAGTTTTCTTTACATACTTGGCTTAGGCCATGAGCCCATCTCATTGAATAAAATTCTCCATTGTTATACTCAATAGTACTAGGGTTTTGATTTTTTTGTTTTGTTCCCCTCATGTGTGTTCTTGGGGTTAGGGTTTTAGGTTACTATTTTGGTTTCCTTAGACTTTTAGGTTGAATAAAAATGCCTTGCTATATGCCCATTTGGCAATTTCCTATGTTAGTTTAGGTTTATGCCTACATGTTCATGCATTCATTTATATCCATATCTTTTCAAATTCACTCATGCATATATTAATATCATGTTTTGCATCTCATAAATTAAATGTTCATGCATTAATATCATGTTTTTTTCCTTTTCATAAATTAAAGGTTCATGCATTAATATCATGTTTTTTTCCCTTCTCATAAATTAAATACTCATGCATTCAATAATGTGGTATTTTGCATTCCATAATTGCATACTCTTGCACTCATATACTTGTATCATTGTGCACCCAATTGTTCATAGCAAATTGTAAATACTCTTTTGATTGCTTTGCTTGTGTCCCAATGGTTGTTTTGAGCTTTTGACTTGTAAGAAGGATTTGAAATGTTATATTTCCTTTTCAAGCTTGAAATCCTATGCTTTTTTTAATAAGAAAACCTAAGGCATTTTTCTAAATAAAAATCATTAACCATCACTCGAAGCCGTTGCTTGTTTGATCGTTAATGAGGAGCTATTAGTGGTAGTCACTCGAAGCCTTTGCTTGTTTGGCTATCATGAAAACTCCCACACATTAATTAAACAACAAAAACAACTAATTCAAACTTCCAAAATAACACGAGCTATTAGCTCACCATCTTTTTCCAAAACTATTTTCAAAAGAATAATACGACGTTGTCGCTTGTAATCACTCGAAGCCGTTGCTTGTTTGATTACCGGCTCCAACCCTCTTTTCTTTCGAGTTAATACAACTCGAAGCCTTTGCTTGTTTGGTGTTCGCGAACACTCGAGTCTTATTTCAAAAACTCCAAAAGCACTTTCAAAAATCACAAAGCCGTTTTCACGCGCAAAAAAGCGAGAACTACGTTGCTTTGATCCTCGGCCGATGAGAAGTGTGGGGCCGGGTTCATGTCCCGTCAAGCATACCTTTAAAAAAAAACACGAGAACTACGTTGCTTTGATCCTCGGCCGGTGAGAGTACGTGGGGCCGGGTTCATGTCCCGTCAAGCATACCTTTAAAAAAAAAAACTACACGAGAACTACGTTGCTTTGATCCTCGGCGGTGAGGTGCGTAGGACCGGGTTCATGTCCCGTCAAGCATACCTTTAAAAAAGCGAGAACTACGTTGCTTTGATCCTCGGCCTATGAGGGTGCGTGGGGCCGGGTTCTGTCCCGCAAGCATACCTTTAAAAACCCATAAAAACAAGAACTACGTTGCTTTGATCCTCGGCGGTGAGAGTGCGTAGGACCGGGTTCCTGTCCCGTCAAGCACGCTTTTCAAAAATCTTTGTCTTGTTCCGCTTTTCAAAGATACCAAAAACATCCCTTTTTCCCGTTTTCAATAAAGTGATTTCTCAAAAAGAAAAGAAAATAAATAGAACAATGTATTTCAAATCAAACATTTCAAAACCACATCAAATTAATGGTTCCCTTTCGGTAGAAAGGGCGTGTGGGGTGCTAATACCTTCCCCATGCGCAACCGACCCCCGAACCTACATCTCTAAGTTTTCGAAAGACCACCCGCTTTCAAAAAGGTTTTTTTCAATGTTTTCCCAAAATAAAATATTGGTGGCGGCTCTACTGATTTTCAAACGATGTCAAACTGAAAAGTCCCAAACCGGATTTTTCGGGGCGCAACACACAGGCGCCAAGTTCTTTGAGAAATGGCGCCCGAGGCACTTGTTTGAGTCTTTGGGAGTGGGTGTTTCTTTGTCTGGCGCCAGAATGTGGGTGTTTTGGCGCCTGGGGAGTGAAACTTTGTGTTTTAGGCATATTTTCCCGTGCCAAATTTTGTATTCACCTGCCCAAATCCAATTTTAAGTGTTTTGGCTCGAGTGGTTTTCTGGGTACAGGTCTTATTTTGAAAATGTTCCGGTGGGTGTGGTTTTGTGTGTGTAAAGGGGGTGGGTTGAGTGAAACTCATATTTCTGGGTATATTTTCCCGTGCCAAATTTTGTATTCACCTGCCCAAATCCAATTTTAAGTGTTTTGGCTCGAGTGGTTTTCTGAGTACAGGTCTTATTTTGAAAATGTCCCGGTGGGTGTGGTTTTGTGTGTGTAAAGGGGGTGGGTTGAGTGAAACTCACATTTCTGGGCATATTTTACCGTGCCATATTTTGCATTCACCTGCCCAAAAACATTTTTAAACCTTTTGGCTCGAGTGGTTTTCTGTTTGCAAGTGTTGTGTGTGCTGAGTCAAGTAGGGGGCGCCAAATTGTCTTTGCCAGGCGCCTAGAAAGGTAGTGCACAATGTGCGAGGCCGTGTGCAGGGTATTGTGTCTGAGTTTGTGTCTACCTGCATCTTGCTTTGAGCGCGCCAGTTGCTAGGAAATGGCGCCATGGGCATGTTGCCACGAGCGCCAGTTGCTAGGAAGTGGCGCCCGATTCTTTGTGTTGCCACGAGCGCCAGTTTCTTGAGTTTACGGCGCTAGTCTTTGTGTTGCACCGAGGCGCGAGAATGTGGGGAAAATGGCGCTAGTCTTTGCCAAATGCTGAGTGTGTCTTTTTTTGTTTTGGTCCCTAGCCCCCAAATGCACAGTGTGTCTTTGTTTTGGTCCCTAGGTGATTTTGGTCCCTAGGTGACTATTTGGTCCCTAAGTGTGGAATTGGTCCTAAAAGGTGTTTTGGGTCCTAGAGTGAGGTTTAGTCCTCTAGATGAGATTAGTCCTTGGGACTTAATGGTGTTGAGTAGTGACTGAGATGGTTGAGGATGCCATGGGGACATGAGCCACGGGGGCTATCAATGAGATTGAATGTGAGGTGAGAAATAATATATGATGTGATAATGTAAATGTACCTGTGTGGTGTTCATGAGTCACATGCATACATTTGGCTGCGGTCGTAGAGTATAAAGAGTAATGATGAGGCTGTGGTCTGGTGTTTATTTCGGCTGCGGTCGTAGAGTATAATGAGTAATGATGAGGCTGCGGTCTGAGGAGAATGGTACCACATGCATGACTACATTACATGCATTCACATGAGCATATAAATGTTATTGAGTGATGATTGGTATGAATGATTGTGCTGTGAACTATGACTGTATATATTGCCTATTATCACTTTTATTATATAGTTCGAGACTCACCCTTTCTGTTGTTGTTTACCACAGGTAGTCATGAGTGAAGGCTTGTCACCTTCACTATTCCCCGAGTCGGTCTGCTCTGATACGTAGCACCTAGGGGATGGGTTATGAACTTTGTCTTGATTTGTTTTGCTCATTTGTGGAGCTTATATGTATTGTTTTGAGACTGTCGAGTTAACTATTGAGATCATGATTTATTTTCCGCTGTGTTATCTGAAATTACATTTCCACGAGTTTATTTTATGGTGTTACGTATTGAAACCTATTTGTGTGAATGGTGAGATGATTTTTTGAGTGATTTTAAAGAGATAAGTGTAGCATCCCATTGGATGATTTTAATTGAGAAATGAATTTTTATACTCTGATTTTGATTTAAATTACCGGGTAGAAATGGGGTGTTACATTAAGCGCCTTTATTACGCGCGTAAACTGAAGTGTTCTTCAGCTAGAGTGAGAGAAACCGAGTTGAAGGAAGTCAACGTCTAGAGTATTTTAGTGTTGAGGGTCTGTTGGTAAGTTTGAGGGTGAGTATGTGTCTAAACACCAATGGCGAGGGGTAGGGACGCATAAACCGAAGTATAGGTGTTTCGCCTTAAGGTTACCGAGGTGGAGAGGTAGTGAACCAAGGTCATTAGGCCGAGGAAGCGTCACCGAGGTGAAAACGCCCCTGCTGCCTAAGTGTAGGTGAGTGAACCAGGAACACCGAGGAGTGAATTCCCATGACTTAGGTGATTTTGGTGTAAGGTAGTGCGTGGCTTCGGAGACGCACGTTCAAGTTAAGGGTTTGAGTGTGGGTAGGCGAGGTGCACACATAGTGTCTTGAGGTGATGTCGTGGGGTTAGCCGAGGTACACACATAGTGTGCCGAGGTGATGATTAAGCGCCAATGTTGTCTAACACATTGTGGGACGCCACTGTGAGTGCCATTTAGCACCAATGTGCATAAGTGTTGGAGCGATTAAGTCCATTTTGGTCCTTAGGTGACATTTTGGTCCCTAAGTGTCGTTGTGGTCCTCGGTGTGACACTTAGTCCACCATGGAGTGCCGAGGTGACTGAGAGGTCGGTTGTAGGTCCTAAGGTGATTCTACCGGGTGTTGTAGGGGTCGGCCCTTAGCACCGTGATGATGTCTAGGTGGTGTAGACGCGTCGGTGTGGCGGCGAATAACGGCGAGTAGAACGGCGAATAACGACGGTGAACGACGGTGTAAATATTCACATACGTTATGATTGAATTGTGTGTGATTGTATTTGTCATAATGTCACATGTTCATGTGCATATTACGACGGAGGAGGTCTCGACCTCGGATATGGTAAGACCTCGGTCTCCATATCAATAACGACGGAGTTAACGACGGAGATGCCGACGGGCTAAATAACGACGGTGGAGGTACCTCATTGCATAATGCCCTGTGGATGGGTTGCATACATGCATACATTACATGATTTGTTGTGTTTGAGCTGATTAATAATTGTTGTGCTTAATTGAGCTATCGTGAGTGGATCAGAATTCTTTGAGCAGAGGGTGCTTTAGTGTTATCTCTATCCTTAAGTTTTCTTCACAATATATTACTTGTGTTAAGAGACTCACCCTAGCTGCTTATTGTTGTCTGCTCTCGTGGCAACTTGTAGGTACTCATGATGATAGCTGTGCCTAGTTGATGTCGGTTGAGTCTGCTCTGGTCATGTAACACTGGGTTGGGGCCGAGTAGATCATGTTAATGTTTTGTATGCTGATCTTGTGTATTTTGATAGATAGTCTTTTGGAACTAAAACTATCATTATTTTGTGTAATTATTACTGTGTGATATGACTTGATGTTTACTGGCCGAGGTGCCTTATATGATGAAATTTGAGACCCTTTTGTCATGATGATGCGCATGACTGCATGCTTGTATAATGTTGTGAAACTGTTTTGAACTTAATTGATTTTCTGTTTTCCTTTTTAAATCACCAAATGTAGCACTCCTTTGAGTGGATTTTGAAACTCTGATTTTAAGTTAGTAGATTCGAAGTGATTAGATAAGGGGGTGTTACATGCATAAACATAACCACAGGCATACAAAGGAAGAGAAAAGAAAAAGAAAAGGAAGAGATAGAACATAGTTTTTCAAATCAAACAATTTAAACCACATCAAATTAATTAGGCTTGACCCTCATCTCTCTTTAGATAAATAAATAAAGAAAGAAAGTCCCCAGTGGAGTCGCCAGCTGTTGCGCCCCGAAAAATCCGGTTTGGGACTTTTCAGTTTGACAACGTGAAAATAGTAGAGCCGCCACCAATATTTATTTAGGAAAACATTGAAAAAACCTTTTTTGGAAAACGGGTGGTCTTTTGAAAACACAGAGATGTAGGTTCGGGGGTCGGTTGCGCATGGGGAAGGTATTAGCACCCCACACGCCCTTTCTACCGAAAGGGAACCATTAACTTGATGTGGTTTTGAAATGTTTGATTTGAAAATAATCGTTCTACTTCTTTTCTTTTCTTTTCTTTTCTTTTCTTTTCTTTTTGAGAGATTTCTTTATTGAAAACGGGGAAAAAGGAATGTTTTTGATATCTTTGAAAAGCAGAACAAAACAAAGATTTTTGAAAAGGGTGCTTGACGGGACATGAACCTGGTCCTACGTACCCTCACTGGCTGAGGGATCAAAGCTACGTATGTTTTTTGAAAATATTTTTGGTTATCTTTGAAAATCAGGACAAAACAAAGATTTTTTTAAAAGGGGTGCTTGACTGGACATGAACCCGGTCCTACGTACCCTCACTGGCTGAGGGATCAAAGCTACGTAGTTCTCGTTTTGCGTGCAAAAACGGCTTAAGAGTTTAAGTTTTGGAGTTTTTTGAAATAAGACTCGAGTGTTCGCGAACACTAAACAAGCAAAGGCTTCGAGTGACATTCGGTATTAACTCGAAAGAAAAGAGAGTTGGAACCGGTAATCAAACAAGCAATGGCTTCGAGTGATTACAAGCGACAACATTGTATTATTGAAAAAAAACAGTTTTGAAAAAGGTGGTGAGCCTCAGTGATGATTATCACTAATAGCTTGTGTTATTTTGGAAATTTGAATTGGTTTTTGTTGTTTAATTAAGGTGTGGGAGCCTTCATAATAGTCAAACAAGCAAAGGCTTCGAGTGACTATCACTAATAACTCCTCATTAGCGATCAAACAAGAAAAGGCTTCGAGTGATGGCTAATGATTTGTTTAGAAAAAACGCCTTAGGGTTTTTATTTGAAAACATTTGAATTTGGGTTTGAAAAGAAGTAGAACATTACAAATCCTTTTTCAAGTCAAAACCGAGGCAACCATAAGAACATAAGCAAAGCAAACATAAAGAGTATTTACAAGTTGCCATGAACAATTGAGTACATGAGTAGGTGAGCATGTGGATACATGAATATGCAATTATGGATGCATGAGCATACAATTGTGGAATGCAAGGCATGGCATTATTGAATGCATGATTAGGCAAGTGTATGAATGCATGATTATACAATAATGAATGCAAGACATAGCATTATTGGATGCATGAATATACAATTATGAAATGCAAGACATGATATTAATATATGCATGAGCATTTAAGAGATTATGAAAATGCAAGAGATATAAGCTCATATGAGTGCATGAATGATAAGATGCAAAGTGTAAAAATGCTTTGGGTATTTTTGCAAATAGACATGTAGTAAAACTTTTAGTAAAAAGTTAATGAGTGGTAAGGTAAAAATGAGAATGAGTGGTAAAAAAAAGTTAAAAACATATTAGCACAATCATACTCATCTACACAAGATCAAGCAACACAATTTTAGCACAAAGATGAGCATCAAAAAGGCCTTATGGCCGAAACCATATATGAACATAAACAACTAATTTTTCATGCCAAAACTCATAGCCAACACATAGAACAAAATCATGCAAATTAAGTACATTAAGCATTTTATTTTCATAAACTCAAAGGGAGAAAAGAAAACAAACATAAACCCTAATTTCTAAAGACCCAAAACCGAAACTTCTAGACCCATACATCAAGCCAAAGTTCAAATTGCAAGTCATGATGTGAACAAAAAGATGCATACAATATGTGAAAATTCTTTATTCATGGAAAAGTGAAAAAATGAGTATGAAAATGCAAAAACACATGGTTAAAACACAAGAACACTCTCATCAAGGCCAAGGGTTCACTTCAAACACCCAAGGCTCCCAATGTCCTTGACATAGTGTTTGAAATGAACCCTCTAAGCCTCTTAGAGAGGAAAGAGGAGTAGGAGAGAGTTTCACATGCTAAAAATTAAAAATGCACAAGATAATAAGCTTACCTCAAGAGATAACTAGCAAAAAGTGGAAAATGGAGATCAAGAACAAATCAACAATAATCTTCACTAATCACCAACAAATGTCACGCAAACTTGAGGAAAGCAAGCTCCTTAGTGATGTAAAAATGGAATCAAGGATGAAAAGAAGAGGATATGTGAATGTGGAGTGGATTTGAGGTGATTTGGTGGATGAAACTTTAAAAGAAAATGGAGGAGAAGGAAGGAGAGGGTTCGGCCAAGAAGAGGAAAAGGAGAGGAGAGATTGCTAGCTAGGGTAAAATGAGAGTGTGTGTATGAGAGGCTCTCTTACTTTTGGGTTTTTATATGGGGTAAAAACTTAAAGGGCAATTAGGGTAATGTGCTTCTTGCAAACCAATAGGATTTGAGATAGATTTTGAATCAATGGTTAGGATGCAATGTCACATGGATTGAGGGTAATTAAAAGCACAAAATGGGGAGAGAGAGGAGCTGAAATGCGCAGCATAAGGAATGGGTTGAAGGATAAGCTCATTTACAAAATTGTATTTTTCCCTAAAGCTTATTACACAATTGCCATTTTGATTCAAATGAAGGGTGGGGATTGTATTTCACATTTAAATGGAAGGCCATTATTTAGCACAATTTGCAAACAATAAAAATAAATCAAAATGGGGTGTATAGGCTGAAGTATGCGCAGCTATGTAGTGGGAGAGTGAGTGGAATTGCAAATTGTACTATTGTACTATTCTTAACCTTTCAAAATTCAAAAGAGTGTAGAATATTCCCTTCTAGATCATTCTTCCTAATTCATGCCATTTTGGGCCATATCCTATGATTCAATGATTGGTCTCTGAATTTTATGATCTCACCAATCCCAAAATTGATTTGTTTACCCCACATCAAAGGAAATGACCATTTTACCCCTTGTATCCAAAAACTAGGTTTTTAGGCCAAAAAGTTTAATACTTGTGCACAAAATAAATCACAATTAAGCACAAATATCCCTCAAATAAATCATTGATGATTGTCCAGTGATTTGGGACAAAAGACCGTTTTTATTGTGAAATGACCAAAATGCCTTTTCACTCTAAAAACCCTAGTTATTTGTCCAAAGCACATTTTCACTTCAAAAATGACTTTTCACCCTAGGAGTGACCTCTAGTACTTTGAAATGCATGTTGGAGGACTTGTCTTGAGGAATTTCTCCTTATTTGCAAAAATGAACAAAAATACCCTTTTGCACTGAAAAACCCTAATTTGTCTAAAAAGTGCATTCCAACTCCAAAAATGATTTTAGGAACTTTGAAATGACTTTTAGAACCCTAAATGCAATGCATGATGCTCTTTTCTCCTCTGGTTATTTATTTTTGGGGAAAATTAGGGTTTTGACCTAAGCCGGACAAAATTGGGGTATGACACTTCTGGATTCACGACTGCAGTGTCCCCAGCAGTGACCCCACTTCTCAGATTTTGCAGCATATTCATTACCTCAGCCATCTGAGCTTCCATGACCTCCACCTTAGTTTTCAGAGCTCAGTTCTCCTGAGCCAGCTGCTCGGGATTAAGGATCTCTACCCCGATTTCATCCTGACCCAGAATGTCTTCGTTGGACGCCATCAGTCTCGCTTGCAAACGGGTGAAGTAGCGATGTGGACGAACCAGCTTGCTTTTTTCTGAACTTGGAAAGAAATATTTTTATGAGCGCCTGAATGCATGAAATGAATGAATGCATAAATATATGCATATGAAATGCGAATGCGTTTCTCTCACGTAGTGCCAGGGAAATTGCGCGTTTTATTTTGACAAGCAACGAGGATCGAGAATATGAAATGAACCATACATTTATATTTAGACTGAAACACACAATCCTTTTATTCATTCATAATGAAAAGACAAGAGTACATCATAAAGAGTTCTTAAAGCATTAAAAGAAAATTACAACAACTAGAATTTCAAGCAACAGCTAAATCCATGCACTGGTTTCTCTTTCTCTTCCTTGAAGTGGAAGGACGATCTGCCCGACCCCTCATCTCTTGAATCAGACCTCTGACATATTCAATGAAGCTTCGAACCTCCGCTGGAGTGGTGAATACATCTATAGCACGCTCAGCATCCCTCAAGCGCCTAGGAACGCCTGTAACAGTATCATAACATAACTTGGACAAGTAGGCATACTTTTCTTGCAAGCACCTGTAGTGATCATCCAGCCTTCGGTGTTCTTCCATCAGATAAGTCATCTCAGCCTTGAACCTGTCTAGTAAGTCATTCTGGTGTCTTACACGGTCCTCCAGGGTTGTGGATCTCATAAGCTCTCCCTAGAACATGGCTTTACAATCCTCAAGCCTCTCTTGCACCAATTCCCTTGCTCGCATCTCATCCTGGAGTCTTTTCTCATAATCAGCAGTGAGGGTCTTTAGCTGTGCATTTGCTTCCCTCAATTGGCTCCTCAAGCTCCTTTCTAAATCCTTAGACACACTCAACTGAGCCTTCCACGCCCGGGCATCACCAAGCGCTCTATCTCTTTCTAGGTTTCGGGCTTTGATCTCACTTGTAGCACTCTTGAGACCATCCTGCATATCCAGAAACTTCTGATTGCCAGTAGCAATTTTCTCTTTACAATCGGCAAGGCATTTTTCCTTGCGCTCATTTTCTCGTTCTAAGCTCTTTTTCTCCTGGAGTAACTTTTCTATCTGGGCCTGCAACTCTAGCTTCTCCTGCTGAGACTGGGATAAGGCAGTCTTGAGTCTCTCAACCTCTTCATTAAGGATGGGAGCAGGTGGAGGGATCTCAGTCTCGACCTGAGGATCAACTTTGAAAGGGAGCTTAGCTGTCTGAACCCGGAGCCGGACCCACTGTAGATAGTCTTCACCCGCACTTGTATTTCTGCGACCCAATTCAGCACTCCTTTTCCTTACTGGTCTATCCCAAGCCCGGACAATCCTTCTCAGCAAACTCAAGTTTTCAGAACCTCTATCATGCAGCACAAAACCGGTTAAAGACTCCTCCAAAGGTGGACTTGCCATAGAATATCCCAATTGCCTCAAGGCGAGAGCTGGATTGTAAGTGACACATCCCCTGGTACCGACAAGAGGAACATTTGAAAAACCATTGAGCTGAAAAACAAATTCTGACACATCACGGGCCAGAGTGCACCATTGAATATCACATCCCCTAAGGTTGGCAATGAACTGCTTCCACTCATCCTTCCCCTTTTCTTCAACATGCCCTCTAAACACATGCGAGACAAACCACCGGTACAGCACTGGCAAGCAACACATAACCATCCCTCCTCCTTTGGCATGACGATCAACAAGAGAGTAGTACAGGTCGGCTAAAATGACAGAAGTAGGGTTTTGTCCCCGCTTTTTGAATGCAAGGAACACATCGATAGCTGCTGCATCAACAAAGTTATCCACGCTGGGAAACAAGACAATTCCATAAACAAGGAGGGCGAGCACATCAGAGAGAGTTTTCCATTCTTTCCTGGCGAATAGGACTTCAGCTTCAGCTTCTAAGTATTTCCTTGACAGACCTTGCTTTTGACCTTTGACTTCCACTTTTTTTGCTAAGACTTCTTCTTTGACTTGAAGAATACCGGCCAAAGCTTTGGCTAATGAGTACTTCTCCACGTAGGAATACAGTTTGCAGTTTGCAATAGGAAGGCCCAAGATCTTCTCAAACTCTTCTAGGGTCGGGATCAACTGATAATCTTGAAAAGTGAAGCGATGATACTCGGGATCGGCATCTTGTGCCAATGCAATGAGGGCTTCATGCCGGCGTTCACTTCCAACAGATCTAGGAGATTGCCATACATGCTCTGAAAAGCCTATTTTCGCCACGAGGGGAATTGATTACCGAGCCTGACCAAGCTTTGGACATCTTGTTGCTTGAAATTCCACTTGAGGGTTCTTTTCAAATTCTGATCCATTTTTCACTGACGCCTACAATTCCCTGACACCGGTGAGAATGCATGCGAAATGAATGAATGAATGAATGCATGATGAGGATGATTGAAAGAAAACATAAGATTTTCAAAAGCTGGAACTTCATACTTCTGGGAAAAATATATATATTTATTTTTTCAAAAAAAGGTTTGGATGCAGGGATATGCAGCTCCTTTGTGTCCTACAGGGTTTCTTATAGACAGGATCTAAGGCTTTTCTTAGGGTGCACACTTCAAGGAAAGCACTAAAAAGGAGCCCTAGATAAGGTTCCTAGAGCCAACGACTTCGTCTGAGAGCACCGATCACAGGGCCGTATGTCCAAGTGATGATGTCATCAAACAAAGCCAAACTCTAGGTGAAGTCTTCGCAATCACCCAACAAGACGTACGTCCAGTGAGCAACCACTAATGACTTCGTTCTAGCCTAAGATATACTCTAGCCCGGGTATAGGGCTGTCTCACCAAGAAACAAAAAGTAAAGGGAGTGCAACGTGTGTGTAGGAGCACAATGCCGAACATACCCCCCCACCTGTAAAGAAAATCCAGAAGCAGTCCAGCCAAAGAAAATCATCTACCCTAGGGTTTTGCATACATCATTTAAGTATAAGCAAGAAATCAACCTAAGGTACTAACAATCATCTAAAACCCTACTTACCTTAAGAAGAGGAGCTAAGAAGAGGGGATCATGATAGAAGGGGGAAAGTGCATGAACTTACCAAAGAAAAGGAGCGAAGAAGAGGGGAACATGTGAGATAAGGGGAATATGATGCACGAGCATAAGTAAAGAAAGAAAGGGGTAAGAGAAGAAACAAGAAGCAAGTGTAGAAATGAATGCAACACAATGAACATGATAATGCAAGAGAAACCATCAAGCATCACAGACAAAGAAAGAAGAGAAAAGAAAAAAGAAAAAGAAAAGGAAGAAAAAGAAGAGATAGAACAAAATTTTCAAGTCAAACAATTTAAACCAACCATCAAGTTAATTAGGCTTGACCCTCGTTATTTTTTTAAAAAAAAAAGTCCAGTGAAGTCGCCAGCTGTTTCACCCCGAAAAATCCGGTTTGGACTTCTCGATGTACAACGTGGGAAAATTTGAAGCCGCCACCAATATTTTAGTTTTGAGACGAAAACATTGAAAAACGCTCTTTTATACAAGGCGGTGGTCTTTTCGAAAACAGGAGATGTAGGTTCGGGGGTCGGTTAGGTATGGGGAAGGTATTAGCACCCCACGCCTCCTTTCTACCGAAAGGGAACCATTAATTTGATGTGTGGTTTTGAAATGTTTGATTTGAAACGATCATTCTACTTCTTTTCTTTTCTTTTGGTTTTGATTGAGAAATTATTTTATTGGAAACGGGAAAAAAAGAATATTTTTGGCATCTTTGAAAAGCGGAACAAAATAAAGATTTTTTTTAAAAGAGTGCTTGACGGGACGTGAACCCGGTCCTATGTATCCCCACTGTGATGAGGAATCAAAGCTACGTAGTTCTTGGTTCTTGCCTTTCTAAAGAAAGGGCTTAGGAATTCTGAAAATGTTTTTTTTTTTTTTTTTTGAAATTGTTTTTGTATTTTTTTTTAATGTAGGGGTTTTCGGTCCTAGACTGTACAGTCCAATAGACCTAGAACAAAGACAGCCCCGCCTGTACAGACGACGTGCCCCACTACTTTTTGAAAAAATGATCTTTTTTGATTTTCTTAGGAAAAAGGGTTTGTTGCGAGGTTGGTTGCTTTTATTGAGCAAGTATCTTAGGCTCGCACGAACTGTACAGCTCGCTAACCCTAAGACGCTAACCAATATCAGAAGTACATCCGAATCGATACCTTACTCATTTTGGAAAAGGGTTTGAAGTTGTTAATTACTTGTTTTATTCCTCATAAGTATCCCAAGACGTTTGAGCTGTACAGCTCCGGTCTTTAAGATGTTAGACAACACCGGCTGTACGTCCGACTTGCCTCCTTATGAGTTTTTTTTAAAAAAAGATTGTTTATCGATCTCAAGAAAAGATTTGATTAACTTGTGGAAGAAATTTGAAGAGTCCTGACTCTTGGAAAAAGTCTTTGAAAAAGATTGATTAGAAAGGATAAGAAGAGAATTTGGGGGTGGCATTGGCCACAAAGAAAAGAAAGTAGAACATTCAATCATTTTTCAAGTCAAAACCGAGACACAATACTTACCAATTCGCAAGCGAAAGTAATCAACAATTAGAACACAATCATACCCATTACCATTTACAACAACAATGCACAAGAAT
The DNA here is from genome assembly GCA_020916435.1 of Oxytropis ochrocephala. NCBI lineage: Eukaryota > Viridiplantae > Streptophyta > Magnoliopsida > Fabales > Fabaceae > Oxytropis > Oxytropis ochrocephala. The sequence goes on along the minus strand of CM037092.1, from coordinate 93,524,656 downwards.
GATATTGAAGCATCAACAATTAACGGTATGAATATGTGAGACCAAACGACAACCAAGTAAGTTGCAAAGAGATGCTCACAAGAACAACATTGCGAGACTATAGGTCAAATTTTGAGCCCTAGGCCGAATTGACAACAATCATAAGGAGCATTCACAAGTTGCCATGAACAATTAACAAATAGAAGCACAAATTTGCATTGGAATTTTAAAAAAAACAAGTTGAATCATTTGAAGTAATCTTCCACACCATTAGGTACATGCACTAGGCATGAGTGGGAATCCTTTTACACATCATCAACAATTAAACAATTTAGCACAAGAATAGAAGATTGAATCCTATTAAGCAATCCTCTCACTTAGGTTAAAGTGCATGAAGCACAAGTGAGCCTCATATTGCCAATCATCAACCAATCAACAAATGGCAAGCAAATTAGGTTGAAACAATTTGAGAAAAAAACATTTTAACACCTACTTCAATTCGGTTTTACAAGTAAAGTCATAAACCCTAGCCCACATGATCATGATTTGCAAAGCTAAACAACCTTGAAACAATTTTTATTTTCACAAGACTTAGCAATAATTATTTTTGTGGTTCAAGCATATTAAATAGGCATGAAAGGGCCACAAGGCCAAAACATATTGTCATTCAAACCAACATTTTTTCCATGCAAAAATCAAAGGAAAGACAAAGCAACAAAACCCTAAAAATTTGCTTGAGCCTAAGGCCTTATTTACCCCAAAAATCATCAAATTCTTTCATCAAAATTTACCCAATCATATAGATAAGCATGAATACATGATGAACAACAAAAAACAAGCAAGAACCCTAAAATTGGGACCCCAAAACCGAAGCCTAACTCCCCAAAATTCAAACTCAAAACATCAAGATTCAACAACAAGTATGGCTCATCATTCATTCACAAAATTAGCACAATTAATCATGCACTATTCAACTTCAAACCATCTAATGAACAAGAACAACACAAGGATCATGAATTAGGCCCAAGGCTAAAGCGAAAAAGAAGAGGAAAACATGTTTTTATTTGGTGAAAATCACATGAGCAAAGAACTAATCACAAGAACAACACATAATCAACACATAGTCATAAGAACAATTTATTTGGTGGGTGAGAGACCAACTCTCACCCACAACAACCCCCTAATCTACATTTAAAATGATGTTATGAGATGCAAATATAAGTTGAAAAGGATTTTAATGCAAGAAAATTGATGAAAATGCAAAGGGTTTTAGGTTATACCTTAATTCCAAACTAACAAGAATAGAAAATGAAGACCAAGAGTAACAAATCACCAACAATCTTCAAAAGTCACCAACAAAAACTACACTACTCTTGAAGAACAGCCCCTTTGATGATGTAAATGTGGAGTTAAGGATGAAAGGAAGAAGATATATGAATATGGAGTGAGTTTGAGGTGATTTGGTGGATGAAAGTTGAAAAGAGAATGGAGGAGGAGGAAGGGGAGGTTTCGGCCAAGGTAGAGGGAGGAGAGGAGGAAGAGTGTGCTAGGGTAAAACCAATGAGAGAGCCTAGGTGCTGGTCATATGAAGATATATATAGTGCTCACTTATCATTAAGGGCATCTAGGTCATTTTGATTTCCCTTGTGCTCTAGGATTGCATTTTAATTTTGAACCAATGGTCAAGATGCAATGTCACATGGATTAAGGGCAATTAAAAAGCACAAAGTGAGGAGAGGGAAGGGGCTGAGTGCGCAACATAAGGAGGGTGGTGAAGGATAAGTTCATTTACAAAATTGTATTTTTCCATGAAGCTTATTACACAAGTGCCATTTTAATTCAAATGAAAGGTGAAGATTGCACTTAAAACTTGAATGAAAGGCCAAGATTTAAACACAATTTGCAACCAATAAAATAAATCAAAAGTGAAAGAATATGGCTGTTGTGTGCGCAGCTAATGGAGAGAGAGTGAGTGGAATTGCAACTTGTACTATTGTACTACACTTGACCTTTCAAAATTCAAAAGAATATTGATTATTCCTTTCAAGATAATTCTTCTAAATTCATGCCATTTTGGGCCATGTCCCATGATTCAATGATTGGGCTCTGAATTTTATGATCTCACCAATCCCAAAATTGATTTGTTGACCCCGCCTCAAAGGAAATGACCATTTTACCCTTCTATCCAAAAATTTGATTTTTATGCCAAAAGGTTTAATATTTATGCCCAAAAACAATCACAATTAGGCACAAATATTCCTCAAATAAATCATTGATGATTGTTCAGTGATTTGGGACGAAAGACCGTTTTTATTGTGAAATGACCAAAATGCCCTTTCACCCTAAAAACCCTAGGTCTTTGCCCGAAACACATTTTCACTTCAAAAATGACTTTTCACCCTAGGAATGACCTCTAATACCTTGAAATGCATGTTGAATGGCTTGTTCTGGGGAATTGTCCCTTATTTGCGAAATGACTAAAATACCCTTTTGCACTGAAAAACCCTAGTTTGTCCAAAAAGTGCATTCCAACTCCAAAATGATTTTAGAAACTTTGAAATGACTTTTAGAACCTTAAATGCAATGCATGATGCTCTTTCCTCTTCTATTTATTTAATTTTGGAGAAAATTAGGGTTTTGACCTAAGCCGGACAAAATTGGGGTATGACAAAGTGTATGTTCAATGCTGCAGCAATAAGACGTTATTGTCTCGAATACTTCACACTAGGTTTCCTTGCAAGAGTTTATCTCTAAACCCTAAAGAAGTACCTCCTAGGCTGCTTGAGCACCGGCAGTGTTCACCTTATGGGTTATGCCCTCCTATCTCTAGGGTTTAAGCAAGGAACATCAAGCTCTCTCGTTAATGTCCACTACCCATATTACCTTGTGAGATTAATTTACGAACCATCTCTGAATTTATAAATGTTATTTAGAATAGACGGCCAATCCTACTCTAAATTGGAAATATTGTCACACACGAGGTAAAATGCACAACATTAAACATACTTCATTAATCACATAGTAAATCTAACTACATCAGATCCAGCATCTCAACTATGAGTATTTAGCTCATATTGAGCTTGCAAAACATGGAAAATAAATTAGACAAAAGAGTAGAAGTCATATTACAAATTTCAAGGTAAGAAATGATACTATAAAGAGAGAACAGTAAAGGAGCTCCAATGGTGACAATGGAGATCTGATCCAGCTCTTCTAGTAGAAATCCACCAAGAAAAATGTAATTCCAGTGATGCTGTCGCAATGGTCTCAGCAATGGAAATGGTTGATGAACTTGCACGCTAAGAAGGAGCTATTTCTAAACTTCCCTCTGACGGCAGAACCTCGGAAGCCTCCCCAAATGAGGAATAGAAGCTGGCTTATATAGTGTCTCCTTGCACGCAACCCTAGAAAATATCTTCTTTGGGAAATGCGTCCTAGGTTAAAGGGCAATTGTGAGAAATCCTTCTTACATCATATCTTTTCGTGCCATCCAGCTCTGACACTTGTCCTTGCCTCAATTTCCGTGTTTTCCGCATTCCTTTGAGCTTTCTCTCTCATCTAGCGCAATTTTGCTATTGCGCTCGCACCTGTTGCTGCAGCACTTAAACAAAACAAACAAAGGGCATAAATATGCCCAATTCAAACCAATTTAACCCTGCACCATCAACTCTATCCTAAACACTTATTTACAAGCTAATTCACACAACATGCTAATAAATTCACTTAAAAACAAGCTTAGAAAACAAGTAATAACCATCATAAATGATGGTTATCACACCTCCAAACTTGAACCGTTGCTTGTCCTCAAGCAATGACACTTGACACAGACAAGCACGACTGTAAACAAGCAATCACAATCAATGAATTAATTTAAATATGAAGCACAAAGAAGAATCAAGTTGAGCATCAACTTTCAGACTAACACTCAATTGCATACCTTCTGAATAATGAGTTCCCTAGCCTACTCCTGCTCAAATAGTGTGTGTGTGTGTGTGTGTGTGTGTGTGTGTGTGTGTGTGTGACACTTAACTCAGTTCAGATCATTGCAAGGTTCAAGATTTCACTTAGCTAAGACTTAGAGAGGCTTTCTTTTGGGAATGCTAGAGATTTTTCAAAAATAAGGGCAGACTAACAATTCATGCTCGAAAGGGGGGTTGAGCCTGATTAAGGGCTTTGATGTTGCATTCCAAAACTTTTAGGCCAGTGCACTTATTCCACTTGACTTGACATTGCTTGCAAAGATTTGTTCTTGCAAAGATTACTGACTGCGATAACGATTTTTTGTACGCACTTTTTTGACTTTCATTTGTACTGCATTGCCTTTATTTGAACTTCTTTTTGTTAGCATTTTTGCTTTTTCGATTTTTTTTTTGATACTTGATTGACTGGGCAATTGCAGCACATTGCATATTTACAGACTCTGGTGCTTTGCACCTACATTCAAACTTAAATTTAAACATCCTAAAACTAAATGCACATAACCCAGCATTGCTGCAGTAGGGGTTGCAGCAGCACTACATTCAAGCTTTGCCTTAATATATCTCAAAGAACCCCCAAACTTAGTTTCTTATGCTGCCCTAAGTTTTTAGTAGAAATCTAGCAATTCCCTAGGTCTACCAGTACTAGCCTAGTTTCAGATCATCTATAATTCACTAAGTTCCTACCTAAGTTCACGCTTAAGTGTAGGAGCAGAAGTAAAATAGATCACTCACCAAACAGGGGCACTATTCACTCAATTCTCACCATATTATCACTAAGTTTTTGCTCAACTCTACTTCTAAAAATTTTAAAATATCACTGTCCGAACAAGGTCCGGCATGCTCCATTCTGGGGGTAATTGCTTACCGGCTCTCACCACCCACTCTGCGTATTCATCACAGATTCGATCAAATACCCGCTCTAACTCAGGTGGAGCGCACACTAACTTTGATTGCAAAGAAACAGAGTACAAAGCCTATGTGTAGCTCCCCCCGCCCACACTTAGAACTGTGCAGTGTCCTCACTGCATTCAAACTAAGGGAAAGCTATAAGATAACACAAAACAGCAAAAACAGAAGCAACGAACACGCATACTAACTAACACAACTGTTGAGTGCTAACACAGACAGGGGCACTTAACAGGTTTATTCGAAACAGAAATAAACTAACACAAAAACAAAATACTAGAACAGAAATTGAAACACACGCTAAAAACAGAAAATAGAAGAGATTAAGGTGCAGGAATTCCTGGTTTTGTTCTTGGGCTTGCTCGAACTGCAGGACCCTTGCTTTGTTTCTTTCTAGAGGCTTTTGATGATTGAGCCCCAGAGGTTTTTGGAATATCCGAGGTTTTTGTTGCTGCAGCGATGGATTCTTTGCAACACCGATCCTCATCTTCAACAAATGGGACCAAAGATCGTAAACATTTGCCTTCTTGTGGGCAAGCACGAATTCCATAGCCTCTTTGGCTTTCTTGTCAACTTCAGCCTTCATCTTCTCAGCAGCTTCCCGTGCTAGAGCTTCATTGGCAGCAGCATTGGCCAACCCTTGCATGATTGCAGCAATCACAGAGTTGTCTTCCTTCTCCTGTGGAGCAGAACTGCCTTCCTCAGTGTTCTTAGCCTCCTCAGGTACTTTTCCAGTCTTCCTTTTTTTAGCAACTTGCTTTGTCCTTACTTTCTTGGGTGAAATCAGCAAATCAGAACTTGTTGTAGCATTATCAGTTGCTGCAACATCAGCAGTAGCATTGACAGATGGCACATCAGTGGTGGTGTTGGTTACAGAGGTTCTGGCAGGTGTTTGTGGTTGGTTTTGGGTGAGGGTGTAGGGTTAGTGGTGGGTGATTGGATTGGTGAGGGCACAGTTTCAGGTTGTGGAGATGGTGGTGGTTGGTTTTGAGTGGTTTTGGGTGGAGATAAAGGATCACTAGCAGGTACAGCACCTCTGGAGTTGTCAAATTTAGGATTTTCTTCAAACTCAGAAGATGCAGCAGAATCACCATCTTCCTCACCTTCTTCTTCCTTCTCTTCTTCACCTTCCTCCTCTTCTTACGAGGAATCAGGGTCTTCCTCATCACTCTCCTTATTTAACTCCTCCAGAACTTCCTTATTCAACTCTTTCTCCTCCTCACTTAGGGATTCATAATCATCAGAAGCTAACTCTTCTTCCTCCTCTACAAGTTCACTCTGCTTTTTCTTTCCTTTCTTTATTTCTTGCCTTTTTCTCTTTTTCTCTACCAACACTTCCTCCTCAATATTGACATTGGCCTCATCCTCATAAACATCAGGATCAGCAACCTCTTCCTCAAGCACCCATTCTGGGAATGTTGGTGCTTCCACATCAGAAAGATCCTTCCAATTTGCAGCCAGAACAACACCTATCCAATTATGCTGCTTCTTCAAAAACTCCCAGACAAAGACGTTGTTGCGCAAAGATGATCATGCGGCAACATGGTGGGATCACCAGATGCTGCAACAACATTCTTCTCCTTCAGAACAGTAGGAAATGCATTCAATGGGAAACTCTTCTGTTTTCCTTTAACTTCCACTCCAGCACTTATACACAGAGTTGTAATCAAGCAAGGGAAGAACAAATACCCTGCGCTCTTACCATGGCAGATCAGAATCTCTCAACTTATCAGCCTTCCTACATCAACATTCTTTTTGCCCAAAATAGCATCAAGCGACATCATTCTTTCCTTCTCCACATTGGTAGCATGAGAGGTAGGCAATAGGGACTGCTTCACGAAATTAAACCAGACCTTGGCATCAGGGTGGAGATTGCCCCTTTTCACCTTGAATTCATTGGCACTACACGGCTCCCAAGGCATACTAGGCACTGAAATGCTTTTCTTCACTCCTTCAATATCCTTCTTCCTCCACTTAGCCACATTGTTCGCAAAAGAAGGGCTATGGTAGTCCAACCCATAGCTTGCATTGATTGACAGAGAATCAAACTCTACCGGGATTCCACGCACTTTGGAGACAAACCTTGGCTTTCCATCCTTAGGAGGGACAATTCCTTCATAAAATTCGCGAACCACGGAAGCATAGAAGAACTTGGGGTGCTGCACGATCTTTTCCCAACCTAATGCGTCCACAATGGATGTGAACGCATCAGATGCTCCCTTCATCTCCAGACCGCGCTCCGCCCCAAAATTCATGTTCTGGAACCTTCCTTCATCTTTCCCCCCTTGAGCCTTGGTGTTCCTTCTTCGCAATTGGCTCGATTCACCACGGCCAGGGTTTGATTGGTTCCTTCCAGATGATTTTGGTGCACTCGATTTGGATCTTGCCATTGAAATCACACACGACAGGTGAGGGTTGCTAGGTTATGGACGGTTACAATGGAGTTTTCGGTGAGTTAGGGATTTGGAGTACTGTTTGCGACTGAGAGAGAGAGAGAGAGGCGTGGTAAGAGAAGTGATGGATAGTGGGTGTAGCGACCGAAAAATCCGGAAAAGGATTCTTCGAAAGGTTCAAAGGAAGCCGCCACCAAATTTTAGTTTAAGGGCAAATTCGGAAAATCCCTTTAAGTTTTAGGACGAGGCATTGTTAGGGTTCGGGAGTCGTTATGTGTGGGGAAGGTATTAGCACCCCACGACATCCTATTGTCTAATTAATTTAAGATTTATTTAATTGTTACCCTTTTACTTATAAAGAAAAAGACTTATTTAAATTTTGGTTTTTTAATGCTTGACAAGGGTTGAGTCTTGCTCCTACGTACCTCCAGATGCAATGGAGGAATCAAAGCTACGTAGTTCTTCCTGAAAAAAGTTTGTGGGTTGGTGTTTTTTTTTAGTGTAGGGGTCCTAGGATTCCTTGAACTGCATACTCATCGATTCCTAGACGCCGACTAACCCGCTGTACAACCGACTTAATCCCCTACTTTTTGAAAATGATTTTGAATTTTTGAAAGGAGTTGTGAGATGGGTTGATTTTAGAATAGGTATTCTAGAACTCCTGAACTGTACAGCTCATTAATTCTAGAACGCTGACTAACCCGATTGTACAATCGACTTAGTCCCCTATTTATGGAAAATAAGTTTATTTATATTTTATTAAGTTTTTTTGTAGGATTACTGAACTGTACAGCTCATTGGTCCTAAAATGATAACTAACTCGGTTGTACAACCGACTTAGCCGTTTATTTTTAAAGAAAAATTATTTATTCGTATTTATTAAGTTGGCAGGGTTACTGAACTGTACAGCTCATTGGCCCTAAAATAATGACTAACCCGGTTGTACAACCGACTTAGCCGTTTATTTTATTTCGAGAGAAAAATGTATTTTATATTTGAGTTGGAAAAGGATTAAAAAGGGAAACAGGGGGGTGCAGATTGTAAATTGGGGTTTTATTAATCGCAGGGGTTGTATAATTAATTGGAGGTGCAAAAATAGAAGCCCAATTTGTTTCTGGGTTATGGGCTAGTTTTAAAAGGGAGGTGTATGTTTTGAGACATAGGGTGTTATCATGAGTCAAGTAAAAATAATTTAAAACTAATAACAAAGTAGGGGAAGGGGCGCGTATGTTGCAAGCTGATTGCAACATCAGGTTAATTCATTTTAAATAACTAAATACAGTACCAAGTTAAAGAAATAATAAAAAATGGAATGAAAAATAATGAGGTATAAAAGGAAAACAATAGCCTCAAAGACCTAATTCCTTCACTTCCTCCCCTTTAAGCGCCGCACACCCAGGGGAAAGAGAGAGAAACTTTGAAGATGAGAGAGAGAAGAAAGGAAGATGAGAGAGAGAGAGTGCTTGTGAGAGTGAGAGAGAAAAATCAGAGCTTCCATGGTTAGCAGAGGGTGATGGGTCGCGATGAGAGGGGAGAGATACGTCGCCGGAGGGAGAGCCTTGGTGGGCGCCGGCGGCGTAGATGACGACGGTGGTGAGTTTTCCGGCGGTGATTTTCTGGGTTCAGTTCAAGCTTCGTTTTCCGCGGTGATTATTCGGGTTTCGGCTCAGTTTTGATTCGGTTTGGAGGAGGGAGGCTTCGTGGTGGCCCGCCGGAGATTCACCGGAGAAGACGACCGGAGCTCCGGCTTCGTCTCCACGGTTTGTTTTTTTTTATCTCATTTTCTAATCCATTTATAACCTGAGTACTTGTTTTTTCTTAATTTGATTTTAAAGTCCTACATCTTTTCTAAACAACACAAATTCTCTATCCTTTAACTCTCCTTTTTTTTTTTTTTTTTTTTTCCTAGTTCTAACGTATGGACTAATTAATCAGATACTTGGCAAAATGAACATACACTTAGTATTTACATATTTCAACTATTTACATGTTCAAAGTGTTAAAGAGGTAACCGAAGCACTAACCTGGTCTCCTGAAGATAATAAAAACGGATCTGTTGTTTATGGTTATCTGTTACTGCTTTTGAACCCCGGCTCTACCTTGCTCCCCAGAAAAAATCAGATCTAGAGTCTCAGTGATTAGGGTTTCAATGCAAAACCCTAATCTTTTGTTTTGGGTGATTTTCGAGGTCTTTTCTGCCTTCCTTTTGACTCTGAATCACTGCTTATTTATATTAAAATATTAGGTTTAGCATTAATGACATTTGACTGGGCTTTTGACTCTTTTCAGGTCTGGATCCAAGCCCAGCAGCAGCTGTAGCAGCTTGGAGTGCTGCCCGAAAACCCTAATTTGCTACTTGAAGCCTATTTTCGGATTTGGCCATTTGGGCCTTTTTGAAGTAACTTTTTTTGTATTTTTTGTAAATTTTGGACTCTTAAACACTTTTAAATTGTAAATAAAACTAAATAGAATTTTTTTGGCACATTTTGGGACTAAATATTGTCTAAATAAATTAAACAAACAAATCAATTAAAAAGGATGTCGGACCAAATACAAAAGCAAATCGGACCCGACTAAACAAACACGCTAGCACGAGGCCCAAATGAAAAAAATAGGCCCGTTAAGCGAAAGATACTAAAAATTAAATTGGAATCACATTCGTAGGCCTGAACCATAATGACAAGCCCAATTGCGAGACAAACGACTCATGTAAGCCCAATTAGATTCAACTAGGCCCAAATACTGAGATTAAACTGAAGAATGCGTGAAAAGATCGATTATTCGCACGTATGCCTAGCTTAAGTAACGGTATTCGAGTTTAATTGAACGGAGTGATTGAAATTAGTAACCGAGACTCTACACTAATAATTCTCGTAATCATGCGACTCAAAACACGCCTCTTACTAACAATAAACGACTAAAGCGAGAAAAAGAAGACGGACAAAATTGGGGGTATAATAATTTGCCTCTTTATTTATATTTTACTAGAAAGTCTTGAGCTCTAGAACTTTCGTAGTAGAAAATAGGAATAAAGATAAGATAGACGCTAATTTTGTCCGTTTAAGGGGGAAGTGGAAGGTTTGGGAGATAAGAGGAGTGGTTAATACTTGGCGCGTTAACCGAGAGTTGAATGAAGGGTCAACAAGGACTGAAGGAGCACTAAGGCTCTGAAGGACCACTCGAGGTCCAAGGAGCGATAAGGCTCGGAGGACCACTTAAGGTCCGGAAGGTCGCTAAGCCTTAATTGAAGGACCATCGTGGTCTGAAGGAGCGCAACTAGCTACGGTACTAATTAAACGGTCTGAGGGGGCCTTTATACTCGAGCGGCCATGATGGGTCAAGATCAGGTCTAGAACTGATATGTTGACCATGAAGGACGTACACTGTGTCTTAGGCTGACACAACTAGTCTGAAGGACCACGCGGGGTCTGGAAGGTCCGCCGGGCTCGACTCCGACGTTTGCGACCTGGGCCACTTAGGGCACTGAAGGAGCGTAGTGCTCTGAAGGACCACTCGGGGTCTGGGATCAGCTCGAGGATCTGTGATGCGATACGGGATCAACGCTTAGAGCTTTGATCTTAGAGGAACAAAATATGGGTATCGACACTTGCAGTCGATTCAGAGGCAATACATCATGTAATGGACATACATGCACATGCAACAGGTGATTTTTGGTGGGGTGATGGATGAAATAGGTGATCCCTTTCTCTTTTTTTTTTTTTTTTTTTTTTTTTTTTTTTTTTTGAAGTATGAATGTTAACATGATGCAAATGAAATGTTTGAATGCAAATGCTATGGTGCATGGTGTGATGATATGAAATGACTGATTGAGTGCAGAAACATTTTTTGTGATGATGAGATGTGAGACTTTGGATGCGAGAGGCGGAGATGAATATTGATAATTCTTTGGAAAGATTAGATTTGATTCAAACTTCGGCAATCTCAAGGTTGTTATTTACTGATTACTCGATGTGAAAAAGTACTTGCAAGCTAGCTTCTTTTTCTCTTCCATTATGATGCCCCCTGATGACCGAAATTTAGGTCCACAAAGTTAACTAAGTGGATTTTCAGTATCGCATTATCAACTTGTGTTCTATCTCTCTGAAGCATTGTTAAGAAAACATGTATAGTAATGCAAACATAGATGAATGAGTCTGTTAACTTGGGGTTCTAAAGACCTAGGGTGTGGACATTTGTGGCACATGAAGGGGTGAATGACTGACTGGTCTTTGTCAAGGTCATGAAAGGTACGTTTTTCCAAGCCAAGAAATGCAGGACTGCCCCAATTTAGATTTGATGACGGTGAGTGAATAACTTGCCCATGTCTAGTGGTGTAGAAGATGATGAATTGGGAAGGCATTGGCTTTGGAATGAAAGGTGGACAACAATAGATATTGTCTCAACCCATAGAGTTCGGTGTTGCCCCATTTATGGTAAGGACAGGATTGCCCCGACTAGAGTAGCAACATATAGGGTAATGAGTTGAGAAATTGCCCCGGTATGGTTTTGGTGATGTGGATATAACAAGGGGATGAGATGGGTGTATGGTGAATGTCCCTATTTGTAGGTGGAGAGAGAAGGTGACAGGGTTGCCCCACTTGATAACCCGGACTTGAGGCGGTTGTTTTGGTGAGGTTGTGGAAAGTGACGGAGCTAGGGTAATGGGTTTTTGGACTTTGTCTGGTATGGCTATAGGCTGTGTGTGGTATGGGATGGACACTGTACAAATTTCCCCAAGTTCAAATGGAATAGATGGTGAAATGGATGCCCCACTTTAGGATCTAGGCGACGATCCTAGTATAAACTTGTGGTTATCTTTAGAATGACTCTCAGACTACAATAGTCTTGAGTTTGCTATGATGAAAACTACACTTGGTGATCCCTAGACCTTGTCTTAGTATAACTGTAACTTGAATGTATCCTGTGGTGCAAGCCTTTTGATTTTTCTTTTCTTTTGAGTTTTTTTTTTTTTTTTTTTTTTTTTTTTTTTTTATATATTTTTTTTTTTTTTTTTTGAGCAAACATATTATAAATAAATAAACTTACTTGTCCTGAAATTTAAACTTTGAGAAAACAAAAGCAATCAGTCAATGATCGGAATGAACTCTAGAGGGTTGTAATGTGGCCGGTGGTTAATGATTTATGAAGGAAGGGATAATTGGGCTCAAAGAGGTGTTTGGTGATTGATGGGACAAATGATTTGGTGATGTAACGTGGCTAATGGGTGATGGTTTATGAAGGAAATGGTTTTTAGGCTCAAAGGAGTGTTTGAGATTTTATTGAGTAATTGATGTGTCTCATGGTTGGATGGACTTGTTTAGGATTTTAACGCGGCTAAGGGTTTATGGAGGATATTGAGGTTAAAGGAAGTGTTTGAGGATTTATTTTAGACAATGATTTCTTATGCATTTAATGGTAAGAAGTATCAGCTCATAATTGTACCACTTTTGCTTTTTCGTGGTTTTTCGATCCTCATTTTGGATTTCAGTTTTTTTTTTTTTTTTTAATTTTTTTTTTTTTTTTTTTTTCTTTCGAGCTAAGTGACTTAATAAAAATGATACACCATTTTTATGTGGAATTGATCCTTGTCTAGGGTGATTGAGAGATTTTTGGGATTTTTGGCTTAAGGTGGGTGGCAAAGGATTTTTGAGGATATGGGAAGATGGTTCAACTTCATTTCAGAACATGATTGCTAGTTTTCTCAAAAATTAACTTAAGGACAATAATTTACTTATTTACAAAATATTTGCTCTTTTCTTTATTTTTTTATTATGCCCTAATTTTTGCTTAGGCCGCTCTTACGAGTTTTCAACCTTAACGGGCCTTTTGAATTTTTTGTAAAAGACTTGCACCAAGGGAATACAACGTCGACAAGGTATTTTAGAGATCACAAATTTGCCCCAGTGTGAGGGCCTCAAGTGTTATTTCACTAGGGGAACCAACCAGAAACGTCAACTATGTACTGATGTGGGGAGTATGTACTTTATGGGTGGTCGGGGTGGGATTAGACTTTGACAGGGGATGATGGTAAGGTAGGGACGCTAATTGACTCAGACAAAAATAAACACACATTTTACCCAAGTCACTACACAAATGCTTCGTAGAGAGTTAACATTGAAAACATGATAGAAATTTTTTGATGGGCATTTCGGTCATTTATCATGGGATGGAAGAGATGCAACGTTTGGTTAAAAATGTGAGCAAGCTAAAAATTTGAAAAACTGAGTGACTTGAAACACCTTGAGCTTGCAACGAAGTATGACTAAACTTTTTCAAAAAGAATTATTTATCTCACAAGAATGTCTCACCTCTCATCACAATCTTTCTCTCAAAATTATGTTTTTTCGTTTTTATAATGCATGATGTAAGTATGCAAATGAATGAATGCGCATGAAATGAGAATGCGAATGAACGAATGAATGTATGTGAAATGCGAATGTGATGTATGTGTATGTGTATGAAATGATAATATATGATTTTATTCGTCATGTCGGGGAATTATAAACTTTTCATTGGAGAGTAAAGTACAAAACTTAATTTTGACTTCAGCGTGCACGGCTTCTCTCCAAGGTAAAGATTTAAATTCCCTAACGGTCATAAAAGTGCATGCAACAGTAGATGTTTATTTGTTGTATGCATGTGGTATATTTTCTAAAAAAGTAGTAAAAAAAATGATTTTTGATTTTTGACTTTTTGATTTTTAATTTTTTTTGGATAAAAGATGGTACACATTAATGTTCGTTTGAATGCAAGGGTATAAAGCTCCTTTGTGACCCTACAAATGTATCTTACAGAGTGGGTCTAAGGTTTCTTTTACAGTGAACCTCACATGGATAGTTCTAAAGAATCCTACACATGCTGGTCCCTAGAGCCAAGGACTCCAGTCAAGAACACTGACCCCAGCAATAGGCAAGCTATTAGAAGGGATAGCATCCTCAAAAGGAATCAAACTCTAGGTGAGATTTTCGTGACCACCCAACGAGACGTACGTCCCGCAGGCCATCACTACGCAATCTCGTTCTAACTTAGGTTTATGCTCGAGTCCGGGTAGAGGACCTTTCTCACATGTGTGTGCAGAAGTGTAATTGTGAAGTGTGTGTAGGAGCAAATTAAAAACAACCCAAAAGCTGCAAACAGACAAACAAACATATATACAAATATCGTCCTCTATCCTAGGGTTCATAAATCACAATAAATAAATAAATAAATAAAGGAAGGGTAAAAATTAAATTAATCCTAAATAAATAGACTAGGTTTTGACTCTCTAAAAAGTTAAGTCCCAGAAGTCGCCAATGTAGCTTGACCAAAAAATCCGGAAAAGGATTCTTCGAAAGGTTCAAAGGAAGCCGCCACCAAATTTTAGTTTAAGGGCAAATTCGGAAAATCCCTTTAAGTTTTAGGACGAGGCATTGTTAGGGTTCGGGAGTCGTTATGTGTGGGGAAGGTATTAGCACCCCACGACATCCTATTGTCTAATTAATTTAAGATTTATTTAATTGTTACCCTTTTACTTATAAAGAAAAAGACTTATTTAAATTTTGGTTTTTTAATGCTTGACAAGGGTTGAGTCTTGCTCCTACGTACCTCCAGATGCAATGGAGGAATCAAAGCTACGTAGTTCTTCCTGAAAAAAGTTTGTGGGTTGGTGTTTTTTAGTGTAGGGGTCCTAGGATTCCTTGAACTGTACAGCTCACTGATTCCTAGGACGCTGACTAACCCGGTTGTACAACCGACTTAATCCCCTACTTTTTGAAAATGATTTTGAATTTTTGAAAGGAGTTGTGAGATGGGTTGATTTTAGAATAGGTATTCTAGAACTCCTGAACTGTACAGCTCATTAATTCTAGAACGCTGACTAACCCGATTGTACAATCGACTTAGTCCCCTATTTATGGAAAATAAGTTTATTTATATTTTATTAAGTTTTTTTGTAGGATTACTGAACTGTACAGCTCATTGGTCCTAAAATGATAACTAACTCGGTTGTACAACCGACTTAGCCGTTTATTTTTAAAGAAAAATTATTTATTCGTATTTATTAAGTTGGCAGGGTTACTGAATTGTACAGCATACTCATTGGCCTAAAATAATGACTAACCCGGTTGTACAACCCGACTTAGCCGTTTATTTTATTTCGAGAGAAAAATGTATTTTATATTTGAGTTGGAAAAGGATTAAAAAGGAAAACAGCAGTGCAGTTGTAAATTGGGGTTTTATTAATCGCGGGGTTGTATAATTAATTGGAGGTGCAAAAATAGAAGCCCAATTTGTTTTTCGGGTTATGGGCTAGTTTTAAAAGGGAGGTGTATGTTTTGAGACATAGGGTGTTATCATGAGTCAAGTAAAAATAATTTAAAACTAATAACAAAGTAGGGGAAGGGGCGCGTATGTTGCAAGCTGATTGCAACATCAGGTTAATTCATTTTAAATAACTAAATACAGTACCAAGTTAAAGAAATAATAAAAAATGGAATGAAAAATAATGAGGTATAAAAGGAAAACAATAGCCTCAAAGACCTAATTCCTTCACTTCCTCCCCTTTAAGCGCCGCACACCCAGGGGAAAGAGAGAGAAACTTTGAAGATGAGAGAGAGAAGAAAGGAAGATGAGAGAGAGAGAGTGCTTGTGAGAGTGAGAGAGAAAAATCAGAGCTTCCATGGTTAGCAGAGGGTGATGGGTCGCGATGAGAGGAGAGATACGTCGCGGAGGAGAGCCTTGTGTGGCGCCGGCGGCGTAGATGACGATGGTGGTGAGTTTTCCGGCGGTGATTTTCTGGTTCGGTTCAAGCCGTTTTCAGCGGTGATTATTCGGGTTCGGCTCGCTTTGATTCGGTTTGGAGGAGGAGGCTTCGTGGTGTGGCCGCCGAGATTCACCCTGAGAAGACGGCCGAGCTCCTGGCCGCCTCTCTCCACGGTTTGTTTTTTTATCTCATTTTCTAATCCATTTATAACTTTGAGTACTTGTTTTTTCTTAATTTGATTTTAAAGTCCTACATCTTTTCTAAACAACACAAATTCTCTATCCTTTAACTCTCCTTTTTTTTTTTTTTTTTTTTTCTAGTTCTAACGTATGGACTAATTAATCGAGATACTTGGCAAAATGAACATACACTTAGTATTTACATATTTCAACTATTTACATGTTCAAAGTGTTAAAGAGGTAACAAAAGCACTAACTCGGTCTCTCAAGATAATAAAAACGGATCATTGTTTATGGTTATCTATTACTGCTTTTGAACCCCGGCTCTACCTTGCTCCCCAGAAAAAATCAGATCTAGAGTCTCAGTGATTAGGGTTTCAATGCAAAACCCTAATCTTTTGTTTTGGGTGATTTTCGAGGTCTTTTCTGCCTTCCCTTTTGACTCAAATCACTTTGCTTATTTATATTAAAATATTAGGTTTAGCATTAATGACATTTGACTGGGCTTTTGACTCTTTTCAGGTCTGGATCCAAGCCCAGCAGCAGCTGTAGCAGCTTGGAGTGCTGCCCGAAAACCCTAATTTGCTACTTGAAGCCTATTTTCGGATTTGGCCATTTGGGCCTTTTTGAAGTAACTTTTTTTGTATTTTTTGTAAATTTTGGACTCTTAAACACTTTTAAATTGTAAATAAAACTAAATAGAATTTTTTTTGGCACATTTTGGGACTAAATATTGTCTAAATAAATTAAACAAACAAATCAATTAAAAAGGATGTCGGACCAAATACAAAAGCAAATCGGACCCGACTAAACAAACACGCTAGCACGAGGCCCAAATGAAAAAAATAGGCCCGTTAAGCGAAAGATACTAAAAATTAAATTGGAATCACATTCGTAGGCCTGAACCATAATGACAAGCCCAATTGCGAGACAAACGACTCATGTAAGCCCAATTAGATTCAACTAGGCCCAAATACTGAGATTAAACTGAAGAATGCGTGAAAAGATCGATTATTCGCACGTATGCCTAGCTTAAGTAACGGTATTCGAGTTTAATTGAACGGAGTGATTGAAATTAGTAACCGAGACTCTACACTAATAATTCTCGTAATCATGCGACTCCGAAACACGCCCTTACTAACAATAAACGACTAAAGCGAGAAAAAGAAGACGGACAAAATTGGGGTATAACAGTGGGTAGTTATAAGTGAGTTGATGGGACGGTTTTTTAGGGAAAGGTGTTGGCGCTTTTAATTCAAAAGTAGTCGTTGGATTAAGGGTTGAGTGTATGGCTAAGATTGGAAATTGGGGCTGTTACTGACTTGGAATTGACAACCCACTGATGGCGCATCAGACCTTGGCACAAATAACTGCTATTATTTTATTTTTCCTCAATCAAGCTACTTGTTCTTTGCAGCGCAAAGAATCTTGAAGGCATTCTTTGCGACAAAGTATCTTGTCACACCACTCCTCAAACTTCAAATTGCCAAAAAACAAACATAAAACAACAACAACACTGGTTTATTAGTTTAAAAACCCTGGGCTGCCTCCCAGTAGCGCTTGGTTTAAGAGTCCTCAGGCTGACTGCCTCTGTGCGTAGATTACAGACAACTGAACAAGGTAACTATCAAGAATAAGTATCCTCTTCCGAGAATAGATGATCTGATGGATCAGCTGGTGGGTGCTAAGGTGTTTAGCAAGATTGACTTGAGGTCGGGGTATCACCAGATTAAGGTAAAGGATGAAGACGTCCAGAAGACTGCGTTCAGAACGAGGTATGGGCATTATGAGTACTCTGTAATGCCGTTTGGTGTCACTAATGCACCAGGGGTGTTTATGGAGTACATGAACCGAATCTTCCATAGCTACTTGGATCGGTTCGTGGTTAGGATTATGATTTCGGCTTGAACTATCACCCCGGCAAAGCTAATGTCGTGGCTGATGCTTTAAGTCGGAAAACTTTACATATGTCAGCTATAATGGTGAGGGAATTGGAGTTGATTGAGCAATTCCGTGATTTGAGTCTGGTTTGCGAAGTGACACCCCAGAGTGTCAGATTGGGTATGCTGAGGATTGGGAATGACTTCTTGGTTAGTATCAGAGACGCCCAGAAGTTGGATGTGAAACTGGTTGACTTGTTGGTAGCTGGTGATCACGCTGTGGATGGGGATTACAGGTTGGATTCCCAGGGTGTGTTGAGATTCAGGGACAGAATTTGTGTTCCTGATGATGCTGAGTTGAAGAAAATGATACTTGAGGAGAGCCATAGGAGCAAGTTGAGCATTCATCCGGGTGCCACTAAGATGTATCATGATCTGAAGAAACTGTTCTGGTGGCCTGGTATGAAGAGAGATGTTGCGCAGTTTGTTTATGCGTGTTTGACTTGCCAGAAGTCAAAGATTGAGCATCAGAAGCCTGCGGGGTTGATGCAACCTTTAGAGATTCCGGAATGGAAGTGGGACAGCATCTCCATGGACTTTGTGGATCAGGTTGCCAAACACTGTGAGAGGGTTTGACACTATTTGGGTGATTGTGGATAGGCTAACCAAGTCTGCCCATTTTATTCCTATCAACATCACCTATCCTGTGCCAAAGTTGGCTAGTATTTATGTTCAGGTGATTGTGAAGCTTCATGGGGTTCCGAAGAGTATTGTGTCGGACAGAGACCCGAGGTTTACATCTGAGTTTTGGGGAAGCTTGCAGGAGGCATTGGGGTCTAGGCTGAGGTTGAGTTCAGCTTATCACCCTCAGACTGATGGTCAGACAGAGAGAACCATCCAGTCTCTGGAAGATCTTCTGAGAGCTTGTGTGCTTGAGCAGGGAGGTGCGTGGGATACACATCTCCCACTGATTGAGTTTACTTATAATAACAGCTATCATTCGAGCATAGGGATGGCTCCTTTTGAGGCACTGTATGGGCGGAGGTGTAGGACTCCTTTGTGTTGGCACGAGTCCGGTGAGAGTGTTGTTCTTGGACCAGAGTTGGTTAGGGAGACTACGGAGAAAGTGAAAATGATTAGGGAGAAAATGAAAGAGTCTCAGAGTCGGCAGAAAAGTTACCATGATCGGAGGAGAAGGGACTTAGAGTTTCAGGCTGGTGAGCATGTGTTCTTGAGGGTCACGCCTATGACTGGTGTTGGGCGTGCCTTGAAGGCAAAGAAGTTGACTCCGAGGTTTATTGGACCGTACCAGATCACTGAGAGGGTTGGAAAGGTTGCTTATAGGGTGGCCTTGCCACCCAATCTTTCGAACTTGCACGATGTTTTCCACGTGTCACAGCTTCGGAAGTACATTCCAGACCCGTCTCATGTGATTCACATGGATGATGTGGAGGTACGTGAGAACCTCACGGTGGAGACTATGCCAGTGAGGATTGATGATAGAGAAGTGAAGGTGCTGAGAGGGAAAGACATTGCCTTAGTCAAGGTAGTGTGGTTGGGAGGCTGCTTTGGTGAGAGTATGACTTGGGAGGCGGAGAGCGGGGATCACGGGAGTCGTATCCGGAGCTGTTTGATTCAGGTATGAATTTCGAGGACGAAATTTCCTAAGTGGGGGAGAGTTGTTACACCCTAAATGATTTAATTAAGCAATTGATTAAATTATTGAAAGTGTTGCATTATTTTTCTAATTATATTAAATTATAATATAATGTTGATAATAAAGCAATTTATTTTAATAGAGGGGAGTGGTATTAGAAATACCAGAGCTGCTGTTTTGGGCCCAGGAGCCCAAGCCCAATGACTTAGGCTCCTAGGGTTGGTGCATTTCGCACCAAAGGAAGAAAGAAAGAAAAAAAACGAAAGAAAGAGAGAAAAGGAGAAGGAGAACGGCGCAAGGGAGAAGAGAAAGGGAGAGGAGGTTTCGCACCACTCAAAAGAAGGAGAAGAAGGCCTTAGTTGCTGTGGTTCTTGTACGTGACTTGGTGAGAATCAATTTCTACGGTTAATTCGAGGTAAGGGGAGTCTCACTCTATAATAGAGGATATAATAGGTTGTATAGGAGTCATAGGGTCTTTATTTGGTGTTAATTGATTGATTGATTGAATTTGATTGAGTGAATTTGATGAAATTGCATGAGAAATCGATTTAGGGCTTGGTGTTAGGGTTTATGCGCTTGATTTCGTGTTATTGTGCAATTTGATGTTTGAGATGTGAAATTGAAGGTGTTAAAATGATCATAGAGTGAATTTAAATGATATATGTGGGTTAGAATTGAGAAGAATTGATAATTGGGGAATTTTGAGGCATGGGGCGCCAAAATGCTAGGAAAAATGCGCCACATGTCTTTGTGCGATGAGCTATGGTGTCGTGTTCTTTGATGCAGCGCCACTTTCTTGAGAATTGGCGCTGGAGTTCTTGTTCATGTCTTTGGAATTGTGTATGCGTGCGGCGAGTGTTCTTTGCTGGCGCCAAGTTCTTTGGAGAAATGGCGCCCGATGCACTGCTTTGAAATCTTTGTGAGTGGGTGTTTCTTTGTGCAGGCGCGAGAATGTGGGTGTTTTGGCGCTGGGGGTGAAACTTTGTGTTTTAGGCACATTTTCCGTGCCATATTTTGTATTCACCGCCCAAATCCAATTTTAAGTGTTTTGGCTCAAGTGGTTTTCTCAGTTCTGGGTGTTATTTTACAAATGTCCGGTGGGTGTGGTTTTGTGTGTGTAAAGGGGTGGGTTGTGTAACACCCAGGGCCTCAGCTCAAGCTTAGTGTGTACCTCACGACCTTCTCTGCCCCACTTGTAGAGTTTTGCCTTAGTGGGATTCGAACCTTGTACATGGGGCTCAAATACAAAGTTCCACTCTTTCCCACTACCAATTGAGCTAGTGGGAAAGAGTGGAACTTTGTATTTGAGCCCCATGTACAAGGTTCGAATCCCACGGAAGGCAAAAACTCTACAAGGGGGGTAGAGAAGGTCGTGAGGTACACACGGGCTTGAGCTGAGTGGGCCCGGGGTGTTACACTTAACTCCCATTTTACTCCTTTACTCTGTTTCTTAAGTTAGACTCAACATGCAAGCTCATTTCCAGCTCACCACACTCATGCACACTCGGATACTCACTCTATTGCTCCGATCCTTTCCCTAACTCTACATGCAAGCTCATTTCCAGCTCACCATGCAATGCTCTCTCTTCATACCACTCAGAACAGAGAGAGTGTTACACGCCTCTCTCTTTCCAAGCTGATCCACCGTCGTTCCTCACCACAATTCACAGCAAAGAGCAAGAACACAGCAAAACATGTTAAGAACAACACATAAAACACACATGCAAGGTGATCAGCACCACTCACACCAAAGTACGATCAAACACAAAACATTACAAGTATTAAAAGACCCCCTAACCTTAATAACTTGAGAAAAATGAGAACCTTCACTCTCCAAGTAACTACAGCAACAGCTCTCCTCTCCTTTTGAACTCTCCACGCTTAGTTCTCTTCCTTCTCTCCTCGGTCTCACTTCTCTCTCTACTAAGTCTCAATTTGGTAACTTAACTGATTTTGGAAGAATAGAATGTCTCCTTCGAAGACACCTTCCATTTAAACATGTCCTAAAGGACTTAAGTGGGCCTTGGCCTTATTTAGGCCGTGGGCTTCCACTACCCACACCCTCTCCTACTTAGACATTTCACTAAAGGGCAACACATGCTTAACACTCACTTAATAAATTACTTGACTTAAAAGTAAAATGTTGCAAACCCTTAATAACTCATTAAGTTAATTAATTGAATTATTTTGGGGTGTTACAACTCTCCCCTACTTAGGAGATTACGTCCTCGGAATCTTACCTTAATCAAACAGCTCGGAATAGGCCTCCTTCATCTTGCTCTCTAGCTCCCAAGTAGCATGCTCACCAGCAGCTCCTACCCAAACCACCTTCACTAACTTGATTTCCTTTCCTAAGAGTCTTTACTTCTCGGTCTTCAATTCTGATTGGCATTGTCTCCACAGTGAGGTCGTCTCTCACTTGCACATCATCCATTTTGTTCCTGGGTGTATCAGCAATTATGAGGACTGCCAACAGCAATTGGACCTGCGGCCCAGCCCATCACGATCGGCCCAACACGCGCTTGGAGCGCAATTCTCGCCGGCGAAATTCTCGCATAACGGTCGGACATCATCGTATATATACGCCATTCGCACATGGCATCGTGCAGTGCGTTCTCTAACCTTGTGCTATCTACCCGGCGACCTCTCACTAGATCGTCGGAGTGTCTTTGCGAGTACCACCGAGGTGCTGCTCAGCGTGAAGCCGGGACCGGTCCTTTCAATCCTCTCAACGACCGCCCATCGGCGAAGCAACCAACACTTCACCTCTTCATTGATCAAGGTACGATCAATTGGCGACCACGATGGGAGACCTACCGCCATTCACGAGACCTACCGCGAGCCGATTGGCGGGCATCCGAGAACCTCTGCGAACCATGTTACTCAAGCCGTTTTGCGAGATCTTGCAAAACAAGAATCAGTGATTGCGGTCGAGATGCACTCATCTCGAAGATGAAAGAGGTTCGATTCGGGCGCCAGCGTCGCGAAAGACGGAGAACCTTCACTCGCCGCCCGGCCGTGCGAAGACACCGCTCCCCTCCTCGTAGGAGCATTTCACGCCGAGAAACACTACTCATCATTCTCCCGGGCGGAAGAAGCGAGGGCACGCGGTCGCCCCCGGCGAGAACAGCGTAGGCGCCGTTCAATGTCCGATGACTATGAAGATTCCAGCTCACGATCGACACGGTCGCTCGCCCACGAATACTCCTCCAATGAGTCGTCCGGTCACGTCGGTCGAAGCGAGATCTTGGGATTCCGTGGAGAGCGGAAGAGTGCGAAATGGAAGAATTAGGGGCGTTTCGCATCGGCCTAGGAGAGGCCAAAGCGGCGGCCCGAAGGCCTCTCTCACCTGCCTACCGCCAACCGCCCATCGGAGGATTCTATGGAATGCTTGGGACAGCGAGGCATGCCTCGCAATGCAACCCTTTGGGTCGAGCGGCATTCGAGAATGAACATGGCCCGTTCTCGAAGGGAGATCGGGCGTTATAAGATTCCGAGATCTCCGCAAGCCGCCCAACCTCAACAAGTTTGGCCAGGTAGAGGTGATCGGACAAGCATCTCCGTTACTTCAATAATTCTGCTGCACTCTGAGGAATGGGACCGACCATGAAATGCGAGCTTTTTCCCCGGTCGTTGGGCGGCCGAGCATTGGAATGGTGGGAGTCTTTGCGACCCAATACCATCTCCTCGTGGGGCGACACGATTAGAATATTCTTGTCTCACTACTGCGCAAACCGCCGCCAATCTGGTATGAAGAATACTTGGACTCTGTTGTTCAAGGAGATAATGAGACGTTGAGGCGAGTACATCGACCGGTTTAACACCGAGGTGAAGTCTGCATTCGTGACTTGTCGACAAGGACAAGTTGAAATATCTGGCGTGGTATCCGCCACCGACCACCGGTTCGTTGAAGAGTTTACGTTGAATCATTACCGGGATCTCGGCCACTTCCTAACAAGGGCCAACGTCCACATGCGGTATGAAGAAACTCGCAGCGTGAAAAAGCCGTCCGCGCCGCGGCCAAAGAAGAAAGCGCGTGGCCGGCCAAAGGGCATGAAGGTCGCCCGCGACAATCGGCGACTTTCGAGACAAGAAGTTCGATCATCGCACTCGACTCAACACCTCCATTGCGCGCAGATCTACGGCGAGTGTCGAATAATGAGTTTGTGGGAGTTAAGCGGCTGAACCCCTCGTGCTCAAAAAGGGGGCACGGCCAGACCAAAAGATCTGCCGCTACCACAAGAGTAAGGGACACGATACCAACGCATTGTATGGCCCTTAAAGATGACATCGAAGAGCCGATCCGAGAAAGGCAAGTTGGGAAAGTATGTGAGGTCGGAGGAAGGCGGCCGACCTCGAGAGAAGCGAAAGAAGTCGATCGAGACGAGAGAAAGGGGCGGCCATAGAAGGCACCCAAAACAAGGATCGATCGAAGATCGTGACACTTTCGGCGATCGAGGCCGTAATGTTGCGATGGTTATTCATGGTGGAAACCCCACGGATCGCGGGGAATCTAATAAAGCCACTAAGAGAAAGTGGGGCGAATTGTTAATGGTTGCATCCACCTCGGCACCACCACCGGTCTCGGCGGACCTCCCATCTCGTTCGATGATAGCGACACATGCGACGGCAAACCTAATAGCTATGTTCCACTTTGTAATCGTGGCGGTTATGGCAAACACAGAAGTGCAGAGAATCCTGGTCGATCAAGGTAGCTCGGCCGATATCATGTTTGAAGGCTTGATCGACAAGATAAAGGTTGATCGAAGCGAGATAATTCCCGTGCCGAGCCTACTCCTCTAACGAGTTTCAATGGGGTGACGACTATCCGTTGGGAACAATCGGTGATGGTCACGTTTGGTGGCGACAGGGGATAGTACTGCATGCAGGGCGGTCGGGGCGGCGTTCCTTGTACTCCCCTCAAATCCTGCTATCAATGTATTATTGGTAGGCCGACTTTGGGTAAGCTAGAGGCCGTTACATCGGCGGTGCATCTAAAAATGAAATTTTATAGCAAGGGCGACCAAGTAGTTACCACGGCGGCCGACCTTGAATCGGCAAGAAGAAGCCACGCTCTATACCAAGAAAGATGTGGCGAGATAGATCGTGGGCGAGCGTTCAAAGCACTAGTGAAGGCCATCAAGTCAATGTCGATTTGGATGCTCGGTATGATCGGATAGCGACCCGAGAAGACAATGATGGTGATTTGGCTCGAGAAGCGAAGCACAGGTGATAAGACCCGAGCCTCATGGAGAGTTGGAAGGCGTTCAAGCGGGTGGCGACCCATCCAAAGCGGTGAAGCTTCGGTAGCGACCTACGAGCAAGTGAAGCAAGATCTTATGCGATTAGCTTAGAGACTATCTTGACTGCTTGCATGGCGGGCATCGGACATGCCCTGTATCCTATCGAAGTGGCTGCCATCAACTTTCGGTCGACGAAGGGTCAAGCCGGTCGCACAAAGAAGACGCACTCAAAATGAGGAAAAATCTCAAGCGCGGCAAAAAGGCCGTTGAGGACCTCGTAAAGGCAAATTTTATAGAAGAGATCAAATACACGACTGGGCCGTCCAATGTCGTGCTAGTTAAAAAAGAAGAATGGAAAATGGAGGATGTGTGTGGACTATCTTGATCCGAGCAGGGCATGCCCGAAGGATGCCTTTCCTGTGCCCAACATTGACAAGCTGGTCGATGGTGCTTCGGGCTACAAACTACTGTCTTTTCTGGATGCTTACTCTGGATACAATCAGATCACGATGTATCCGCCCGATCGGCACAAGACGGCCTTCATGGCCGATCGGGAAATTTTCGATACAAGGTGATGCCCCCGATGCGAAGAACGCTGAAGCGACTACCCGTAGCATGATGAACAAGATCTTTAAAAGACGCGGATCGGTCGCATCTCGAGGTGTATCTAGGCGACATGATCATCAAAAGCATAGCCGACCCAGACCACGTGAGCGACCTCAGAGAAATATTTGAAGAAGCTAGAAGGAACTCGCTTAGACTTAACCCTGAAAAATGTACTTTTGGAGTGAGGGCCGGCCGATTCTTGGGTTTTCACCTGACTGAAAGAGGGATAGAAGCAAACCCTGAAAAGTGTAGAGGCGATCGCCGATATGAGGCCGCCACGTCGAAAAAGAAATACAACGATTAAATGGTATGGTGGCGCTCTATCGATTCATCCCCAAAGCGCTGCGCAAGTCGCTTCCCTTTGTTTAGGCTATTTGAAGAAGGAAGTGGATTTTGAGTGGACCGAGCAATGCCAGCGAGCATTGGATGAGTTAAAACAAGCCTTGATTAGCCCGCCGATCATGTCCAAGCCGTTACCGGGCGAGACGTTATATCTGTACTTGGCCATAACGAAGAAGTTCTCGATCTTTGTGCTAGTTAGAAAAACGATCTAAAGCGAGAATCCGGTCTATTTCATAAGCAAAGTACTCGAGGCCCGAGTGAGATACCGAAAGATAGAGAAGTTTGCCCTTGCACTCCTAATAGCCGCTAGAAGGTTGAGACCCTACTTTGTGGCCCACCAGTCGTGGTAAGGACCGACCAGACCTATCGAGCAAGTCCTTCATCGGCGGACACTGGCGGGAAGAATGATAAAGTGGGCGGTAGAACTCGGTGAGTTTGGTATCAAATTCGAATCGGATCGGCGCAAAAAGCTCGGTGTTGGCGACTTTATATAGCGAAAATGACTCCTACTCCGAAGATCAAAATTTTGGAGCGACACGGATCTTGCGTAGATGGGTCGTCTAATAGTAAAGGAAGTGGAGCCGGCCTAGTGCGGAAAATTACTGAAGGCACGGCCGTGGAGGTGTGTCTTTGACTTTCGCTTTCCATCGTCCAATAATCGGGCCGAATATGAGGCGTGTATAAGCCGACTGCGGCTCGCGAGAGATTTCAATGTTGGCCGAGTTGAACTCGGATCGATTCCTTGCTCGTAGTCTCGCGAGATCAAAGAATTATATGATGCCAAAGATGACGTCTTTGAAAAGTTATCTAGCAAGAGTGAGAGAAGCTGCTCAGCGATTCGGCCGAAAGCTGAAGTGATACATGTGCCTCGGACCGAAAATGTTCGGCGGATATCTTATCAAAGCTTGCAAGCACCAAGACTCGAGGAATCATCGAAGTGTAATTCAAGAAACTTTAAATCGGCCAAGAGTGTGTCAACCAAGCCAACCCAATCAGCCGGGCCGTTCTTTGTGTCGATTCGATTCGATTGGATCGCCCCATCCTAAGGTACATCGTGGAAGCGAGGAACCGAGCGACCAAAAGCGAGCAAAGTTAGTGGGCTCTCAGGCGACCAAATACTCTGTTATAGAAGGAAAGTTATGCAGAAGAGGATTCTCCTCTCCATTGCTAAGGTGTCTCACCTCGGTCGGCGAAACCACGTCTTTGAGGACATTCATGAAGGTGTTTGTGGAAGTCACCGGGCGCTCGTTCCATAGCAAAGAAGGCCCTCGGTAGGCTACTATTGGCCGACCATGGGCGAGGATGCCAAGAAACTTCGTTGAAGTGCAAGAAATGCCAAGTGCATCTTGATGTCCACATTGCACCTTCCTCGAATTACAAAGTGCGGTCTCACCTTGGCGTTCGCACGGTGGGGCATGGATCTGCTAGGCCCGTTTCCACTGCTCCGGGCGGTTCAAGTTCTTGATCGTGGCGATGGATTACTTCACTAAGTGGATCGAGGCGAGCCGCTTGCAACAATCACATCGGCCAAAGTCGGTAAGTTCTTGGACGGTGTGTGCTAGCCCGTTTTGGGATCCCCGGCAATTGATAACGAACAACGACACCCAGTTCACGAGACAAGAGATTCGAGAGAAATGTTGGCGACTTAGGGGTGAAATAAGCGTTTCACCTCGGTCAACACCCTCGAACTAACGGCCAAGTGGCGCGGCAGCGGGTGATTCTGCGTGGTTTGAAGCGAAGACGGATGAAGCAAAGAGGCCTGGGTCGAAGAGTTGCGATCCGTTTACGTGGGCCTCTGGGGCGACCCCCACTCATCGGCCAGAGTCACCGCCCAGTTGGTGTACTGCAGGCGTCTTTGTGATACCCGTAGAGATGGGCGAGCTGAATTGGAGGACTTGAAACCCCTACAGCGGGTTGACAACGGCCGGGCTATCAGAAAGAGCTGGACTTAATTGAAGAATCTGCGCACCCAAGCTTCGCTAAGAGAGCAATTGATCAAGCGGAAGGTCGCGGCCGGTATAACGCTCGAGTTCAAAAGAAATTCTCGGTCGGGCGGCTCGTTCTAAGGCGGGCGGCGTGGGAAACAAGAATGCACGCGCGAGGAAGGCGGCGCCCGAATTGGGAAGGTCGTGCAGAGTCATCACGAAGGCGGCAAGGGGGCATACGAGCTTCAAACCATGAATGGGGCGACTATCCCCGAACATGGAATGTAGAAAAGCTTAGGAAGTATTACGTTTGAATGTAATCAAGAATTTGAATGTAATAACGACCGATCTATTAATGAAAGCGAGGCGCTCTTTTTCCCAGCGGGTTTTTTACGAGGCGACCTTTAAAAACATGATGTATTCTTTACTTTCGCAGAAGAATGTATGGCCGGTCGCTCAAGATTGCGAGGCAAAGGAAGCGATCGAAGACTTATCAAAGCCACCGAGATCGTCGAAGCGATCTAAATCGGCGACCGTCGAAGCGGTCCCAACCGAAAGCCATCGAAATGGCCCAAGGTTAAAACCATAAACCTTAGATCGTCGAAGCGATCTGAATCGGCGACCGTCGAGGCGATCGCCGCCAACCGCGCCATCGAAAATGGCCCAACAGCGCTAGGTCGTCGAAGCGATCTACATCGAGTGCCATCGAAAATGGCCCAAAGGTTAAGTAACAACCGCCGAGGTAGGCGTCGAAAGCGATCTACCTTAAACGCCATCGAAAGGGCACGATAGGAGGTCGTGAAGCGATCCAGGCCCGTTGGGATATTAATTTATCAAAGAATAGATGCTTTCAAAGTAAGCGCGGTGGCGACCAGATGGTCTTAAAGCTCAAAGACTTAGAAAAATAAACATACAAGGCGCGCGGAAAGCGACCAACAACGGCGCTATCGAAGTGGCGCGAGCGGCGCCGAGCGCGCCCACAAATTCAAAATGAACAAGGTGAATAAATGCAAGAAATGCGCGAAAATTGCAACATCAATTCAAGCGGGCATAAATGAAAAGCAAATATTGTCATTACAAATATGGGGCCTTGGCCGGCCAGCGCCCACGAATTAAGAAGCGCACGAAGCGCGGAGAAATTGTCGAGCCGAAGGCAAGTTAAAGTTACAAAATTACACCGCTCGCAGCGGGCTTCAAAAAGAAATGGTGGCGGGCGAATGGCGTTGCCACGCTCGTCATATTCGCGCAGACAACATGATCTTGTTATTTTCAACGTAGTCGTGGAAGCGATCATCTTGTCATCGAAATTGATCTGCGGTCGGCATTCAACACCGCGCGCTGGCCAAGAGCGTTGTAAAATTGCTCGATCGCGACCTCTGACCGGCCTTGGCCACCATTTGGATCTTCTCCTGCGGCTCGGCGTTCGGCCTCCAATCGGCCTTCTCTTTCGGCGGCCAGATTCAAGGTCGGTTTTCAAAGCTGTTCACTGGCCGGCAAGCTCCTTGTTCCTCTTTGGCCATTTGGCGGTCTTCATCCCCGCTTGGGCCTCCTTCTTCGGCCCGAGGAGTTTGTCATATTTCTGCTGCGCCTCGGTCAAAGCCTTGCCCTTCCTGCGAAATTCAGTCGAAGTTTGGTTAGTCGGTCGAACAAAGGTAAGATAAAGATGACAAGACTAAGAAAGTAAAGTTACCATCAGATTCGGCCACCACTCGGCCATGACCTTCTCGACCCCATACGAGAGAGAAGCGCGAGCGCCATTGGCTTCGCCGGTACTCCTCGGTCGGCCGCACTCAAGCTTTCGGTGGATGATGGGAACCTCCTCCGTTGCGAGAGCCGGGACCCGACAATCACGTTTGGCCCGCTTGGGTGAGCGATCGGCCTTTGGGAGAGCGGCCAGAGGCTGCCGGCCGGTTTCTTCACTTGGCTCTTAGGGGTGTGGGGCACTCGGAGGAAGGTTCGGGATGATCCCCGGCCAGGAAGAACGAGGTCCATAGCCCCTCGCCGGGCTTGGGGCGAGCGGCGAGTTCGATTTTGCGGACATCCTTTCTGCAAAATAACGAGCTATGGGTTAGAATAAAAAGTTCACGAGGCCTACAGCAAGAATATAAAGAAAAAGTGCAAAGGCAGACCAATCTCGGCCTCGAGTTTTTCGCCTTCGTACAAGACGAAGGGTCGGCAAGGTATGTCGCCTTTAGGATCTGGACGCATCATGCTCGACAGCGCCTTAATCATCTCCAAAGACTCCAGATCGGCCTCCCCGAGATCGTTGTCAGAGTAGATGTAGTCGCCCGGCCTCCTGAAGAAGTGGGCTTCGTTCCACATGATTGGAAAGAATGGGGGACCGAGCATCCCATCCGGCTGAATCTCAGAAATGGCCATCCCGGCCTCCTTGGTCGGAACGACCCGGAAGTAGTGGCCTCTCCAGGCCGCACCGAAGCGACTCTTGGAAAGCCTTGAAGAATCGATGATGAGTCTTACGCATTTTGAAGGAGACACCTCTCCTCTTCTCTTTGTTTGCTTTCTCCACTGAGCGACTTAGCTCAAAGAGAGTGAAGAAAAGCATGATCGACACCGCCGACCAAAATTTGGGTTAACAAGACTTCAAAGGTTTTGAGAGCGCCCATGCGTTCGGATGAAGGCGAGAGAGGCGACCCCGATATGGCGCAGGGCGTCCGTTGGAACTTCGGTGAAAGGAGGAGCGATCTTCATTTTCGACCACGATCCGATACATGGTGAATTTGGCGGGAGTAGGTGGCGATATCTTGGCCGTCTTTCATACCCCTCACTCTCGGCTGGTGAGTCGTGGCTCAACGCTCAATGTCGGCGGGGCGTAATGATCGGCCGTCGGCATACTCTGTGCGCCAGAAGAGTGTCGGAGACCCAAGACATATCGAGAGGGTCTCGGGCTATATCGGAGTTGAACATCGGCGCTTCTTCATTCGACCCTCCTTCGTTGTTGGCCTCGGCACGAGAAACTAGCGGCGGGCTGGGCGATCTCTTCATTAGCCGCTTCATCTCGGCCGTCTCGGCATCGGGCATAGCCTCGTCCTCGACACGGGCGTCTCTTGGTTCCTCATCATCATCGGTCGATCACCTCGACATACTCGTCTTGTTCGGCCGACGGGTATCGGCCGATGGTGGTGTAGAGACACTCGGCCAGGACAACGAGTGAGCGGAAGAGTGGGAGCTAGAGTTGGGCTGCTCGTAGAAGCCTTTGCTCGAAGAATCGACATTTTGTCACCCGAAGGCGACTTGGAGTCCGCCGAGGGTATTGGGCTCGCCCGGCCTCGACATGTATGTGGCGAAGGGCTGGAGGCGGTTTTCGGGGATCTGAGCGATTAATTTTGTCCGTGGCATACACAAACACACTGTGATAAAGGGATCGAGTCGTCGATCGGCGAAGCTTACTCATGAGAGAAGCGGTGGCCATCCATCCTCGACGACACCCCCATCACGAGGCGTGGAAAAGCACAAAATACTTTGAAGAAAAAACTAAAGTCTAAAAGAGTAAAAGAAGCGATCGACTCGTACCTTAGCGGTGTTGAAGATCGGTCATGGCGGATGAAGCGACTACGGATGCGAGTCGTGACGAGTCGAGTCGATCATTGGCAGAGCAAATCGAGAA
Source organism: Oxytropis ochrocephala (assembly GCA_020916435.1). NCBI lineage: Eukaryota > Viridiplantae > Streptophyta > Magnoliopsida > Fabales > Fabaceae > Oxytropis > Oxytropis ochrocephala. The sequence goes on along the minus strand of CM037092.1, from coordinate 93,493,201 downwards.
AGTGTGAGATATGAACTCGTGCGAAGGGGTATTTATAGTGAAGACCCATGGCGCGAAGGGGCCAGGGAGGCGAAGCGTCGCAGCGTTTCATCTTCTAGCCAATGGTTGTCTCGGACAACCTCGGAAACACCAAGCGTCGCGTCTTCAATGTCGGGAAAGACCAACCGTCGCGGCGCTTGGCGGCGATCGACACCGCCCGCAAGAAAGCAAGCGGCGCGTCCGTTTCATCAAGAACCGCTCTGGGGGCATCGATTCAAGCCTCGGCCCGCTCTTAGCGACCTAGGCTTGAGGGCAAGCTGTTCTGGGGTGTATCGGCAATTATGAGGGCGCCAGCGGCAATTGGACTGCGGCCCGACCCATCACGATCGGCCCGACCGCGCTTGCTTGGAAGCGCAATTCTCGCCGGCGAAATTCTCGCATAGCGGTCGGACATCACGTATATATCGCCATTCGCACATGGCATCGGTGCGTTCTCTAACCTTGTGCTATCTGCGGCGACCTCTCACTAGATCGTCGGTGTCTTTGCGGTACCACCGAGGTGCTCAGCGCGTGAAGCGGGGCCGGTCCTTTCAATCCTCTCAGCGGCCGGCCCATCGGCGAAGCAACCAACACTTCACCTCTTCATTGATCAAGGAATGCGATCGATTCAATTGATCGTGCCTTGATCGATGAAGAGGTGAATGACAATTTGCTGCGTCGAATGAAACGATCGTTGAAGATGAAAGGATCGATCTGCTCGCGCGTTAACCACCTCGAGTATTTACTGGCAAACGATCTGCGTGATGTAATGGCCGCTGGCTCAGAACAAGCGTACAATGCTGCTGCGAAATGGCATCTTCTCTATATCGATGATGTCCGGCAGTTATCTGCGAAATTCGGGCGGCGTGCGCTCAAGCGGCGTGTTAAGCGATAAATGATGGCTGAGCCGCAATCCCAATGTGATCTCATGTGTTTGATACACCAGCTGACTGAAATGACATGGGGCGGGTTGAGAACATACTTCCTCGGTTGAGATACATGGAACACATCGTGCAAATTTGTCAGATTAGGTGGCAGTGCAATTCGGTATGCCACCTTCCCAACTCTCTCCAAGATTTGATAGGGTCCAATGAAACGAGGTGATAGTTTCTTGGACCTCAGAGCTCGTCCAACTTCAGTCACAGGGGTCACTCTAAGGAATACATGGTCACCGGCTTGAAATTCTAAGTCCTTCCTTCTCTTGTCATGGTAACTCTTCTGTCTGCTTTGAAACGCCCTCATCTTCTCTCTGATCATTTTAACCTTCTCGGTAGTCTCCCTAACCAACTCGGGTCCCAACACAACCCTCTCTCCTGTTTCATGCCAACACAGTGGAGTCCTACACCTACGACCATACAATGCTTCAAATGGTGCCATTCCAATACTTGAATGATGACTGTTGTTGTAAGTGAATTCTATCAATGGTAGATACGAGTCCCACGCACCTCCTTGCTCAAGCACACAAGCTCTCAATAAGTCTTCTAAAGATTGGATAGTCCTCTCGGATTGACCATCAGTCTGAGGATGGTATGCCGAGCTCAAACGCAACTTGGAACCCAACGCCTCTTGCAAGCTCTTCCAAAATTCTGAAGTAAACCTTGGATCTCTGTCTGAAACAATACTCAAAGGAATTCCATGAAGCTTCACAATGACATTGATATAAATTTCTGCTAACCTCGGCACTGGGTATGTGATGTTAATAGGAATAAAGTGTGATGACTTTGTCAGCCTATCAACAATCACCCAAATGGTGTCAAATCCTCTTGTTGTCCTCGGCAACCTGGTTACAAAGTCCATGGAAATGCTGTCCCACTTCCATTCAGGAATATGCAACGGTTGCATCAACCTTGCCGAAACCGGTGCTCCACCTTTGACTTCTGGCAAGTCAAACAAGCATAAACGAAACGAGCTACATCCTTCTTCATTCCTTGCCACCAGAATAATTTCTTCAAGTCTTGGTACATCTTCGTAGCTCCTGGATGGATACTCAACCGACTCCTGTGACACTCTTCCAAAATAGCCTTCTTGATCTCTTCATCATCAGGTACACATATCCGTCCTCTGAACCTCAACAATCCTTGCGCATCCAACTCAAAATCTTTGTTATCAGCTCGGCCAACACTCACAAACACATCAACCAACTTCACATCAACCTTCTGTGCTTCCTTTATACTAACCATGAACTCATTGGTGATCTTCAGCATCCCCAACTTAACACTCCGAGGTGTTACTTCATATACTAGGCTCAAATCTCTAAACTGTTCAATCAGTTCCAGCTCCTTTACCATCATTGATGACACATGCAGAGATTTCCTACTCAGCGCATCAGCTACAACATTGGCCTTCCCTGGGTGATAGTTCAGACCGAAGTCATAGTCCTTCAATAACTCCAACCATCTCCTCTGCCTCATATTCAATTCCTTCTGATCAAACAAGTACTGCAAGCTCTTGTGATCACTAAACACCTCGAACCTTGACCCATAAAGGTAATACCTCCATATCTTCAATGCAAACACTACGGCAGCTAGCTCTAAATCATGAGTGGGGTAATTCTTCTCATGAGTCTTCAGTTGCCTTGAAGCGTACGCCACTTCTTTACCTTCTTGCATCAGCACACAGCCCAAACCTAACTTGGATGCATCACAATAAATCACAAAAGGATCCCTTGGATTAGGCAACGTCAAGATCGGCGACGTTGTCAATCTCCTCTTCAACTCTTGGAAACTCTCATCACAACGGTCATCCCATACGAAAGCCCTATCTTTACATGTCAATTGGGTTAATGGCAACGCCAATTTGGAGAAACCCTCAATGAACCTTCTGTAGTAACCGGCTAGCCCCAAGAAGCTCCTCACTTCGGTGGCCGACTTGGGTGCCTCCCACTTCAACACAGCTTCAATCTTTGAAGGGTCCACTGCAATCCCCTTCTTTGGAAATCACATGGCCTAGGAAACTCACTTCCCTCAACCAAAACTCACACTTGGATAGCTTCGCATATAACTTCTTCTCCTTCAGAACCTCCAGCACTATCCTTAAGTGCTCGGCATGCTCTTCTGCCGACTTGGAGTAGACCAAAATATCGTCTATGAACACTACCACAAATCGATCTAAGTACTCAAGGAAGATACGATTCATATACTCCATGAATACTCCTGGAGCATTAGTGACACCGAATGGCATTACTAAGTACTCGTAGTGTCCATACCGAGTTCTAAAAGCCGTCTTTGGTACGTCTTCGTCCTTCACCTTGATTTGATGGTAGCCTGACCTCAAATCAATCTTTGAAAATACTTGAGCACCCACTAATTGATCCATCAAGTCGTCAATTCTTGGTAGTGGATACTTGTTCTTAATTGTAACCTTATTCAACTGTCTGTAGTCCACGCACAACCTCATGCTTCCATCTTTCTTCTTCACTAGCAACACAGGTGCTCCCCATGGTGACACACTTGGTCTTACGAATTTCCTTTCTAGCAGTTCTTCTAACTGTTTCTTCAGCTCGGACAGCTCGGATGCAGACATCCTATAAGGTGCCATAGACACCGGTCTTGTTCCAGGAATCAACTCTATGGTGAACTCAATCTCTCTCTCAGGTGGAACATCAGGTATTTCTTCAGGAAACACCTTGGCAAACTCTCTGACCACTGGCAGATCTTCAATCTTATCTTGATTCTCTACTGTCAACGACGCCCATAATGCAAACAGAGTAACCCCTTCTCCCAACAACTTGCGCACTTGACTAGCAGGAAGTAAAGCTGATTCCTTCACCTCGGTAGTAGGAAAACTAACCAATCTCTCAGCGCAATGGATATGAACATGGTTGTCTACCAACCAGTCCATCCCAAGGATGACGTCCATTCCCTCTAGTGGTAAACAAATTAGATTAACAGAGAAGTTGTAACACCCCAAATAATTTAATTAAGAAATTGATTAAATTGTTTAGGTGTTGCACTAATTTTTTAATTATTAAATTATACTATGGTGTTTATAATTTAGTAATTTATTTTAATTGAAGGGGATGGTGGAAGAAATGGGCAAGGGGTGTAAAAAGGGCCCAAGGTGCGCTTGGCCCAATGTACATATACCCAAAAGTGGAATTTTCTTTCATTTGTGAAGAAAGAAAGAAAGTTGCGAAGGAGAGGAGAGAAAGGAGAGAAGAGAACGGCGCAAACCCTAGGGAAAGAAGAGGATTTCGTGACTTGAAGCTTGGATTGTTGCGGTGGTTTTGTTCGTGACTCTGTTCCGGTTCTTCTCTACGGTTAATTTGAGGTAAGGGGAGTCTCACTCTATAATAGAGGAGATAATGGGTATTATATGTATCATAGGGGCTGTTTTGATGTTAATTGATGATTGCATGATGATTGATTCCTTGAATTTGATGAATTTGTTGGTAAAAATTGATTTAGGCGTGAGTTAGGGTTTTACAATGTATGATTTCGTGATTTTGATGTGATTGATGATTTGAGCATGCAATTGGTTGTTTGATTCTGAGATTAGGAGTGTTAGAAGAGTTATTGAGTGAATTGATTTGGAAGATTTTGGGAAAATTGGAATTTTGGGGTTTGGGGCGCCAAGATGCTAGGATTCTGGCGCCCTGTGTACTGTTCACAGGTTGAATTGAGAGTTTGTGCAGAATGCTCTTGCCGGCGCCACATTCTTTGGGAAAATGGCGCCACGTGCACTTCGCTCATGTCTTTGGAATGTGTTCTGTGCAGTGTGTTCGCCGGGCGCCAAGTTCTTTGGGAAAATGGCGCCACATGCCTTTGTTTGTGTGTTGGGTGCGTGTGCCGCGGTGTGGGGCGCCAAATGCTGCCCCGTGGTGCCCGTAATGGCGCTGTGTCCACCATGAGCGATGTCTGGGTGAGTGAGTTCTTTGTCAGGCGCGAGAATGTGGGTATTTTGGAGCCCGGGGAGTGAAACTTGCATTTCTGGGCACATTTTCTCGTGCCAAATTTTGTATTCACCTGCCAACTTTCAATTTTAAATGTTTTGGCTCGAGTGGTTTTCTGGTTGCAGGTGTTATTTTGAAAATGTCGGTGGGGCTTGTTTTGTGTGTGTTTTTGGGGCCGGGAGTGAAACTTGTATTTCTAAACATATTTCCTCGTGCCAAATTTTGTATTCACCTGCCAACTTTCAATTTTAAGTGTTTTGGCTCGAGTGGTTTTCTGGTTTCAGTGTTATTTTGAAAATGTCCGGTGGGGCTTGTTTTGTGTGTGTGTTTTGGGGCCCGGGAGTGAAACTTGTATTTCTAAACATATTTCCTCGTGCCAAATTTTGTATTCACCTGCCAACTTTCAATTTTAAGTGTTTTGGCTCGAGTGGTTTTCTGGTTTCAGGTGTTATTTTGAAAATGTCCCGGTGGGGCTTGTTTTGTGTGTGTTTTGGGGCCCGGGGAGTGAAACTTACTTTTCTAAGCATATTTCACTGTGCCAAATTTTGTGTTTACCTGCCCAAATTCATTTTTAAACATTTTAGCTCGGGTGGTTTTGGTTTGAAAGTGTTGGGTGAGCTGGGTCACAGGGGGCGCCAAACCGTGTCTTTGCTGTGTCTTAGTTTGTGTCTCAAATCAGCGTATGCGAGTTTGTGTCTAGGTCTGTGTTGCCCGTGCGCCAGTTGCTAGAAAAGTGGCGCCCGATGGGCTGTGTTGCCACGTGGGGCGCCAAAATGCTTGAGTTTTCTGGCGCCTAGTCTTTGTGTTGCACCGAGCGCGAATGTGGGGAAAATGGCGCCTAGTCTTTGCCAAGTGCCTAAGAGGGTCTTTGTTTTGGTCCCTAGGTGACAGTTTGGTCCCTAGATGATTGTTTTGGTCCTAAATGGTGGTTTAGGTCCCTGGGTGAGGTTGAGTACTCTAGAGGAGAATAGTCCGGTGGGACTTAATGGTGTTGAGGGTTTATAATGAGGTAATTGAGCGTGCCATGGGGGCATGGGCCGGAGGGCCAAGCCAGGAGGGCTATAAAATGAGGTTGACACTGAGGTAAGAGATAATGGGTGTATTGAGCTGTTTGAACTGGTGTTTGTGATGTACATGGAGTCTCATGCATACATTGGCTGCGGTCGTAGAGTTTATAATATGATGTGTGAAGCCTGAGGGCGGCCGGGGGGCCTTATAAAATGATTGTGAAGCCTGAGGGCGGCCGGAGGGCCTTATAATGTGATTGTGAAGCCTGAGGGCGGCCGGTGGGCCAATGGTACCACATGCATACTGACATTGCATACATTCCCATTAGTGCATGAATATTGTTGTTTGATGGTTGGTGTGTTTGAGTATGCTGTAAACTATGACGATATATTGCTTATTATCACTTTTATTATATAGTTCGAGACTCACCCTTTCTGTTGTTATTTACCACAGGTAGTCAGGAGTGAGGGCTTTCTACCTTCACTACTCCCCGAGTCAGTCTGCTCTGATACGTAGCACCTAGGGGTTGGGGTGTAGACTGTTATTTTTTGGTTTTGCTCATGTTGAGCCTTATATGTATTTGTTTTGAGATTGCTGAGTATTATTTTGAGATGTAGTTTGTTTCCGCTGTTTGACCTGAGATTTTACCCCATGTGTTGTATGGTGTTATGTATCTATGCATGTTTCTGAACTGACTGTTGAGTTTTGTTGAGAGAGGAGCGTAACACTCCATTAGTGAAAATGATTTATGTTATACTATTAGTGTGCTGGATGACTATGGCTAAACTGTGGTTCGCCACTAAGGTCAGAATTTCTTTCGCTGGTGTATTTACAAGGGCATCACTGAGAGCCTTGCAAAGGAGGTCAATACCTGTTGCAAGTAGTATCAGTTACCTGAGTAATCCCATAGTCAACCAGTTCACTATTTTATAACACACTAAACTAGAAGATTAACAGAAAAGATTTTTGTATACTCTGATTTTTGGTTTAAATTACCGGGTAGAAATGGGGTGTTACATTAGTGGTATCAGAGCAAAAGTTCGGTCTGTCCGGCCAAGTGTGTCGATCATCATAGTGTGTATGACAACTAGGTGTCTTAAAGTAATTCGAATCGTTGTTTATGCTTTGCAGTGTTAGGTTGATATGGCGGAAGGATCGATCTCGCTCTTCTTGAGGCCTTGCGGTTATAAGCGCGATCGTGGGTACCAGCGAATAATGAGACCCGCACCGCAACGTTCGCAGAGAGAAAACCCCCTACCTTCAAGGGGACGTACAACCCGGATGGTGCCTTGACTTGGCTGAAGGAGATTGAGAGGATCTTCGTGGTGATTGGTCAGATCTTGATGAGCGAGAAAGTCAGTGCAGTACTCATACTTTATCTCGAAGAGGCCGATGGTAGTGGCTAGAGACCGGAGAGAGATTGGGTCTTTGCGGAAGAAGATCACTTGGGGCGTGTTCGAAGGGAATTCTTGAGAAAGTATTTCCCGAGGAGGGCGTGAGAGGTAAGAAAGAGCCGGAATTCCTTGAATCGAGGCGGGGAAGCATGATATTCATCGAATATCTTTGCCAAGTTCAAGGAGTTGGCCAAGTTCTATCCACACTATCTTTGAAAGTGAAATGAATTCTCAAAGTGCATCAAGTTTGAGAATGGACCGAGAGCCGATATCAAGCGGTGTGGGGTATCGAGAAAATTAGAGTATTTGCCGATCCGGTAGATTCTTTGCAGGATATATGAGGAAGAAGACAAGAATGCCCGCTCTAGGGTCATGAGAGACCGTAGGGGAAATTTCATCACAGAGGTAAGCCTTATGAGGCGTCTGCCACGACAAAGGGAAGCAAAGGTATTCGGGTGGTAACAGTACAATGGTGGAAACAGTCTGCTGAGGGTAGGAGGCACCATGAGGGTAAGAAGCCAAGTGGGGAGACGCCCATCCGAGATTGTGTGTTTCAAGTGTGACAAGCCAGTCACAAGAGCTTTGATTGTAAGATGGAAGTGAAGAGATGTTTTAGGTGTGGAAAGAGTGGTCACATGGCATCCGAGTGTGATCGCAAGGAAGGCTGTATGTTTCAACTGTGGTGAAGCCGGTCACATTAGCTTCAAGTGTCCCAAGCCTAAGAAGGAAAGATCTCTGGGGAGGGTGTTTGCATTGGCGGGTTCGGAGAGGACCTAATGATATCCGAGGTACATGTTTCATCTCTCGGTACACCTTTAGTTGCTATTGTTGACACGGGTGCTACGCACTCTTTTTATTGCATCTGTTTGTCTTTGAAAAGTTAAATTTAGTATTGTCTACTATGGAGAGAGGATGGTTATCGACACTCCACGCTAGGGTCCGATAACTACTTCTCCGATGTGTGCTAGGTGTCCTCTCATCGGTCTTGGCAGAGATTTTCCGTTGATCTCGATTTGTTTGCCTTTGGGTGGGTTAGATGTGATTACGGGCATGGATGGTTAGTAGATAACCACGTGCACATCAACCGATCGATAAGTCTATTAGTTTTCTCCTTCCCGAAGAGGAAGAGTGCGCTTTCTTTGTCTGGCGAGCAATTGCGCGCGAGGTAATGAAAGAGGGTGGTCGGTTGTTTGCTTTGATGGCGTCTATGTCTCACGAGAACAGAGCCGTGGTTGATGGGGTCTGGTGGTGTGTGAGTTCCCAAGTGTTTCCGGATGAGATTCCTAGTGTGCCCCAGAGAGGGAAGTTGAGTTCGGGATTGGTGGTGCACAGTACTAGGCACGTGTCTATGGCACCGCACTGGGATGTCGGCTTCCGAGTTGGGTGAATTGAAGAAGCGATTAGAGGAGCTTCTTGAGAAGAAGTTTGTGAGGCCTAGTGTATCACCATGGGGAGCTCCAGTTTTGTTGGTAAAGAAGAAGGATGGGAGTATGCGCGTCAGCATGCGTGGACTACGATACAGGTTGAATAAAGTGACTATCAAGAATAAGTATCCTCTCCCGGATAGATGATCTAATGGATCGGTGATGGGTGCTAAAGTGTTTAGCAAGATTGACTTGAGGTCCGGTATCACCAGTTAAGGTGAAGGATGAGGATATCCGTAAGACAAAGATTCGTAACAAGGTATGGGCATTATGAGTACTTCGGTAATGCCGTTTGGTGTCACAAATGCACCGGGGTGTTTATGGAGTACATGAACCGAATTTTCCATAGCTATCTGGATCGGTTTGTGGTGGTCTTCATTGATGATATTTTGGTGTACTCCAAATCGAGGAAGAGCATGCGAGCACTTGAGGTTGGTGCTAGAGGTCTTGAAAGAGAGGAAGTTGTATGCCAAGTTGTCGAAGTGTGAGTTCTGGTTGCATGAGGTGAGCTTCTTGGGTCATATTATTTCTGGTGATGGTATAGCTGTGGATCCAGCCAAGGTAGATGCAGTGTTACATTGGGAGAGCCCAAAGTCCGTGGATCGAGATCGGGAGTTTCTTGGGGTTGGTGGTTATTACAGAGGTTCATTGAAGGGTTCTCTAAGCTAGCCCTTCCATTTACTCGATTGACTGTAAGGAAAGGCATTTGTGTGGGATGCAAAGTGCGAAGAGAGCTTCCAAGAGCTAAAGAGGAGGTTGACCACGTCTCCAGTGTTAGTGTTGCTGTGCGGAGCAACCATTTGTTGTGTCTTGTGATGCTTCCAAGATGGGTTTGGGAGGTGTATTGATGCGAGGATGGGAAGGTGGTTGCTTATGCGTCCGGACAGCTTGAGGACCCATGAGAAGAACTACCCCACTCATGACTTAGAGTTGGGCTGCGATTGTGTTTGTCTTTGAAAATTTGGAGGCACTATCTCTATGGTACTAGATTCGAAGTGTTCGGTGACCACAAGAGTCCAAGTACTTGTTTGACCGAAGGAGTCTGAATATGAGACAGAGGCGTTGGTTAGAGCCATTGAAGGACTATGATTTCGGCTTGAACTATCACCCCGCAAAGCTAATGTCGTGGTGATGCTTTGAGTCGGAAAACTTTGCATATGTCGGCTATGATGGTGAGAGAATTGGAATTGATTGAGCGAGTTCCGTGACTTGAGTCCAGTTTGTGAGGTGACACCCAGTGTCAGATTGGGGATGCCGAGAATTGGGAACGAATTCTTGGTTAGTATCGAGACGCCTGAGAGACTAGATGTGAAGTTCGTAGACTTCTTTGGTTGCGGGGTGAGCAAGGCTGCGAGAGGATTACAGTTGGATTCCCGGGTGTTTTGAGATTCGGGGACGAATCTGTGTTCCGATGATCTTGAGTTGAAGAAGATGATACTTGAGGAGAGTCATAGGAGTAAGTTGAGCATTCATCCAGTGCCACTAAGATGTACCATGATCTCAAGAAACTATTTTGGTGGCTCAGGTATGAAGAGAGATGTTGCGCAGCTTTGTATATGCATGTTTGACTTGCCGTAAGTCAAAGATTGAGCACCGAAGCTTCGCGGGGTTGATGCAACCTTTGGAGATTCCGAATGGAAGTGGGACAAGCATTTCCATGGATTTTGTGGACCGGATTGCCAAATCTTTGTGAGAGGGTCCGACACTATTTGGGTGATTGTGGATAGGTTGACCAAGTCCGCTCACTTTATTCCTATCAACATCACCTTTCCCGTACAAAGTTGGCTAGAATTTACATTCGGTGATTGTGAAGCTTCATGGGGTTCCAAGAGTATTGTGTCGGATAGAGACTGCGGTTTACATCGAGTTTTGGGGAGCTTGCGGGAGGCTTTGGGGTCCAAGCCGAGGTTGAGTTCACTTATCATCCTCGGGTGATGGTCGAGACGAGAGAGAACCATCCAGTCTTTGGAGGATCTTTTGAGAGCTTGTGTGTTAGAGCGGGGAGGTGCGTGGGATACGCATCTTCCACCGATTGAGTTCACCTATAATAACAGGCTATCATTCGAGCATTGGGATGGCTCCTTTTGAGGCATTGTATGGGCGGAGGTGCGAACTCCTTTGTGTTGGCATGAGTCCGGGAGAGTGTTGTCCTTGGACCGGAGTTGGTTAGGAGACGATCGAGAAGGTGAAAATGATCGAGAGAGAAGATGAAAGAGTCCTGCAGGCCGACGAGAAAAGTTATCATGATAAGAGGAGGAAGGACTTGGAGTTTCAGTGGTGAGTATGTGTTCTTGAGGTCACGCCTATGACCGTGTTGGGCGTGCTCAAAGGCAAAGAAGTTAACTCAAGGTTTATTGGACCGTACCAAATCACCGAGAGGTTGGAAAGGTTGCTTATAGGGTGGCCTTGCCGCCTAATCTTTCGAACTTGCACGATGTTTTTCACGTGTCACAGCTTCGGAAGTATATTCCAGACCCGTCTCATGTGATTCACATGGATGATGTGGAGGTACGTGAGAACCTCACTGTGGAGACTATGCCAGTGAGGATTGAGGATAGAGAAGTGAAGGTGTTGAGAGGGAAAGACATTGCCTTGGTCAAGGTAGTGTGGTTGGGAGCTGCTGGTGAGAGTATGACTTGGGAGCTGGAAAGCAAGATGCGAGAGTCCTATCCAGAGTTATTTGGCTCAGGTATGAATTTCGAGGACGAAATCTCCTAAGTGGGGGAGAGTTGTAACACCCCAAATAATTTAATTAAGAAATTGATTAAATTGTTTAGGTGTTGCACTAATTTTTTAATTATTAAATTATACTATGGTGTTTATAATTTAGTAATTTATTTTAATTGAAGGGGATGGTGGAAGAAATGGGCAAGGGGTGTAAAAAGGGCCCAAGGTGCGCTTGGCCCAATGTACATATACCCAAAAGTGGAATTTTCTTTCATTTGTGAAGAAAGAAAGAAAGTTGCGAAGGAGAGGAGAGAAAGGAGAGAAGAGAACGGCACAAACCCTAGGGAAAGAAGAGGATTTCGTGACTTGAAGCTTGGATTGTTGCGGTGGTTTTGTTCGTGACTCTGTTCCGGTTCTTCTCTACGGTTAATTTGAGGTAAGGGGAGTCTCACTCTATAATAGAGGAGATAATGGGTATTATATGTATCATAGGGGCTGTTTTGATGTTAATTGATGATTGCATGATGATTGATTCCTTGAATTTGATGAATTTGTTGGTAAAAATTGATTTAGGCGTGAGTTAGGGTTTTACAATGTATGATTTCGTGATTTTGATGTGATTGATGATTTGAGCATGCAATTGGTTGTTTGATTCTGAGATTAGGAGTGTTAGAAGAGTTATTGAGTGAATTGATTTGGAAGATTTTGGGAAAATTGGAATTTTGGGGTTTGGGGCGCCAAGATGCTAGGATTCAGCGCCCGTGGTAATCGCTCACAGCTGAATTGAGAGTTTGTGCAGGAATGCTACTGCCAGGGCGCCACATTCTTTGGGAAAATGGCGCCACATTGCAATCGCTCATGTCTTTGGAATGTGTTCTGTGCGGCAGTGTGTTACGCCAGGCGCCAAGTTCTTTGGAAAAATGGCGCCACGTGCCTCGCTTGTGTGTGTTGGGTGCGTGTGTGCCGTGGCAGGGCGCCAAATGCTGCCCCAGGGTGCCCAGAATGGCGCCTGTGTCACTGTAGCAGTGTCTGGGTGAGTGAGTTGCTGTCTGGGCGCCAGAATGTGGGTATTTTGGAGCCCGGGGAGTGAAACTTGCATTTCTGGGCACATTTTCTCGTGCCAAATTTTGTATTCACCTGCCAACTTTCAATTTTAAATGTTTTGGCTCGAGTGGTTTTCTGGTTGCAGGTGTTATTTTGAAAATGTCCCGGTGGGGCTTGTTTTGTGTGTGTTTTGGGGCCCGGGGAGTGAAACTTGTATTTCTAAACATATTTCCTCGTGCCAAATTTTGTATTCACCTGCCAACTTTCAATTTTAAGTGTTTTGGCTCGAGTGGTTTTCTGGTTTCAGGTGTTATTTTGAAAATGTCCCGGTGGGGCTTGTTTTGTGTGTGTTTGGGGCCCGGGGAGTGAAACTTGTATTTCTAAACATATTTCCTCGTGCCAAATTTTGTATTCACCTGCCAACTTTCAATTTTAAGTGTTTTGGCTCGAGTGGTTTTCTGGTTGCAGGTGTTATTTTGAAAATGTCCCGGTGGGGCTTGTTTTGTGTGTGTTTTGGGGCCCGGGGAGTGAAACTTACTTTTCTAAGCATATTTCACTGTGCCAAATTTTGTGTTTACCTGCCCAAATTCATTTTTAAACATTTTAGCTCGGGTGGTTTTTGGTTTGAAAGTGTTGGGTGAGCTGGGTCAGCAGGGGGGCGCCAAACTGTGCTGCCTGTGTCTTAGTTTGTGTCTGAAACTGTGTCTGAGTTTGTGTCTAGGTCTGTGTTGCCCAGGGGGGCGCCAGTTGCTAGAAAAGTGGCGCCCGTGGGTGTGTTGCCACGGGGCGCCAAAATGCTAAGTTTTACGCGCGCTAGTCTTTGTGTTGCACCGCGGGCGCGAGAATGTGGGGAAAATGGCGCCTAGTCTTTGCCAAATGCCTAAGAGGGTCTTTGTTTTGGTCCCTAGGTGACAGTTTGGTCCCTAGATGATTGTTTTGGTCCTAAATGGTGGTTTAGGTCCCTGGGTGAGGTTGAGTACTCTAGAGGAGAATAGTCCGGTGGGACTTAATGGTGTTGAGGGTTTATAATGAGGTGATTGAGCGTGCCATGGGGGCATGGGCCGGAGGGCCAAGCCAGGAGGGCTATAAAATGAGGTTGACACTGAGGTAAGAGATAATGGGTGTATTGAGCTGTTTGAACTGGTGTTTGTGATGTACATGGAGTCTCATGCATACATTGGTCATGGTCGTAGAGTTTATAATATGATGTGTGAAGCTCGAGGCGGCGGGGGGAGCCTTATAAAATGATTGTGAAGCTCGAGGCGGCGGAGGGCCTTATAATGTGATTGTGAAGCCTGAGGGCGGCCGGTGGGCCAATGGTACCACATGCATACTGACATTGCATACATTCCCATTAGTGCATGAATATTGTTGTTTGATGGTTGGTGTGTTTGAGTATGCTGTAAACTATGATGATATATTGCTTATTATCACTTTTATTATATAGTTCGAGACTCACCCTTTCTATTGTTATTTACCACAGGTAGTCAGGAGTGAGGGCTTTCTACCTTCACTACTCCCCGAGTCAGTCTGCTCTGATACGTAGCACCTAGGGGTTGGGGTGTAGACTGTTATTTCTGGTTTTGCTCATGTTGAGCCTTATATGTATTTGTTTTGAGATTGCTGAGTATTATTTTGAGATGTAGTTTGTTTCCGCTGTTTGACCTGAGATTTTACCCCATGTGTTGTATGGTGTTATGTATCTATGCATGTTTCTGAACTGACTGTTGAGTTTTGTTGAGAGAGGAGCGTAACACTCCATTAGTGAAAATGATTTATGTTATACTATTAGTGTGCTGGATGACTATGGCTAAACTGTGGTTCGCCACTAAGGTCAGAATTTCTTTCGCTGGTGTATTTACAAGGGCATCACTGAGAGCCTTGCAAAGGAGGTCAATACCTGTTGCAAGTAGTATCAGCTACCTGAGTAATCCCATAGTCAACCAGTTCACTATTTTATAACACACTAAACTAGAAGATTAACAGAAAAGATTTTTGTATACTCTGATTTTTGGTTTAAATTACCGGGTAGAAATGGGGTGTTACAGAAGTCCCTGCCGAATACAGTCAGTGGGCACTTCGAACATACCAGAGAGGTAGTCACTGAACCCATGGCCGGAGAGTCAATGACCATCTCCCTTCCCAACGAAGACAACACTAAACTCAGTCTATTAGCACACATGGCAGAAATGAATGAATGAGTTGCACCAGTATCTATAATTGCAACTAGAGGAACACCGTTGATATAACACGTACCTTTGATTTCATTCACCACCTCGGACCGTTGATATAACACGTACCTTTGATTTCATTCACCACCTTTGGACACTTAGGACTGATGTGTCCCATCTCACCACAATTGAAGCAAACTATCTCCCTTCGCCCACACTCAGCAGATAGGTGGCCCTCCTTGCCACACCTATAACACCTCTTCACCTCAGCCTTGCACTCCTTTGCCTTGTGCCCAGGCAATCCACATTTGTAACAAGTCAGAATAGCAGGAGCATCTCCCCTACTAGGCTTTCCTCTCCCTGCAGAGTTCCCCTTTCCTCTACCACCAGAATGGTCATAAGGCTTCCAACGGTTCTGAGGTTGGAAGGTCTTCTTATCCTTCCCAGCTCGGCTAGTAGCCATACTATCTTCTTCATAAATTCTGCAGCAGTCCACCAACTCAGAAAACACCCTTATCCTTTGGTACCCAATGGCCTGCTTGATCTCAGGCTTCAAACCGTTCTCAAACTTGATACACTTGGAGAACTCAGCAGTAGCTCCAATGTAATGGGGATAGAACTTTGCCAGCTCGGAAAACTTGGCAGCATACTCAGACACAGTCATGCTACCTTGCTTGAGCTCCAAGAACTCCATTTCTTTCTTTCCTTTCACGTCCTCTGGGTAGTACTTCCTCATAAACTCCCTCTTGAAAATATCCCATGTGATCCCTTCCTCAGCCGTCTCCAACCTTTGAAGAGATTCAAGCCACCAGTCGTCGGCTTCTTCAGCGAGCATATGAGTCCCAAACCTCACCTTTTGCTCATCAGTGCAATCCATCACTCTGAAAATTCTCTCTATCTCTTTCAACCATACCAGAGCCCCATCAGGATCATACCTCCCCTTGAAGGTAGGAGGATTTTCCCTCTGGAAGGTAGCAAGTCTACGAGCTCCAGCATCCTCGGCATTCTGCTGAGGTCGATTCCCCATAGCATTAGCCATCGCCTCCAACGCAGCAGCTATAGCAGCATCATTTCTTCCAGCTCTTCCAGCCATTTCTACTTCACTGGTCACACAATCAAGAACTAGTTTAGAACGAGCCTAAGACTCGAGGCTTAAGACACTTAGACTCAACTACTTGGTCGGACAAGACCGAACTTATGCTCTGATACCAACAATGTAACACCCCCTTATCTAATCACTTCGAATCTACTAAGTTAAAATCAGAGTTTCAAAATCCACTCAAATGTGCTACATTTGGTGATTTAAAAAGGAAAACAGAAAATCAATTAAGTTCAAAACAGTTTCACAACATTATACAAGCATGCAGTCATGCACATCACCATGGCAAAAGGGTCTCAGCCCATCATATAAGGCACCTCGGCCAGTAAACATCAAGTCATATCACACAGTAATAATTACACAAAATAATGATAGTTTTAGTTCCAAAAGACTATCTATCAAAATACACAAGATCAGCATACAAAACATTAACATGATCTACTCGGCCCCAACCCAGTGTTACATGACCAGAGCAGACTCGACCGACATCAACTAGGCACAGCTATCATCATGAGTACCTGCAAGTTGCCACGAGAGCAGGCAACAATAAGCAGCTAGGGTGAGTCTCTTAACACAAGTAATATATTGTGAAGAAAACTTAAGGATAGAGATAACACTAAAGCACCTCGGTTCAGCAATTACAGTCACTCACAGATAGCTCAATTAAGCACAACAATTATTAATCAGCTCAAACACAACAAATCATGTAATGTATGCATGTACGCAACCCATCCACAGGGCATTATGCAATGAGGTACCTCCACCGTCGTTATTTAGCCCGTCGGCATCTCCGTCGTTAACTCCGTCGTTATTGATATGGAGACCGAGGTCTTACCATATCCGAGGCCGAGACCTCCTCCGTGGTAATATGCACATGAACATGTGACTTTATGACAAATACAATCACACGCAATTCAATCATAACGTATGTGAATATTTACACCGTCGTTCACCGTCGTTACTCCGTCGTTCTACTCCGTCGTTACTCCGTCGCTCACACTGACGTCTACACCACCTAGACATCATCACAGTGCTAAGGTCGACCCTACAACACCGGTAGAATCACCTTAGGACCTACAACCGACCTCTCAGTCACCTCGGCACTCCATGGTGGACTAAGTGTCACACCGAGGACCACAACGACACTTAGGGACCAAAATGTCACCTAAGGACCAAAATGGACTTAATCGCTCCAACACTTATGCACATTGGTGCTAAATGGCACTCACAGTGGCGTCCCACAATGTGTTAGACAACATTGGCGCCTAATCATCACCTCGGCACACTATGTGTGTACCTCGGCTAACCCCACGACATCACCTCGGCACACTATGTGTGCACCTCGGCTACCCACACTCAAACCCTTAACTCGGTAACGTGCTCACAGTTACGCACTACCTTACACCAAAATCACCTAAGTCATGGGAATTCACTCCTCAGTGTTCCCTGGTTCAGCTCACCTACACTTAGGCACTTGGGCGTTTTCACCTCGGTGACGCTTCCTCGGCCTAATGACCTTGGTTCACTACCTCTCCACCTCGGTAACCTTAAGGCGAAACACCTATACTTCGGTTTATGCGTCCCTACCCCTCGCCATTGGTGTTTAGACACATACTCACCCTCAAACTTACCAATAGACCCTCAACACTAAAATACTCTAGACGTTGACTTCCTTCAACTCGGTTTCTCTCACTCTAGCTGAAGAACACTTCAGTTTACGCGCGTAATAAAGGCGCTTAACTCCCATTTTACTCCTTTACTCTGTTTCTTAAGTTAGACTCAACATGCAAGCTCATTTCCAGCTCACCACACTCATGCACACTCGGATACTCACTCTATTGCTCCGATCCTTTCCCTAACTCTACATGCAAGCTCATTTCCAGCTCACCATGCAATGCTCTCTCTTCATACCACTCAGAACAGAGAGAGTGTTACACGCCTCTCTCTTTCCAAGCTGATCCACCGTCGTTCCTCACCACAATTCACAGCAAAGAGCAAGAACACAGCAAAACATGTTAAGAACAACACATAAAACACACATGCAAGGTGATCAGCACCACTCACACCAAAGTACGATCAAACACAAAACATTACAAGTATTAAAAGACCCCCTAACCTTAATAACTTGAGAAAAATGAGAACCCTTCACTCTCCAAGTAACTACAGCAACAGCTCTCCTCTCCTTTTGAACTCTCCACGCTTAGTTCTCTTCCTTCTCTCCTCGGTCTCACTTCTCTCTCTACTAAGTCTCAATTTGGTAACTTAACTGATTTTGGAAGAATAGAATGTCTCCTTCGAAGACACCTTCCATTTAAACATGTCCTAAAGGACTTAAGTGGGCCTTGGCCTTATTTAGGCCGTGGGCTTCCACTACCCACACCCTCTCCTACTTAGACATTTCACTAAAGGGCAACACATGCTTAACACTCACTTAATAAATTACTTGACTTAAAAGTAAAATGTTGCAAACCCTTAATAACTCATTAAGTTAATTAATTGAATTATTTTGGGGTGTTACAATGCATGCATTCCTCAATTCCCATGTCCCCTCTTCTTCGCTCCTTTTCTTGAGGTAAAGCATGCATTTCCCCATTTCTGCTATGATCCCTCTTCTTAGCTCCCTTTCTTGAGGTAAGCAATGCGTGTAATTACTGTTGACTTATCAGAATAGTTTGTATATTAAACCGGTGTATGCATGTTAAACCCTAGGGTAGACGACTTTTCTTTTCTGGACTGTTCTGGTTTCCTTGCAGGTGGGGTTGGGTAGATTTTAGGAAGTATGTCCTCGATCACACACTTTCACACCTTATGATTTATGTTCTATGAGTGGGCTCCTATACCCGGATCCAACAAACACTTAGGAGAGTGGAGGCGATTAGTGACTGTCATTCAAGACCTTTGTGCATCGATACTCACGAGTCTCAATCGAGATGCGCTTTCTCATGACGCCTCACACTTGGTAGCATTCTACATTTGTGGGTGTCGGCATGAGAAATCTATAGTTCCGGTAGCCATTGTGAGGGTGTGAATTAGAACTACATGGGAGGAACCTTTGAAGTTGCCCTAGAACTTAAGATTCCCACCTTTATAGGACACGAGGGCATACGAATTGTGTGCTGCATGGTAATTTAGGACATGTCTTCCTCAAAAGGAGATTTTTCAAAGTTTTTTCCAAGAAAATACAAAAATATTTTCCTTTTCCAAATAAACCGCTGCGTGAGGCGGCATGCAGTGTGTCACCTAAATTTTTGAACTTCCGTCCATACGCATCGCTTTTATCATCTCTACATGCATCATTCATATCATAATCGCATCATGCCGCATTCATTAAAACTAACTGTTGTAAACATTTGCATTCACACTGCATCTCATTTGCATTTGCTTGCCGGGGACCGCCGAATAATGTACCGTCTTGTCATAGGTGCATCAGAATGGAATCGAATAGCAAGACTTCACTTACTTCTCGCTTCCCAATTGTGAAGAAGGTTGAGGTTGGTAGTCTGAGACGGTGTGCAGCCCTTATGGGTCCGATTGAGAGAGATTCCTTTGATCAGGCATATGGGAATATTCGTAGGCTTTTGCAGTTGAGTGTTCAAGAGGATGCTCTTGTGGCTTTGAGCCAGTTCTACGACTCTGATGTGAGATGTTTCTTCTTCAAAAACTTTCAGCTGTCACCTACATTGGAGGAATATGAGCAGCTTTTGGGGTTCTCCAGATCTCATGCTAGACCTTACCAATATCAAGGACAATACTACACTGATGAGAAGCTTGCGATGTTGCTTAGGATTGGTGTGGACGAATTGAGGTTGCAGAAATTAAAAAGAAATGGTGTAGCCGGGTATCCGCAAGAGTACTTCGAGGGCCTGTTGCAATCTTATGCCGTGGCTAAGAAGTGGGGTCCATTCAAGTTAGTGCTCGCTCTCACCATATTTGGAGTTGTCCTTTTTCCTCAAATAGAGAGGTATGTTGATGAAGATGCAATTGGTGCATTCCTAGCCTTCAAGGACACCCAGAACCCTATCAATCCTGTGCCTGCTGTTCTTGCTAACACATATCATGCTCTCATCCGCTACAGTCAGTTCCATAAAAAGAAAATGTGTCTTTCCTCTCATGTTCTCTATGCCTGGCTCATTACCCATGTGATCCATAACCGAAGTGATGTTAGGGAGTTAATTTCTTATGCCCTAAGCTGTGATGTGGAGGCCAGAACTGCTATGGAATGGGTTGAGTTTTTGAAAAATCTCAATGAACTCCAAATCCGGTGGTATACAGTTGCTTGTTGGGATGACAGACCGGTGGTAGTGTTCAGATGTGGAAGCTTTCAAAATGTGCCTCTCATGGGGACTCAAGGGTGTATCAATTACAATCCTTCATTGACCTTAAGGCAACTCGGTTACCCGATGAGGAACTCACCCTCCGAAAGCATGTTGTCCCGTGTTTACCTCTATAAGGGGATGCCTAAATGCGGTGATTTGCTTCGAAGAGTTCAACAGTCATGGGAATCCGTAGTGCGAAAAGGAAGTGAAGAGCTGTCCAAGAGAACCAGTGATATCACCTTCAATCAATGGCTCAAGGAGAAGCTTCAAAATACAAAATCACTGAGTCGGAGGACACTTTCCCTTGAGGAAGAGATACCAGAGCCTTATGTCCCTACCTATGAGGAGCTGAACGAAGTTAAATCCGCTTTAGCAAAGGTAGAAGAGGAAAAGAAAGCATTGCAGGCTAAGTTAGAGGAGATGGCTTTAGAGAAGGAAAAGCTAGAGGAAGAAAACAATGTCAAAATGATTGTTGTGGAAGAAAGTGTTAAGCGATTCAAGAAAGAAGAGCAAGGCAAGATAGAAGCCCAAAGATATCTAAAGGGGGCCAGAGAGGAGCTCCAAAGGTATAAACAGAAGACAAGGAAGGCACTTGAAGAAGCTCAAGAGTGGAAGACACTGGCCATTGAATCAGGACAAGAATCACGTCTGGTGGCAGAATTGAGGGGTCAACTGAGAAACCTCAAGCAAGAAAGAAGTGCCATTGATGAAACTCTCAAGGAATACCAGCAAGCTTTGAGCTTTGAAAGAGAAATATTTGGTGAATTGAAGAGGGACCTTCGCTGTCTAGAGGATGCCTACAGACAGGTCCGAGTAGAGAGCCAGTATTGGGAAAAGCGCTTCCTAGATTTGATTGGAAAGATTGAAGATCAAGAGATCATTAAGGAGCTTAAGGATGAGATCCAGTTGTGGAAGAGCAAGTTCTCAAAGCTGTCAGAGTTAGCCGGTCAGGCTATGTTGGGGGTCCCTAAGAATCTGAGGATAGCTGAGGCTGAGATGCATTTCTTCAATACCCCACCTGAAGTGTATCGATTTGTGAAATACTGCAGAGCGTTGATCACAGAGTTCAAGGAGCAATCTCAAGGTGCAAGTGTAAGCAAGAAGAGGAAGAGAGTTGGGGAGCTTGAAGCTATTTGTATTTGAGTGGTTCACTTGTACTCTTCAGCTTAAGCGTTTATTTTTGAGTTTTGTATTCAAGAATATTGTACTTTTCTTTTTATGAGCATTGTACTGTCTTTTCCCTTTAATGAAAATTGGTGAAGCTTTGAAATCTTGATGAATGAAGTATGCTATTTCGATTCCTTGTTTACTTCAATTCGTAAATCAAAAAGTTTACGCGCTTATGACAAGATAGGGTATTCCGTGGTTCCCGGCATCAAGCAAACATTGTGCATGCATTCATACATTCATTCATGAATTTATTTTGTTTCTTATGCAATAAGTGTCTAAATAAACAGAAAAGGAGCGCTGGTTCTCCGTCACCGATACTTCACCCGATTACAAGCCAAGCTGATGGCTAATCTACCAGAGCATCCGGAGATTGAAATCGAGAGTAATCCAGAACAGGAAGATATGGGTGTACAAATTCTGAATCCTGAGCAGCTGGCTCAGGAAAACCAGGCTCTAAAGGATAAGATGGGTACCATGGAGGCCCAAGTCCATGAGATGATGGTCATGCTGCAAGGTTTGAAGAGTGGGACAACTGCTGAAGCCGTCGCCGTAGTGGGTCCAGATGGGGTCACCTCTTTCGTTCCTCCTCCAAGACGATGGCTCGCTCTGACCACATTTCCTCCGGGATCCGGGGTCAGTCATCCCGTGTTTGCTTCAGAAATGAATGTGTCGAACCAGTACACTGCACAGAGATATCCTTGGGGTATGCCTGCTGGGTACCTGCCGCAACCTGTTAGACCTACTCCCGTTGGTGTAGCTGCCCCTAATCAAGTAACTATCGCCGTGCCTGGGGGAACTGCCGGAGGACCCCAGAATCAGACTCTTATCCCTCATGCTGTGCACAATTCCACTCCAGGGCTTACAGCACGACCTCAAAATGTTCTTCAGCCAGGAGGAGGGTATTACTATAGTATGGGGAGTCACCCCCAGGGGTACACGTTTGAGGGAGCTCAGCCAAATGATCTGATCCGCGCACTCGAAGAAAGAGTAAGGGCAATGGAAGGCACTGGTGTTAGAGCCAAAGAAGCCCGTGAGCTGTGTTTAGTCCCAGATTTGGTTTTACCACCAAAGTTCAAAGCTCCTGAGGTGGACAAGTACAGAGGGATTGGCTGTCCAGAGAGCCATGTTACAATGTTCGTCCGAAAAATGGGTCCCTATGCCAATGATGACAAACTCTTGATTCTTCGCTTCCAAAATGGTTTGGCGGGAGCTCCTCTAGATTGGTATATGAAGTTGCAATCCTCTGAAATCCGTTGTTGGAAGGATTTGTCTGAAGCTTTCATGAGACAGTATAAGTACAACATGGACATGGCTCCGGATAGGTCACAATTGCAGCACATGAGTAAGGGTGAGAAGGAGACTTTCAAGGAGTATGCTCAGAAATGGCGAAGCACAGTTGCCCAGGTTCAACCTCCTTTGACTGAGAAAGAGATGGTGTACATGTTCCTGGAAACTCGCCAAAGAATCTATTATGACAGTCGATCACAAGTGTCTCAACCAGTTTCTCCGACATGATAGTCTTCGGGGAAAGACTTGAACATGGCCTTCGAAGCGGGAAGATTTCGAATCACCTCGGTAATGCAGGGAGCTCTGGTGGGTCCAACAACCAGAAGAAGTACCAGCCCCATTTCCCTAAAAAGAAAGAAGGAGAAACTAATGTCATCTCAGGGGGAAATTTGTCTTTTGGTACTCCTCCACCCCAAACTATTCCATTCTCCGCTCCCGTGCCACCTCAGCAAGGCATTGACAGTCCCAGGACTCAAGGTTATCGATTCAAGCGGACGGACCGCTTTGACCCAATTCCGATGACATATCTTGAAATTTTTAATCACTTGACATCCAATAATCTGATCAACACTCGGCCCATGAAAGTAGTTCAGCCACCATTTCCCAGAGGATACAATGCTAATGCCACCTGCAGTTTCCATGAAAACGAGGTCGGTCATGCTGTGGAAGATTGTAAAGCCTTTAAGCATGTGGTGCAAGATTTGATAGATGCTGGTTGGATATCGTTTAAACAGAACCGTCCAAATACAACAATTAATCCATTACCAGGTCATCAGGGGCCAGCTACCAATGCTATAGAAAGTGCTGTTGGCAAGTTGTTGAAAAAAGTGCAAGAGATCAAGACTCCTCTAAGTGTCATTTATGCTGAGTTATGCCGGGCCGAGGTTGTTAAAGAGGGGTGTTGCCATGAAGAAGGGTGTGCTGACTCTTTATGCGTGGGAGATTGTGGAAACTTCAAAATGATCCTGCAGGACTTGATGGATCGTTATGTGGTCCAGATAGGAACCTATGGTATGGAAGATGAAGTGTTGACTCTATATTCAGACAGTGGTAGAGAGGCCAAAAAGCCAACTGAAATTCTGTGCAATCCTGAGCCAAGATTGGTTCAAGCCAGGGTCCGACCAATGGCCACTGAAGACCCAGTTCCCTTCTCATGCAAAGAAGAAACCATTGAGGACATAACAGTAGTGCCTACAAAAAAGGGATGTTGGGATACCCTAGGGGAGCCCGGTGGAAAGTTTGATTACTTGGTCAGATATGATGCTCCTGAAAGTGCTCGAATCCGGATAGAAGATATCCAGCCTACGGGGTGGGATGAAGAAGATGAGCAACACGACCAAGTGGCTGTCATCATGGATAGTTCTGAATCTGGAGAGGTGTGGACACTATACCCTGACAATGATAGAGGAATCAGAAAGCCCGTTGAAATTCCTTACAATTTCAATCCCAGATTGGTGCGAGCAAATGCTCAACCAATAGTCATGTTGCAGAGGAAATCTCGGTGAATCAATTTGATGGAATTGTCGGGAATGTGGTGGCTGCAAATCACCTAACATTTGCTGATGATGAGTTACCTTCGAGCGGAAAAGAGCACAATCAAGCTCTGCATATCTCAATAAAATGTGGGGACTATGTGCTGTCCAGGGTGCTGATCGACAATGGGTCTTCACTGAATGTAATGCCGAAGTCAACCATGGACAAGCTAGATGTTGATTGCTCTTACATGAAGCCAAGTTCGACGCTAGTGCGAGCATTTGATGGATCCAAAAAGGAAGTGCTGGGAGAGATGGAATTTCCCATCCAGATTGGTCCTGAAGTTTTCTGTATCAATTTCCAAATCATGGACATCACCTCTTCATATAGCTGCCTGCTAGGAAGACCCTGGATCCACATGGCTGGGGCAATCCCTTCTTCTCCACACCAACGGGTCAAATTCATGGTTGATGACAAGGTTGTGGTAGTGTTTGGTGAAGAAGAGACTCTGTTAATAAACCATCAGAATTCAAATATGTAGAAGCCGCTGAAGAGTCTTTGGAAACAGCTTTTCAGTCTTTGGAGATCGCTAATGCAGTATTTGGGAAGACCAAGGAGGAGGAGATGGTTGCCAAAATTATGTTAGCCCAAGGGTACAAGGTTGGTTCTGGCTTGGGAAAGTCTGGTCAAGGGATTCTAGCTCCTATCCAACTGAAGGAAAACAAAGACCGTTGCGGGCTGGGATATACTCCATGTGAGGAGGAAAGGAGGATAGTGCGCATTTAACGAAAGCGCAGATGGTTAGCCAAATCCAGAGGCGAAGACCCATGGCCCCAGAGGATCCCAATTTGCGACATCAGTCAGAGTTTTGTGAGTGCTGGTTTGTGGGATCCCGACCAAATTGCTGTCATCAGAGACGGTTCTGAGTCTGAAGAAGGCGAGGCGAGTCTGGTTCGTCGTTGCGGTATCGGTGAAGAATTAAAGAATTGGAAGGCTGCTGATTCTCCTGTGACTTTTAAATTAAAGTAATCATTTGTAATGCAACCACGGGCTCGCCCAAGGCCATAGGACCAGCTTGTTAGGGGCACACGTGTTTTTATTTTCAAAATCATCATCATCATCAATAAAAACGTTTGTTTTGAATTTCCCAATCAATAAAGATCATTTTCTCTTCATTGCATGAGTCTTTTCTGCTTTATTATTTGTTTGTCTGCTTGTTTCGCTTTTCATTCGCTTTTTCGCCTGGCAAAAATGCGGATCCACAAAGAATAGTCTCTGAAAATGACAAAGTGTCGCATATCCACCTTTTGACTTTGATCACCCCATCAATCAGTGAGGGGATGTTGAAGAAGACCGGGAAACTCCTCCGTAACTTTTGAGGTTAATGAAACAAGAAGAAAGGGTAATTCGCCGCATCGAAGAATCTCTTCAAGTGATCAACCTGGGTACAACTGAGAATAAGAAAGAGGTCAAAGTGGGTACCACCATGAATGACGAAGATCGCATAAAGTTGGTTCACCATTGCGCGATTACGTGGATGTGTTTGCATGGTCATACCAAGATATGCCCGGTTGACACATCGACATTGTGGTACACAAGCTACCGATCAAGCCCGAATGCCCACCACAAAACGAAATTGAGAAGGATGAAGCGAGAGATGTCCTCAAAATCGAGAGACGGCGTGAAGAAACAGATTTGATGCACGGGGTTCCTAGCGCGAGGCCAAATACCCGCAGTGGGTTGCCAATATTGTCCCAGTTCCCAAAAAGGATGGGAAGGTCAGAATGTGTGTTGATTACCGAGATCTGAACCGTGCTAGCCCTAAGGACGATTTTCCTTTGCCTCACATTGATGTCTTAGTGGGCAAGATGCTGACTCAACACTCGTTATTCTCCTTCATGGATGGATATTCGGGATATAATCAGATCAAAATGGACCCTGAGGACATGGAAAAGACAACTTTCATAACACTTTGGGGAACATTCTGTTATAAGGTCATGCCATTCGGATTGAAGAATGCTTGCGCAACCTATCAGAGGGCCATGGTTACCTTATTCCATGATATGATGCATAAAGAGATTGAGGTTTATGTTGATGACATGATCGCAAAATCTAAAACCGACGAGGAGCATATTGTCAATCTGCAGAAGCTCTTTGAACGGTTGAGAAAATATAAACTCAAGTTAAACCCAGCCAAGTGCACGTTTGGGGTGAGATCAGGAAAGTTGTTAGGCTTCATTGTCAGCCAAAAGGGAATTGAGGTGGATCCAGACAAAGTAAAAGCCATTCTTGAAATGCCAGTGCCTGAAACAGAGAAAGAAGTCCGTGGTTTCCTCAGAAGGTTGAATTATATCTCCCGATTCATCTTCCAGCTGACTGCTACTTGTGAGCCAATCTTCAAATTGCTATGCAAAAGTCAAGAGTTGAAGTGGAATGGTCAGTGTCAAACTGCCTTCGAGAAAATCAAGGTGTACTTGCAGAATCCACCAGTCTTAATGCCACCTGTGTCAGGAAGACCTCTCATCTTATACCTTACAGTACTAGATAATTCAATGGGATGTGTGTTGGGTCAGCACGATGAATCCGGGAAAAAGGAGCATGCAATATATTATCTAAGCAAAAAGTTCACCGATTGTGAGACAAGATATTCTATGCTGGAAAAGACCTGTTGTGCTTTAGTTTGGGCTGCTCATCATTTAAGGCAGTACATGCTGAGTCACACAACTTGGTTGGTGTCAAAAATGGATCCAATCAAGTACATATTTGAGAAGCCAGCTCTCACAAGACGAATTGCCCGGTGGCAGATGCAATTATCAGAATACGATATCCTGTATGTCACACAAAAGGCAGTGAAAGGTAGCGCACTCGCTGAATATTTGGCATGTCAGCCGATTCCAGACTACCAGCCAATGCGGC
Organism: Oxytropis ochrocephala; assembly: GCA_020916435.1. NCBI lineage: Eukaryota > Viridiplantae > Streptophyta > Magnoliopsida > Fabales > Fabaceae > Oxytropis > Oxytropis ochrocephala. The sequence continues at coordinate 93,466,323 of CM037092.1, read as the reverse complement.
ATGATTTTCCCGATGAAGACATCATGGCACTGTTCGACGAGGGGAAATCCCCCGAAAGTGAAAGATGGAGAATGATATTCGATGGTGCGTCAAATGTATGGGGGCACGGGGCAGGAGCTGTGTTGATATCTCCTGACAACCGCTTCATTCCCGTCACTGCAAGACTAAGCTTCTATGTCACAAATAACATAGCAGAATATGAAGTGTGCATCCTAGGTGTTCAAGCAGCCCTAGAATGGAATGTTAAAAGATTAGATGTGTATGGGGATTCAGCCCTGGTTATCCATCAAGTAAGAGGCGATTGGGAGACTAGAGATCCCAAACTGATTCCTTATTGTAATTACCTGCAAGAGTTGATGAAGTCCTTTGACGAGATCACCTTCAAGCATATCCCTCGAGGTGAAAACCAGTTGGCCGACACATTGGCAACACTGTCTTCTATGTTCAATGTTAACTGTGACAAGAGCTTGACTAATATCGAATTCAAAGACGGAGCCTACTGCAAGCATCACTATCGCATGACAAAGAATAGATGAGGAGCCCGACGAGAAGCCTTGGTATCATGACATCAAACAGTACATTACTAATCAGGAATACCCACCTGGGGCATCAGAGAATGACAAGAGAACTCTCAGAAGGTTGTCAAGGAATTTCTTCTTGAGTGGTGAAGTTCTTTACAAAAGAAATCATGATATGGTTCTCCTAAGGTGTGTCGCCAAAGAGGAAGCTGAGAGAATCATGAGAGATGTGCACGAAGGCTCTTTTGGGACCCATTCCAGTGGGCACACCATGGCTAGAAAGATCCTAAGGGCGGGTTATTACTGGTTGCAGATGGAATCAGACTGTTATAGCTTTGTAAGAAAGTGCCACAAGTGCCAGATTTATGCTGATCATATTCATATGCCGCCTGCCAAACTAAATGTTCTGACTGCGTCTTGGCCGTTCTCAATGTGGGGCATGGACGTCATAGGTCCAATTGAGCCCAAAGCGTCAAACGGGCATCGCTTCATTCTGGTCGCCATTGACTATTTCACAAAGTGGGTTGAAGCTGCCTCATACTCCAGTATAACCAGCTCAGTAGTTACCAAATTTGTGAAGAAAGATCTGATTTGCCGATATGGTCTACCCAACAAGATCATCACTGATAACGGCAGCAACCTGAACAGTAAAATGATGAAGGACTTGTGCGAAGAATTCAAAATTCAGCATCATAATTCCTCTCCCTATCGCCCAAAGATGAATGGGGCAGTTGAAGCAGCCAACAAAAATATCAAGAAAATAGTGCAGAAAATGGTGGTAACCTACAAAGACTGGCATGAAATGCTCCCTTTCGCCTTGCATGGCTACTGTACCTCGGTGCGTACATCGACCGGGCAACCCCTTTTCTCTCGGTATACGGTCGACGATACTTCCCATTGAGGTTGAAATACCTTCCCTGCGGGTATTAATGGAAACCAAGTTGGAAGAAGTAGAGTGGGTACTGGCCCGTATGGATCAGCTAAACCTCATTGAAGAAAAGAGGATTGCAGCTTTGTGCCATGGACAGCTGTACCAACAGAGAATGAGAACTGCTTTCGACAAGAAAGTCTGCCCCCGTGAGTTCAATGAGGGAGATTTAGTACTCAAAAGGATACTGCCTATTCAGAGTGACTCTCGAGGGAAGTGGGCACCCACTTATGATGGTCCGTATGTAGTCAAGAAAGCCTTTTCGGGAGGAGCACTGATACTCACCAACATGGATGGAGAAGATCTCAAGAACCCAGTCAATTCAGACTCAGTGAAGAAGTATTATGCCTGAAAGAAATAAGTGAAAAAAAGAGAAAGACGAGCCAAGCAAGAATTAGCTCGCTAGGTTGAAAACCCGAAAGGGCGGCCTAGGCAAAATCAGAGCGACCCGGGGGATTGAAAACCCGCAAAGGGCGATCCAGGCAAAAATTAGGGTCAGAAAACTTGGGCATGAAAAGTAAAGAAAGGCATACAACTCCCCCGAAGACTTGAATAAGGGAGTGATCAAGGTTAAGGACACAGATGTCGGCACTGCTCCACAGAGACGGACAGTCAGAATTTAGCTTCTCTTTTGTTTTTTCGTGTCTTTTTGTAGTTTAAAACTTTCAAATGTACTAAACAGTCGTCGTAACGTCCTGTACGATCGGCTTCCACATCAATAAAGCTCAACTTTTCTCATGTCTTGTTTGTTGATATTTCTGCTTTTTCTGCTCAAAATAAGCGTTTTATGATGATGGTGATCCTGAACTGTAAAACATGTGCATACATCATAAGGCATTATAAATCATTGCGAAATCTTTAAAAGTCAAGGGAAATAAGCAACTTCCTAAAGATAATTAACCTTACCAAGAACGTTGCCTTCACAGACCATTCCAAATGGCGAACCAAAGAGCAAGCGTGTAACGCCCCAAATTTTATTAGAAATTATTGGGAGCGGATTTGATAAGATTACATTATTTTGATTTATTGTGAGGTTGAACCATTTAAATTAGTTGAATAAATATATTCTTATATTTAAATGTATTTTTATAAGTTATTTGTGATATATGATTGTTACTCATATTTATACTTATTTATTTTGTTTTTATAAAATATTAGTGTTTTGGATATTATTTCCTTAGTGAACTATTTTGAGCTATTGAGGTGTTAAAATAATAGTTGTGGTGATATTGAGATTTAAAAAGGATTTAAAATGGAATTAAGGCTATTTTTACTCGCATACGCCTCCTTGTTCCTACTGGACGCACCCCCCTGAGTAAACTTAAGCCCAACCCGCGAACGCGGCCCAGAACCGAACCCGGCCCAACTCCCTTCTTCTTCTTATTCCCTGCGTCTCTGCGTGGGAGAGCAGCAGCAGCGTGAAACCCTTGCCATTTTCCTTCCTCCATTTCGTTCTCCTTCCCCAAGCCACCGCCAAGTCCCAAAATTTACATTCCAACTCGAAATCCTCCCCTGAAGTCGATTCCAGCACTGATTTGACCAAAAGAAGCCCCACACCGTGTTGTAGCCTTCGCCCTCCTTGCGTGAAACCCCATGGCCGAACCACCACAACACTGCACCTTTTCTTCCTCATTTTACTCGTGCCTCCTAGCCATGACCACAACATGTTTATGCGACCTCTAACTCACTCCCATCACTATTACAGTAGCCAGTATATGTTTCTTTGCAAAAACTTGTATTTTCTCATTGAAGACCAATATACAATATTCAGATTTGTCCAAATCATTTTAATTTGAACACTTTACTTCTTGGAAGAAATTATGTGGTATGTTCTAGTTTGAGAAGAAATAGTGTATTAGGAAGTAAGGAAAGGCTAATATGTCTTAGGATCCAGAATATTGGGTACTGAAATCGCAATTGGTGGCACACTTGGTGGTCAAATAAGCTTAAGGAATTAGGAGCTGCTGGATTTCTATTTTGGAAGTAATTGAGTAGCTTGGTTTTCGGTTTCGAAGCGGTTGGACGAGTTAGGAGCGAGTTCGGAACGTCTCGGTAGTTTGTAAGGTTAGGGGATTCTCATTTATATCTATAATAATTAGTATGATATGTATTGTGTGTGGAATAGCATTAGGTTGATTGATTGTGTGAACTTTGTGCTAACACTACAAAAAACTCGGTGATTAGCCACGGTTAAAACCGTAGCTAACAGGCCGAATCACCGTGGCAAACAAACTTGGCCACGGTTTTTGTAACCGTGAAAGGACCTGGCGTCACCAAATGTTACCCACGGTCTTTTTTCTCGGTAGCCACGCTTACGGAAACCGTGGAGACATTTAGTTACCTACGGTTATGCAGAAATTTAGCTACGGTTCTTCAGTAGCCAAATCATCCGCTTGGTTTTGCACACGCGTATTTTAGCTACGGTCATAGCCGTGTCTAACTAGGCGCGATAATTTGGCGCGTATTCAGGCAGCATATTTAACTACGGTTTAACCGTAGCTAACTTAATTTTTTATTTTTTTTTTAGAAATTCATTACTACATAATAGTTACCTAATAGTCATTTGTAAATAGCATTCAAATTTCATGGTACCAATACACAATGAGAATATAAACAGTCCAAATATATTGATTACTAATGATAAAAGTCTAACTGTCTAGCATACACTTCAAAAGTAATAATACCTAACATGAAATATGAAACCAAAATAGGCCAACAACAATGAAAGCCAACAAAAAAGTAACTAGATGTTCTCATACATACTCTAAATAACAATAACTAAGATAAACCTATAAATCAAACATAGATAACTCATCTCCAAATTTATGTTGCAAGAACCTCTCAACTTTTGTCAACTTAGTTGTTGCTTGTCCAAGCTTCTCTTTGGTTTGTATAAGCTCCTCAGTAGTTTGTGTAAGCTGCTGCTTTGTTTCTTCATATCCTTCTAATTTTTCTTCCAAATCTACTACTTTGTTCTGTAAGTTCTCAGCATTCATTTGGCTTGAGCTACCAGTTTGGATAAATTCAGTGAAATGCATACGGTTTTTAAAGACATAAGTTGAAGAGACACCTAGACCTAAAACACGCACTTTCGGCTGCGTGTTCAGTCCACATAGTTTCCCAATGGCATCATCGGGATAAGCATTAATCTTTGATGGAACGCCTTTTGTTGCTACACGTTCTTGGTCTTCAGATAAGTTCTCTAAAATATTATCCTATATATTAGCAACAAAAATAAAATAACAGTTAATATATTTGACTAAAAGCTCCATTGCATAACAATTTATATGGGTTGTATTGAAGCTGACATGTTTATATTGATTTCCAATATATGCTTGTAACAAAAGATTATGATAGCAAGGTAATGCACAAACAAAACCTAGTAAAGCCAATCAACAATGGATTTGATCCTATAAACTCTTATGCAGCAAAGCCAATCAACAATGGATTTGATCCTATAAACTCTTATGCAGCAAAGCCAATAAATAATGGATTTGATCCTATAAACTCTTATGCAGTCAAGCCAATAAACAATGTATTTGATCCTATAAATAAATTTCACCAATTAAACTAGTAAAGGCAAACTAGCAGCCTTCAAAGTGAGCATCCAATGAAAAAAATATCTATCAAACCTTCATCTCAACCATGAAACTTACATAAGCCAATTTCGTTCACACACAGGTACTTGAATTGAACCTTTCTATAGATGAAGTAAAGCTAACCCCTTCACTAATCTTATTAATATTTTATTACTACCAATCTTGAATAAACACTACTATTATTAGTTGTATAAACAAGGTTCAAAGGTGCAATTCAAATCTCCAATTTTCAAACAAATGAAGCTCCAATCATCATACATAAGCATAATTCTATGCAGTCCTACTGTAATCAAACTCAGTGTACAAAGGATCACAACAAAATGAAATGACTTCACATAATCAAAAGCAAAATTAACCTATTGCTAAGTAACAAGAAGCAAGAAAACACTCCAACCCAGTTGCTCGTTGTTTTATCAGATCATCATTTAGAAATGTTTCACTCTTAAATGAGCACAATATCACAGATTTCTCTGAGAAATTATTCAACCATTTTTCCTCCACTAAAGGCTGGATAGTTAAAAAATAATAACAACAAAGGAATGAATATTCCATTAGAAGCAGTATAGCAACATGATTAAACACATAAACTCAAGCTTAGGCAATTATACAAGTATTGAACAAGAAGGAAAGCCGTAAAGCTCAACAGAACACATACAAAAATAACCATCCCAAACTAACTATATAGCTAAGTTACTACAATCTAATTGTTTACCAAAACCAATAGAATTTTATGTCTGTCATTTATCCAAAAATAGAAACATTTTAATAATCTTTAATACAATGAGTTGCTTACCCCTAATCTTTCACAAGTTCATAAAGACTTTTTGAAAAGAAAGAAGCCTAGTCTTCTTGAAATTGAAAAACTCTTAGCAAACTAGAAATCAATCTAAATTGGATCTTAATATACTGATATTCAACAACATGAGTTCTCAAGAACTAACAAACTCCATAATCATCTATATAAGCATTGACAGAGGAATCCACTTAACCCATGTGTATTGAGCAAGGGATGTAAACAATGGCTGCAATGCTAAAACAAAATATTCAACCAAGGCTCAGAATCAAAAACCCAACTACACCACCATTCCTACCAGTAAAGGCACGAAATCCTTCCTCAAAAAATCGTTTCCTTCAATATCGGTCCTTCTACGAGTCCGAGAGATAATATTATTATATATAATCGCACTATATCCGCACCACTTTCTAGAGCTCACATACTCTTGCAAGAGTAATATGCACAAACAATTAATCACGTTGTTATTTCAAACAGATTAAACAAAAATCACATATAGCAAACCATATAATCACGAACAAGAAGCATATACATACCTTGTGATCTTGTGATTTCAGCTAGCACTTTCTATCACGAAATCGAATCTCAAGCTTCCTGGATGTACAAAGAAACATAAAACAACAAATCATGAACCAAAGCTCCTAAATCGTAACCGAACGAAACTGAAATAAGAGAGAGAGATTGGGAAGAATGAGGAATTAATCAGACCTATAGGAATTAATCTTCTCAGTGTAAGTATGTATTCTTTCTTGGCCTGCACCATAGGAATTAATCAGACCTATATACAAAAACAAAATCTGTGGTTTCACTGAGGAAGCGAGAGAGAGATTGGGAAGAATGAGGAAAGAGAGAGAGAGAGAGAGATTAGAGTTTACCTTAGGTTAGAGGTGGTACCGATGATGCTGAAGCGAGAGAGAGATTGGGGGAAGCGATGATGATGAAGCAGAGAGAGATTTGGGGGAAACGTGGGGGGGGGGGGAAACGTGGGAACCCTAGGTTAGAGGTGATTCAGGTGAAGAATAAAATTTTCGAGGGAGAGTGAAATTTTTTACTTGAAATTTCCCGGTTTCTTTGCCACGGTCAAACAGTAGCTAACAGTGAATAGAAAATTTCTGGTCGCTTTGCCACGGTGGAAGGGTAGCTAATAGTGAAATTTTTATTTGTGAATTTTTCCGTTTCTTTGCCACGGCTAAAGGGTAGCTAACAGGGCAACCTATTATTGTATTGGCCACGGTCAACATAACCGTGGCAAATCTACCGTGGCTAAAAGCCGCTTTTCTGGTAGTGTAATTATATGTTGGTTGTTGTATTTGATACTTGATTTGGTGATTATCATGTTGCTTGTTGTTGGAAAGATAGGAGTTGTTAAATATGCATGCTAGGTGTTTTGTTTAAATGTTCAATGTGATGATTGATGAGGATATGTGAATTAAAAGATGTTGGTTAAATTGTTTAGATGAGTGTTAGTAAATGGAGAATTGATTGTTGGATTAAAATATGGATGAGTTGTTTGGTTTAGGTGAGTGGAAGGAGAGGGTGCCAAATAGCCAAGAAAACGGCGCCTAGGAAGGGTATAGGTGGCTGTGAGTGTGTGATGTGCCGTGTGTGTGGGTGTTGCGCTAGCGGGGCGCCAAAGTGGCTGCCCCTTGCGCGCTAGGTGTCCCAAAATGTGTCTAAGAGATGGTTTAGTCCCTAAGAATTAATTTAATCCTTGGCGTGACTAAATAGTCCCTAAGAATTAAATTAATCCTTGGCGTGATAAAATAATCCCTTAGAGTCTAATTAATCCTAATAGGTTAACATAAGTCCCTAAAATACTAAATTAATCACAATGTGTTAAATAACCCTTGAGTACTAAATTAAACTGTTGTGGGTCAAATGGTACTTAGGAGAGTTTTAGTCCATGAGTGATGATTTAAACTAATCAATAATTATGTGGTGAAGTCACAACCAAGTGTGAGTTAATGTTGAGGTGTTGGAATTAATAAATGATGTGGGCTTCGGCCAAAGCGAAGAGTTAAAAAGCGAAGAGGGCCTCGGCCAAAAAGTGACGAGTTGTGTTGTGGTGGTGTTTTGGGTGATGTGACAATGAATGTGGTGGTAATTGATTGTGTATGTTGCATTGTCATAGTGTCGCATAAAGCATATGCATAAGCGAAGTGGGCTTCGGCCAAAAAGCGAAGTGGGCTTCGGCCAAAAAGCGAAGAGGGCTTCGGCCAAAAAGCGAAGTGGGCTTCGGCCAAAGCGAAGAGTTAAAATAAAGCGAAGAGTAATGGATCCACATGCATATTGCATACATGCATAAACTCATACATTCATGGAATGCTTGTTGATGGTTAATTAATTCATTATTGTGGTTTTGTTGATAAGTTAAGTGAAACGGTAAATGTCTTGATTTCTGTGAATTGTTGTTGCTAGATGTTTTCCTAATATAATGCTTATCTTACTTGTTATTATTTATGTAAAGAGACTCACCCTAGCATTTTTATGTTGCCTGCTCTCGTGGCGACAAACAGGTGACTCTGAGTGAAGGTGTCATGCCTTTTTGGGATATTTGTGTCGGCTCGATTTAGTAACACCGGGATGGGATTTAGTATCGCTATTTTATGTTATGTATTAGACTGCTTTTTGACTATGTATTGAGTATGTTGAACTTTTTATTTTCAGTAGTATTTTCGGATTATTGTAAACACTAAATGGATTTGAGGGTCTTAACCCACGTGACTATGATATGTATTTTGCGCACTTGATGCGCTTTGAATTTTTAGATATGTTTTGACGATGTTTTTATTAAATGTATCACCCTCTTTGAGGTGCGTGGACAAATTTTGAAAAACTCTGATTTTTGTTGATTAAATAATAATTAATAGAAGGGGGTGTTACATTAGTATCGGAGCGCCGAGTCCGCCAAGTTGTTTATTTTAACCTCGAGTTTTGATACTCGTTCTAAATCATAATTGTGTTGCTATTACCTTTGTTAATTGTTCTTCCATTGATGTGCCTTGTAACTTATTTGCTGGATTACGATTGAAAGTTATATTGCATTATTAATGTATATGTGACTGAACTGCGTAATTGGTAGTTGTAGCATTGATTTTGTCTGTTCGCAACTGTTGTTTGTATCAGTAAGATAGGTGTGATTAAAAGAGTTTTAACGACGTCAAGGGGTGAAAGTCGTGACGACGCCTTCGCACTCCGGACTGCGTTAAAAATATTTTAATGCGGTAGTTATAAATTTGAAAGGAAGTAGTTTTTGTGACCTTAATTAGTTGGTTGCATGAGTAGGAGGGACTGATCACCCCAATCACTCATTCCCAATGAAAGAGGCGACAATAACTCAAGGTTATTACTCACTTTGGATGCACGCGCTAATTTTAATTCAATTGACTGCTTGATTGGTTTGTTAGGATATAGAGAGTACCTTTATACGACCTAATCTTAGTAAATTACACACTAGACAATAATTGCAGGATTGTTTGTTGAATATTGTTGCGCTTGATTGACATTTCTACTAGAGGTTAATTGTTGCTGTGTTGAATAGGAATTTGATCTGACTTGTGCTTAATTGTTTCGAAGATTGTATGCCAAAATGAAATAGTGTGTAATGCTATATTTTCGTTATCTCAATTAAGGTTGAATGACTTGAAGTTTCGATATTTTCAATGTTTCTATTTGACTTGTTTCGTGAGCATGATGTGTTTTGTCAAATTTAATAATTAATTTCCTTACCTTCTTAGCGTATGTCGGAAGTTAAATTTTGAACTAATAGGTAGTTGTTGCATGCTCGAGTGATAGTGAGGTTGGGGTTCCCGTGTAGTTTCCTTTTTGACAAAACTGAGAATTCTGTTGTTTACGAAAAAGCGGTACTCGGAAAATTTTTTGTGCTATTAGGAGTGAAAGTAATGGAAGGGTTAGTGTTGAATTCTGTTTCCGAATTGTTTTCTGATTCTTATTTCAAAATGTGACATGACTTAGGTCTTTAGATCGATTAGGTTATAATTTGACGTTGTTTGAAAATGATGGAGTTTTACACTAACTGCAAGGTTAGATAAGATAGAATTTTTATGATATGGGGAGGCGAGATCAAAAATGATCACAAGATTTTAGAAACAAACATGGCTAATTTTAAGTACCTTTCCGAGTGTGAATTACAATTGTGAAAATTTGTTCGGTTTGTGATTTAACCGTGGCCTTTGTTGTTGATATTGACATTGTTTGCCACTTCTTGGAAATTGTTTCTGAGGCTTATAAATCTAATGTGAAAACTGTGCAATGAGACTTTTGTGCACTTCTACTACTTGACTAGTTTTCCTTGCTAAGAATTGACGAGAGTATTTAATTTCATCTGTTTAAACTAAGATCAAATCTTGTACCAAAACAATTATATTATGCAACATGTGTTGGTTGTATTATTTGTAATATGAAGTCAATTCAATTTGGTAGAATTATGTACCCATAATATTTTCTAGGAAGTCAGAAAAATTGCATGCTAGCCAATCCCTAGGAATGGAAAAACCAAAGAAGATGCCTAAATGTCTAATCTTTTCGGATATTGTGTGTTTAATTTATGTGCATGATTGGTTATGCTTACTTGGTGTTTGAATGAGATGCATGAGTGTGTGATAATTATAATTGGTTTTTGGTAATTGATCATAATGAGTTTACTTGCTTAAGATTTTGTGCTTAGAACGAAAACATGATTGTTATATAACTTAAGAGTAGGAATGATGTCAGAATCAATGTCTTAAGTCGGGATTCATGGGGACCGGTAAAGCTATGCATACTGTTGCGAACCTTCTGAAAATGCTGTAATTATAAAACTCGGTGTAGAATTATTAGTAATGGTGGCTGAAATATTATGGTTGTTTGTGTTGTTGAATGCACTGTTTTGAAATGTTCTGATATGAGTCTAGTATTTCAGAAACTGAGAACGTTTTACTAATTGAAAAATTAGGTGGTTTGTCATTTCGAAAACTTGATTGAATGCTTGTTAATTTGCCACTGAATTGGGTTAAATTCGGAGTTGTGGAACTCGAGTTATAGGTGAAACAAGTTAGGTTAAAATTCTGGAAAACAATCTGGACACTGTTTCAGTCGTTTGAAAAACTGGTACCGTTTGGTTGAGTCAAAAATTTTGTGGCTGAGTGTTTCGAAAATAGACTTAAAGCCGGTCGTTTTGGCACTAGTTTCATTAAATTCGGAGTTGTGTAGCTCCAGTTAGGAGTCTCCAAAGTCGAGCCAAATTTTTAGAGTCAATCTGTGGGAAGGTTCAGTTTTTGCAAGTTTTATGTCCACAAACGAACTCCGTTTTGAACGATTCTTTTTTTTTTTTTCATTTCATTAGAAACTATACTCAAAATGTTTTATTCGGGCTGAAGTTTTGTCCCATTTGGTTAAGTTTAAGTCAGTTTAGCGTGAAATGAAGTAGGGGAACAGGATCTGTCAAGTCTGAAACTGTTTGGGCTGTTTCTAAAAACTGTACTAATTGGCTCACTGTTTTGAAACTTTAACGATATATTCAGAAACTACACATCTGTGGCTTTCCAACAAGTATTTATTTGTAGAAATCCGAGGTCGTTTACTATTTTAATTAATTCGCCAAAGTAGGCGCAAAGTTGCAGAATTTTCTGCACCTGAATTCAGAAAGAATAATTTGAACGTTGAATAAAATGATTAATTGTGGGATAGGTTAAACTTGAATTTTGTTGTTATGATTGTGTAATTGTTGATGTGAAAAATATTGGATATATGATAATTGTTGAGACTGGTATTGTTGTGTTAATTACGGTTGTTAGGTTGTTGGGCCTCTGGCCATATTTGTTGTTATCTCTTGCGTTGGGTAGTCGAGTGGGAATTTGACAACCTACAGATTGGAATACCAAAGTGGGGGAGTAAGAATATAGGGAAGAGTGTTCGATCTGTTGTGTATACGATAGGACTTGGAGGAGGACGGTTAGAGGGATAAGAAGAGTGGAAGTTGATTCGTGAGTTTAGCGTAGATCTTCGAGGAGGATAGCAATCGTTCATATAAGATAGTGAAGGGTAAGAGGAGTTCTCAGTTTCGTGGAAAGCCGTATGATGTTTCAGGTGGTAAGGGAGAGGAGAGTCTAGGCAAAAAGCCAAGTGGGGGAGACGCTACTGCGGGGATTGTGTGTCATTCTTGAACCTGTGGTGGCGATTTATGCTTGGAATGGAAGTGCACAGTTATGTGACCTAAGAGGTGGAGTCAATATATTAGGTTGAGACCCATGAGGAGAAGTAAACGCATACGTTAGTGTTTCACAGACCAAAGAATATAACTTTGAAAGGATTGTAGGTGGGTGTACCGAGGTTAACATTAGGAATTTAAATCGTGTAAGTTTTCGAAGAGATTAAGTGCGAACTAGATTCATTTTGTTGTTGAGATTAGCGTGATTTTCGAGGACGAAAATATTCTAAGTGGGGGAGAGTTGTAACGCCCCAAATTTTATTAGAAATTATTGGGAGCGGATTTGATAAGATTACATTATTTTGATTTATTGTGAGGTTGAACCATTTAAATTAGTTGAATAAATATATTCTTATATTTAAATGTATTTTTATAAGTTATTTGTGATATATGATTGTTACTCATATTTATACTTATTTATTTTGTTTTTATAAAATATTAGTGTTTTGGATATTATTTCCTTAGTGAACTATTTTGAGCTATTGAGGTGTTAAAATAATAGTTGTGGTGATATTGAGATTTAAAAAGGATTTAAAATGGAATTAAGGCTATTTTTACTCGCATACGCCTCCTTGTTCCTACTGGACGCACCCCCCTGAGTAAACTTAAGCCCAACCCGCGAACGCAGCCCAGAACCGAACCCGGCCCAACTCCCTTCTTCTTCTTCTTCCCTGCGTCTCTGCGTGGGAGAGCAGCAGCAGCGTGAAACCCTTGCCATTTTCCTTCCTCCATTTCGTTCTCCTTCCCCAAGCCACCGCCAAGTCCCAAAATTTACATTCCAACTCGAAATCCTCCCCTGAAGTCGATTCCAGCACTGATTTGACCAATAGAAGCCCCACACCGTGTTGTAGCCTTCGCCCTCCTTGCGTGAAACCCCATGGCCGAACCACCACAACACTGCACATTTTCTTCCTCGTTTTACTCGTGCCTCCTAGCCATGACCACAACATGTTTATGCGACCTCTAACTCACTCCCATCACTATTACAGTAGCCAGTATATGTTTCTTTGCAAAAACTTGTATTTTCTCATTGAAGACCAATATACAATATTCAGATTTGTCCAAATCATTTTAATTTGAACACTTCTTGGAAGAAATTATGTGGTATGTTCTAGTTTGAGAAGAAATAGTGTATTAGGAAGTAAGGAAAGGCTAATATGTCTTAGGATCCAGAATATTGGGTACTGAAATCGCAATTGGTGGCACACTTGGTGGTCAAATAAGCTAAAGGAATTAGGAGCTGCTGGATTTCTGTTTTGGAAGTAATTGAGTAGCTTGGTTTTCGGTTTCGAAGCGGTTGGACGAGTTAGGAGCGAGTTCGTGAAGTTCGGGTCGTGAGTTCGGAACGTCTCGGTAGTTTGTAAGGTTAGGGGATTCTCATTTATATCTATAATAATTAGTATGATATGTATTGTGTGTGGAATAGCATTAGGTTGATTGATTGTGTGAACTTTGTGCTAATTATATGTTGGTTGTTGTATTTGATACTTGATTTGGTGATTATCACGTTGCTTGTTGTTGGAAAGATAGGAGTTGTTAAATATGCATGCTAGGTGTTTTGTTTAAATGTTCAATGTGATGATTGATGAGGATATGTGAATTAAAAGATGTTGGTTAAATTGTTTAGATGAGTGTTAGTAAATGGAGAATTGATTGTTGGATTAAAATATGGATGAGTTGTTTGGTTTAGGTGAGTGGAAGGAGAGGGTGCCAAATAGCCAAGAAAACGGCGCCTAGGAAGGGTATAGGTGGCTGTGAGTGTGTGATGTGCCGTGTGTGTGGGTGTTGCGCTAGCGGGGCGCCAAAGTGGCTGCCCCTTGGCGCCTAGGTGTCCCAAAATGTGTCTAAGAGATGGTTTAGTCCCTAAGAATTAATTTAATCCTTGGCGTGACTAAATAGTCCCTAAGAATTAAATTAATCCTTGGCGTGATAAAATAATCCCTTAGAGTCTAATTAATCCTAATAGGTTAACATAAGTCCCTAAAATACTAAATTAATCACAATGTGTTAAATAACCCTTGAGTACTAAATTAAACTGTTGTGGGTCAAATGGTACTTAGGAGAGTTTTAGTCCATGAGTGATGATTTAAACTAATCAATAATTATGTGGTGAAGTCACAACCAAGTGTGAGTTAATGTTGAGGTGTTGGAATTAATAAGTGATGTGGGCTTCGGCCAAAGCGAAGAGTTAAAAAGCGAAGAGGGCCTCGGCCAAAAAGTGACGAGTTGTGTTGTGGTGGTGTTTTGGGTGATGTGACAATGAATGTGGTGGTAATTGATTGTGTATGTTGCATTGTCATAGTGTCGCATAAAGCATATGCATAAGCGAAGTGGGCTTCGGCCAAAAAGCGAAGTGGGCTTCGGCCAAAAAGCGAAGAGGGCTTCGGCCAAAAAGCGAAGTGGGCTTCGGCCAAAGCGAAGAGTTAAATAAAGCGAAGAGTAATGGATCCACATGCATATTGCATACATGCATAAACTCATACATTCATGGAATGCTTGTTGATGGTTAATTAATTCATTATTGTGGTTTTGTTGATAAGTTAAGTGAAACGGTAAATGTCTTGATTTCTGTGAATTGTTGTTGCTAGATGTTTTCCTAATATAATGCTTATCTTACTTGTTATTATTTATGTAAAGAGACTCACCCTAGCATTTTTATGTTGCCTGCTCTCGTGGCGACAAACAGGTGACTCTGAGTGAAGGTGTCATGCCTTTTTGGGATATTTGTGTCGGCTCTGATTTAGTAACACCGGGGATGGGATTTTAGTACTGCTATTTTATGTTATGTATTAGACTGTTTTTGACTATGTATTGAGTATGTTGAACTCAGTTTTATTTCCTCTGCGTTGCAAACTATTTTCTGGATTATTGTAAACACTAAACAGGTATTTGAGGGTCTTAACCCACGTGACTATGATATGTATTTTGCGCACTTGATGCGTTTGAATTTTTATATATGTTTTGACGATGTTTTTATTAAATGTATCACCCTCTTTGAGGTGCGTGGACAAATTTTGAAAAACTCTGATTTTTGTTGATTAAATAATAATTAATAGAAGGGGGTGTTACAAAGCGCGCATTTGATTCATAAGCCTTGCAGTTTCCCCCGACCTCGCAATATCGTGCCAGGAGTGTCGGAAGTCGGTTGAACCAGTAAAAGAATAAGCCTTTGTCGAAAAGCAAAAATGAATGGTCAGAAAAAAGAAAGCTGATCGAAAAAAAAACATGGAAAAACAAATGACCAGAAAACAGAAAGCTGGTCAGAAAAGGATCAAACAAAGTAAAAGAACAAAAGAAAGAAGTCTATCACATGCATCATCACACCAAAATCATAGCATTGCATGTACTCATATAACATACCCCTGCATAACATGCCTTTGCATAACATGCACCCATGCCACATGCATCATCCCTTGCATCAACTGACGTATGCAGGTACATCAATTCAATATGTCAGCATTGGCCCTCTCAATCAGTCAATCAACAGGATTTGCGAATCCCTTCAGGACCCGTGCGTCCCCTCAAGACCAATGCGTCCCTTCAGATCCCGTCGTTATCGAGCACCGACAAATCATCAGACTCTAGGGTCCTTCAGTTTAGTTCAAATCAACAGTCAAAACAGCGACTTTGAACTCGACCTTCACCTCGCCAAGTCATCACGGAGCATGACGGATCGGCCCCTCAGACCTCGCGTCCTTTATTTTGCCAAGTCATCACGGAGCATGACGGATCGGCCCCCCAGACTTCGCGTCCTTCAAACTGGCTGCGCCAGTATAAAGAACAGTGCAAGTCCATCAAGGTAAAATGTATCAGTCCTACAACTTGATACAGAACCTCAGGCCGCTCGAATAGGCCACCTTCAGAGCCCAAGTGTTCCTTCAGAGCCCAAGTGTTCCTTCAGAGCCTAAGTGTTCCTTCAGAGCCCAAGTGTTCCTTCAGAGCCCAAGTGTTACTTCAGAGCCGCAAATGCTCCTTCAGAACCCAAGTGTTCCTTCAGAGCGACGAGCGCTCCTTCTTTACCGCACTCTTCGTCACTCTCTTCCCTGCCAGTGTCGGCTTATCAGAGGACGGTACCTTCTTTACTGTTTTATTTACCGCTTTATTTCTTGCTGTTTATGCCACCCGAGGGTTGGCACCAATTTGCTTCTTGCTTTTGCCGCCTGAGGGTTGGCACCAATTTATTTCCTGTTAAATTAGCGAAGGTTAGCACTTCATTCATTTCTGACTGGCCTATTCACCCAAAAAGAAAAAACTAGAAGATAGAAAAAAGGAAAAATTCGGATTTTTCCTAAGTAGACAAAATCGGTATAATTTCTGAATTCTTTATCTCTATTTTGCCTCGGAATATGTTTCAGTCAATTCATATTCCTTGTTAAAATCCAGATAAAGAGGGGCAGCTGTCATACCCCAATTTTGTCCGGCTTAGGTCAAAACCCTAATTTTCCCCAAAAATAAATAACCAGAGGAGAAAAGAGCATCATGCATTTCATTTAGGGTTCTAAAAGTCATTTCAAAGTTCCTAAAATCATTTTTGGAGTTGGAATGCACTTTTTAGACAAATTAGGGTTTTTCAGTGCAAAAGGGTATTTTGGTCATTTTTGCAAATAAGGGGCAATTCCTCAAGACAAGTCCTCCAACATGCATTTCAAAGTACTAGAGGTCACTCCTAGGGTGAAAAGTCATTTTTGAAGTGAAAATGTGCTTTGGACAAATAACTAGGGTTTTTAGAGTGAAAGGGCATTTTGGTCATTTCACAATAAAAACGGTCTTTTGTCCCAAATCACTGGACAATCATCAATGATTTATTTGAGGAATATTTGTGCTTAATTGTGATTTATTTTGTGCACAAGTATTAAACTTTTTGGCCTAAAAACCTAGTTTTTGGATACAAGGGGTAAAATGGTCATTTCCTTTGATGTGGGGTAAACAAATCAATTTTGGGATTGGTGAGATCATAAAATTCAGAGCTCAATCATTGAATCATAGGATATGGCCCAAAATGGCATGAATTAGGAAGAATGATCTAGAAGGGAATATTCTACACTCTTTTGAATTTTGAAAGGTTAAGAATAGTACAATAGTACAATTTGCAATTCCACTCACTCTCCCACTACATAGCTGCGCATACTTCAGCCTATACACCCCATTTTGATTTATTTTTATTGTTTGCAAATTGTGCTAAATCATGGCCTTCCATTTAAATGTGAAATACAATCCCCACCCTTCATTTGAATCAAAATGGCAATTATGTAATAAGCTTTAGGGAAAAATACAATTTTGTAAATGAGCTTATCCTTCACCCCATTCCTTATGCTGCGCATTTCAGCTCCTCTCTCTCCCCATTTTGTGCTTTTAATTACCCTCAATCCATGTGACATTGCATCCTAACCATTGATTCAAAATCTATCTCAAATCCTATTGGTTTGCAAGAAGCACATTACCCTAATTGCCCTTTAAGTTTTTACCCCATATAAAAACCCAAAAGTAAGAGAGCCTCTCATACACACACTCTCATTTTACCCTAGCTAGCAATCTCTCCTCTCCTTTTCCTCTTCTTGGCCGAACCCTCTCCTTCCTTCTCCTCCATTTTCTTTTCAAGTTTCATCCACCAAATCACCTCAAATCCACTCCACATTCACATATCCTCTTCTTTTCATCCTTGATTCCATTTTTACATCACTAAGGAGCTTGCTTTCCTCAAGTTTGCGTGACATTTGTTGGTGATTAGTGAAGATTATTGTTGATTTGTTCTTGATCTCCATTTTCCACTTTTTGCTAGTTATCTC
Source organism: Oxytropis ochrocephala (assembly GCA_020916435.1). Lineage (NCBI taxonomy): Eukaryota > Viridiplantae > Streptophyta > Magnoliopsida > Fabales > Fabaceae > Oxytropis > Oxytropis ochrocephala. The sequence goes on along the minus strand of CM037092.1, from coordinate 93,448,491 downwards.
TTGAGGTAAGCTTATTATCTTGTGCATTTTTAATTTTTAGCATGTGAAACTCTCTCCTACTCCTCTTTCCTCTCTAAGAGGCTTAGACGGTTCATTTCAAACACTATGTCAAGGACATTGGGAGCCTTGGGTGTTTGAAGTGAACCCTTGGCCTTGATGAGAGTGTTCTTGTGTTTTAACCATGTGTTTTTGCATTTTCATACTCATTTTTTCACTTTTCCATGAATAAAGAATTTTCACATATTGTATGCATCTTTTTGTTCACATCATGACTTGCAATTTGAACTTTGGCTTGATGTATGGGTCTAGAAATTTCGGTTTTGGGTCTTTAGAAATTAGGGTTTATGTTTGTTTTCTTTTCTCCCTTTGAGTTTATGAAAATAAAATGCTTAATGTGCTTAATTTGCATGATTTTGTTCTATGTGTTGGCTATGAGTTTTGGCATGAAAAATTAGTTGTTTATGTTCATATATGGTTTCGGCCATAAGGCCTTTTTGATGCTCATCTTTGTGCTAAAATTGTGTTGCTTGATCTTGTGTAGATGAGTATGATTGTGCTAATATGTTTTTAACTTTTTTTTACCACTCATTCTCATTTTTACCTTACCACTCATTAACTTTTTACTAAAAGTTTTACTACATGTCTATTTGCAAAAATACCCAAAGCATTTTTACACTTTGCATCTTATCATTCATGCACTCATATGAGCTTATATCTCTTGCATTTTCATAATCTCTTAAATGCTCATGCATATATTAATATCATGTCTTGCATTTCATAATTGTATATTCATGCATCCAATAATGCTATGTCTTGCATTCATTATTGTATAATCATGCATTCATACACTTGCCTAATCATGCATTCAATAATGCCATGCCTTGCATTCCACAATTGTATGCTCATGCATCCATAATTGCATATTCATGTATCCACATGCTCACCTACTCATGTACTCAATTGTTCATGGCAACTTGTAAATACTCTTTATGTTTGCTTTGCTTATGTTCTTATGGTTGCCTCGGTTTTGACTTGAAAAAGGATTTGTAATGTTCTACTTCTTTTCAAACCCAAATTCAAATGTTTTCAAATAAAAACCCTAAGGCGTTTTTTCTAAACAAATCATTAGCCATCACTCGAAGCCTTTGCTTGTTTGATCGCTAATGAGGAGTTATTAGTGATAGTCACTCGAAGCCTTTGCTTGTTTGACTATTATGAAGGCTCCCACACCTTAATTAAACAACAAAAACCAATTCAAATTTCCAAAATAACACAAGCTATTAGTGATAATCATCACTGAGGCTCACCACCTTTTTCAAAACTGTTTTTTTTCAAAAAAATAATACAACGTTGTCGCTTGTAATCACTCGAAGCCATTGCTTGTTTGATTACCGGTTCCAACTCTCTTTTCTTTCGAGTTAATACCGAATGCCACTCGAAGCCTTTGCTTGTTTGGTGTTCGCGAAGACTCGAGTCTTATTTCAAAAAACTCCAAAACTTAAACTCTTAAGCCGTTTTTGCACGCTAAACGAGAACTACGTAGCTTTGATCCCTCAGCCAGTGAGGGTACGTAGGACCGGGTTCATGTCCCGTCAAGCATCCCTTTTAAAAAAATCTTTGTTTTGTCCTGATTTTCAAAGATAACCAAAAATATTTTCAAAAAACCATAAAAAACGAGAACTACGTAGCTTTGATCCCTCAGCCAGTGAGGGTACGTAGGATCGGGTTCATGTCCCGTCAAGCACCCTTTTCAAAAATCTTTGTTTTGTTCTGCTTTTCAAAGATATCAAAAACATTCCTTTTTCCCCGTTTTCAATAAAGAAATCTCTCAAAAAGAAAAGAAAAGAAAAGAAAAGAAGTAGAACGATTATTTTCAAATCAAACATTTCAAAACCACATCAAGTTAATGGTTCCCTTTCGGTAGAAAGGGCGTGTGAAGATGCTAATACCTTCCCATGCATAACCGACCCCCGAACCTACATCTCTGTGTTTTCAAAAGACCACCTGTTTTCCAAAAAAGGTTTTTTCAATGTTTTCCTAAATAAATATTGGTGGCGGCTCTACTATTTTCACGTTGTCAAACTGAAAAGTCCCAAACCAGATTTTTCGGGGCGCAACAAGAAGGGGTCGTTACCTTTGTTTCTCCTCCTGTATCAGCTGAAATCACAACTGTTCATCCCCCTCCCAGACCAGAAGTTAGTCATTCTCCGGGGAAAAGTGGTCAGATACAGTCAAATGCACAAATGTATCCTTGGGGGATGCCCATGAATTATACACCATTCACCGCTGAAGCCATTCCTGTGGTGACAAGTCAGCCTGCTGTGGTTACTTCTGGTGGAGCTGTGGGTGCGCCACACGTTCAAATCCCTAGCCCCAGTATTATACCTCCAAGAAGTTCTCCTGCTCTTGCTCCGGGGATTACTGTGAATTCTCCAAATGCTGCTTATCAAATGGGAAACCCCGCTCAGTATGGGGGTGTCATACCCCAATTTTGTCCGGCTTAGGTCAAAACCCTAATTTTCCCTAAAAATAATTAAATTAAAAAGTAAAAAAACATCATGCATTGCATTTAGAGTTCTAAAAGTCATTTCAAAGCTTCTAAAATCATTTTTGGAGTTGGAATGCACTTCTTAGACAAATTAGGGTTTTTCAGTGCAAAAGGGTATTTTGGTCATTTTTCAAATAAGGGACAATTTCTCAGAACAAGTCATTCAACATGCATTTTTGAGGTACTAGAGGTCACTCCTAGGGTGAAAAAATCATTTTTGAAGTGGAAGTGTGTTTCAGGCAAAAGCTAGGGTTTTTAGAGTGAAAGGGCATTTTGGTCATTTCACAATAAAAGCGGTATTTTGTCCCAAATCCTTGAATAATCATCAATGATTTATTTAAGGAATATTTGTGCTCCATTGTGAATATTTTTGGGCATAAATATTAAACCTTGGTGCCTAAAAACCTAGTTTTTGGATAGAAGGGTAAAATGGTCTTTTCCTTTGAGGTGGGGTAAATAAATCAATTTTGGGATTGGTGAGATCATAAAATTCAGAGCCCAATCATTGAATCATAGGATATGGCCCAAAATGGCATGAATTAGGAAGAATGATCTAGAAGGGAATATTCTACACTCTTTTGAATTAAGGATAAGAACAAAAGTACAATTTGCAATTCCACTCACTCTCCCACTCCCTTAGCTGCGAAATAACAGCCATGATTACCCCATTTTCATTTATTTTTATTGTTTGCAAATTGTATTAAATCATGGCCATTCATTCAAATGTGAAAATCAATCCTCACCTTTCATTTGAATCAAAATGGCACTTGTGTAATAAGCTTTGTAGAAAAATACATTTTTGTCAATGAGCTTATCCTTCACCACCCTCCTTATGCTGCACACCCAGCCCTCTCTCTCTTCATTTTATTGCCCTTAATCCATGTGATAATGCATCTTGACCATTGATTCAATTCCTTTCTCAAATCCTAGTGGTTTACAAGAGATGCATTGTCACAAATACCCTTAAATTTTCACTTCATATAAAACCCAAAAATAGGAGACCTCACACACACACACTCTCATTTTTACCTAGCTAGCACTCTTCCTCCTCTCCTCCCTCTCTTGGCCGAAATCACTCCCTCCTTCTCCTCCATTTTCTTTTCAAGTTTCATCCACCAAATCACCTCAAATCCACTCCATATTCATATATCCTTTTCTTTTCACCCTTGATTCCATTTTTACATCACTAAGGAGCTTGCTTCCCTCAAGTTTGCGTGACATTTGTTGGTGATTAGTGAAGATTATTGTTGATTTGTTCTTGATCTCCATTTTCCACTTTTTGCTAGTTATCTCTTGAGGTAAGCTTGTTATCTTGTGCATTTTTAATTTTTTTAGCATGTGAAACTCTCTCCTACTCCTCTTTCCTCTCTAAGAGGCTTAGAGGGTTCATTTCAAACACTATGTCAAGGACATTGGGAGCCTTGGGTGTTTGAAGTGAACCCTTGGCCTTGATGAGAGGGTTCTTGTGTTTTCAACCATGTTTTTGCATTTTTCACACTCATTTTGTCACCTTTTCATGAATAAAGAATTTTCATGTGATATATGCATCTCATTGTTCATGTCATAACTTGCAAGTTTGAATTTTGTTTTGATCTTGAGGATGTAGGAGGTTCGGTTTGAGCTCTAAAATTTAGGGTTTTGTTGTTTTCTTTTCTCTTTTTGATTTATGTAAATAAAATGCTTGATGTGTATGATTTGCATGATTTGTTCTATGTGTTGGTTATGATTTCTAGCATGAAATAATTTGTTATTATGTTCATGTATGGTTTCGGCCTTAGAGGCCCTTTTGATGCTCATCTTTGTGCTAAAAATTGTATTGTTTGATCTTGTGTAGATGAGTATAAAGGTGTTAATATGTTTTTAACCTTTTACCACTCATTTTCACCTCATGCATTTTACCTTACCATCTCATTAAATAATTACCATTCACCTCATGCCTTTTTACTTTACCATCTCATTAAGTAATTACCATTCACCTCATGCATTTTTACTTTACCATTCACTAACTTTTTACTAAAAGTTTTACCACTTACCAATTTGCAAAAATACCCAAAACATTTTCTCACTTGCATTTCCCACTTTTTTATCTTCATAAAATAAACCCCAAAACATTCTTACCACTTTCAAAACAAAAACATTTCATCTCATTTCCTAAACACTAAAAAACCAAAAACATTTTACCACTTTCTTACTTAAACCTTTTACCATTCCTTACCAAATTACTTTCACATTCATGCATCCTCATTCACACTTAGTCTATGTGACACTCTCATGCATCCTCATATGTTCATGTTCCTTGCTTCCTTTTATGTGCTAGTCATTCATTCACTTGTATGCTTGGCATCCATTCTTAAATGCTCATGCATCCCTTAACACCATGTCTTGCATTCAAACATGCATATTCATTCCTTGTATATTCATGCATTCACATGTTTGCCTAATCACGCATCCAATAATGCCATGCCTTGCATTCTACAATGTGCATTCATCCATTGTATACTCATGCATTCACATGCTTGCTCATTCATGCATCTTTGCTTATCATTCAATTAGGAATATCCTATGCCTATCATTTAATTGTATCACTTGTCCATCATGCCATTCAAATGTCTTGATTTAATTGTGTGCAATCCCTTCCCTCATGCATGTGCTCTTATATGAAGACGTAAGCCTACTACTTGTGTAGCATAGAATCATTAAGACAATTGCACCTCTCTTACACACACTTGCACAATTACTTTTAGAACTTTGTCTTGCATCGTTGACAATTGATTCCCTTAATTGTATGGGCATGGTTAATCTTAATTGATGATCAATGTGTTCTTGTTTGCTTGATTAATTGAACATGTTTGAACTTCATTCATTCATTTTGCATTTGGTTATGGGATTAGAGTTGATTGAAATGTTCTACTTGTTTTCAAGAAATCTTTTTCCAAATCAAACTTCTTTTCTAAACTAGTTTTCAAACCAAAAATCAAATGCTTGTTCAATAAAAATCCTTAAGGCATTTTCTTAAATAAATTAACCATCACTCGAAGCCGTTGCTTGTTTGATCGTTAATGAGGAGTTATTAGTGATAGTCACTCGAAGCCTTTGCTTGTTTGACTATCATGAAAGCTCCCACACATTAAATAAACAACAACAAAAAACAACTAATTCAAACTTCCAAAATAACACGAGCTATTAGCTCACCACCTTTTTCAAAACTATTTTCAAAAGAATAATACGACGTTGTCGCTTGTAATCACTCGAAGCCATTGCTTGTTTGATTACCGCCCAACTCTCTTTTCTTTCGAGTTAATACCGAATGCCACTCAAGCCTTTGCTTGTTTGGTGTTCGCGAACACTCGAGTCTTATTTCAAAAACTTCAAAACTCAATCTCAAAAGCCGCTTTCACGCAAAAAACCGAGAACTACGTTGCTTTGATCCTCAACCGCTGTGGTAAGTGCGTGGGACCGGGTTCCTGTCCCGTCAAGCATACCTTTTAAAAAACCCCATAAAAACGAGAACTACGTTGCTTTGATCCCTCAACCGGTGAGGGTACGTAGGACCGGGTTCCTGTCCCGTCAAGCACCCTTTTCAAAAATCTTTGTTTTGTTCCGCTTTTCAAAGATACCAAAAACATCCCTTTTTCCCGTTTTCAATAAAATCATTTCTCAAAAGAAAGAAAAGAAAAGAAAAGAGGTAGAACAATATATTTCAAATCAAACATTTCAAAACCACATCAAATTAATGGTTCCCTTTCGGTAGAAAGGGCGTGTGGGGTGCTAATACCTTCCCCATGCGCAACCGACCCCCGAACCTACATCTCTAAGTTTTCGAAAGACCACCCGCTTTCAAAAAGGTTTTTTTCAATGTTTTCCTAAAATAAAATATTGGTGGCGGCTCTACTGATTTTCACGTTGTCAAACTGAAAAGTCCCAAACCGGATTTTTCGGGGCGCAACAGCTGGCGACTCCACTGGGGACTTTCTTTCTTTATTTACTTATTTAAAGAGAGATGAGGGTCAAGCCTAATTAATTTGATGTGGTTTAAATTGTTTGATTTGAAAAACTATGTTCTGTTTCTTCCTTTTCCTGTTCTTTTTTTTCTTTTCTCTTCTTTTGTATGCCTGTGGTTGTGCTTATGCATGCATTCCTCAATTCCCATGATCCCTCTTCTCCGCTCCCTTTCTTAAGGTAAAACATGCATTCCCCCATTCTATTATGTCCCCTCTTCTTAGCTCCCTTTCTTGAGGTAAGCAATGCGTGTAATCACTGTGGACTTATTAGAATGTTTTGTATATTAAACTAGTGTATGCATGTTGAACCCTAGGCGCGATAAATCGTTTATCCGGACTGCTTACGGTTTCCTTGCGGTGGGGTGGGTAGATTTTAGGAAGTATGTCCTCGATCACACACTTTCACACCTTATGATTTATGTTCTATGAGTGGGCTCCTATACCCGATCCAACAAACACTTAGGGAGTGGAGGCGATTAGTGATCGTCATTCAAGACCTTTGTCCATCTGATACTCATGAAAGTCTCAACCGAGTACGCTTTCTCATAACGCCTCACACTTGGTAGCATTCTACATTTGTGGGTGTCGGCATGAGGATTCTATAGCCGGTAGCCATTGTGAGGGTGTGAATTAGAACCACATGGGAGGAACCTTTGAAGTTGTCCTAGAACTCGTGAATTCCCACCTTTGTAGGACACGAGGGCATACGAATTGTGTCTTTGCATGGTAATTTAGGGCATGTTTCCCTCAAAAGGAGATTTTTCAAAGTTTTTTCAAGAAAATACAAACAAATTTTTTTTTTTTTTTTTTTTTTCTTCCAAATAAACCATCAGTGTGAGGGCATGCGATGTGTGTCACCTAAGTTTTTGAACTTCCGTCCCACACTCATCGCTTTTATCATCTCTACATGCATCATTCATATCATAATCGCATCATGCCACATTCATTAAAATTCAAATGTTGTAAACATTTGCATTCATATTGCATCTCATTTGCATTTGCTTGCCGGGGACCACTGAATAATGTACCGTCTTGTCATAGTCGCATCAGAATGGAATCAAATAGCAAGGCTTGACTTACTTCTCGCTTCCCAGTTATGAAGTATGTTGATTTGCTATTTCGATTCCTCATTTACTTCATTTCCTAAATCCAAGAAAAGTTTATGCGCGTATGACAAGGCAAGGTATCCCGCGTTCCCGTGATCAAGCAGACATTGTACATACATTCATATATCCATTCATGCATTCTCATGCAATAAATGTCTAAACAAACAGAAAAGGCACGCTGGTTCTCCGTCACCGATACTTCACCCGACTACAAGCCAAGCTGATGGCTAATCCGCAAGAGCATCCGGAGATTGAAACTGAGAGTAATCCAGAGCGTGAAGACTTGGGCGTGCAAATTTTGAATCCTGAGCAGCTGGCTCAGGAGAACCAAGTGCTTAAGGATAAGGTTGGGGCAATGGAGGCCCGGATGCATGAGATGATGGTCATGCTACAAAGTCTAAAAGAATGGGCCACCGCTTGCCGTCGTCGCCGTAGTGAGTCCAGATTGGTGTCACCTCTTTTGTTCCTCCTTGATGACGCGCGAACGCTCTGATTGCGATTCCACCGGATCCGAGTCATCACCCCAAAATGAATGTGTCAAATCAAGACACTCCACAAAGATGTCCTTGGGGTGCCTCTGCTGGTACATGCCGCAAACCGTTGGATCTATTCCTACCGGTGTGAATGCGCCCAATCAAGTCATTGCCGCCGTGCCTGTAGGAGCTGCCGAGGACCTCAGATCCAGATTTCTAGTTCTCCTGCTGCACTTAGTCCTACTCTGGGGCTAGTGGCACCACCTCATAATGCTCCTCAGCCGGGATGGTATTATTACGGTATGGGGAGTCACCCCCAAGGACACATGTTTGAGGGGTCGCAGCCAAATGACTCAATTCGTGCACTCGAAGAAAGAGTAAGGGCGATGGAGGGTGCCAGTGTCAGAGCCAAGGAGACCTGTGAGCCGTGTTTGGTCCCAGATTTGGTTTTGCCACCAAAATTCAAAGCTTCTGAGGTGGACAAATACAGAGGAACTGGACGTCCGGTGAGTCGCATTACGATGTTTGATCACAAGGCTCAGGGTTATCAGTACAAGAAACGAACCAGTTTTGATCCAATACCCATGACATATACTGAGTTGTTTGATTACTTAACTTCCAAGGACTTAGTCAACACTCGTTCAATGAAGCCCGTTCAGCCGCCATTTCCCAGAGGTTACAATGCTAATTCTACCTGCAGTTTCCATGAAAACGGGGTTGGTCATACTGTGGAGGAGTGTAAAGCCTTCAAGCATGCGGTGCAAGACCTAATCGATGCCAATTGGATTTCATTCAAGCAAAATGGTCCAAGCATAACTGCAAACCCATTGCCGGGACACGAGAGGCCAACTACTAATGCCGTAGAAGATTTTACTGGGCAAGTAATAAGAAAGATTGCTAAAATCATGATGGATCAAGGGTATAAGGTTGGGTCTGGCTTGGGAAAATCTGGACAAGGAATTCTTGCGCCCGTCCAGCTAAAAAGGAACAAGGACCGTTGCGGGTTGGGATACAATCCAAGTCTAGCCAAAAGAAGGAAAGTGGCAGAGGAAAGAAGTGGCGAATGGTTGGCTGAGTCAAAAGGCCAAGATCCCTGGCCCCAGAGCATTCCTGTCTGTGACATCCGCCAGAGCTTCGTGAGTGCCGGTTTGCTTAATCACAACCAAGTTGTTGCCATCTGTGGTGGATCTGAAACCGAAGAAGGTGGGTCTAGTCTGGTTCGTCGCTGTCTTGCCGGAAAAGAGGTGAAGAATTGAGAAGCTGCTGATTTCCCGTGACCTTTTAACTCAAAGTAATTAGTTGTAATGCAACCCTGTGGCTCTGCCCAAGGCCATAGGACCAGTTGCTAGGGGCACGCATGTTTTTATTTTTCAGAATCATCATCATCAATAAAAACGTTGTTTTTGAATTTCCATCAATAAAAATCATTTCTCTATGTTTCATGTGTCCTTTTTCTTGTTTCATTATTGTTTGCTTGTTTGTTTCGCTTTTCATTCTGCTTTTTCGCCGGCAAAAGCGGATCCACAAAGAATTGTCTCTCAAAATAATAAAGTGCTAGCGATTCGCATTTTGACTTTGATCACCCTATCAATCAAGTGGGGGATGTTGAGGAAGACCGGGAAACTCCTCCAAAAATCATGAGAACAAAAGAAAGGGTTATTCACCTCACGGGGAATATACTGAAGTGGTCAACTTGGGTACAACTGAGAACAAGAAAGAGGTCAAAGTGGGTACCGCCATGAATGACAAAGATCGCATGAAGTTGGTTCAAATTGTTGCACGATTATGCGGATGTGTTTGCATGGTCCTATCAAGATGTGCCCGGTTGGACATCGACATTGTGGTACACAAGTTGACGGTTAAGTCTGAATGCCCTTTGTCAAACGGAAGTTGAGAAGGATGAAGCCGAGATGTCCTCAAAATCGAGAGATGAGGTGAGAATGAAGCCGAGAGATGTCCTCAAAATCGTAGATGCAAGGTTCCCAGTGAGTGGCCAAGTACCCGCATGGGTTGCCAATATTGTTCCGGTCCCCAAGAAGGATGGGCAGTCGAACGTGCGTTGACTACAGAGGTCCAATCGTACTAGTCCCAAAGATGATTTTCCCTTCAAACAAAAAAAAAAAAAAAAAAAAAAAAACAATGACCGTAAAAGAAAGTTTGGTCGAAAATAATCAAACAAAAGAAAGAGCAAATATATAGGAGTAAATAAATTACTCGTCCTTGAGTTAATTTACGAGAAAACGAGCAATCATGAGTTGAAATAAAGTTTGACCATTTTCCCATATTCTTGAAAAAGCTGTATACCCATCGCAAGCCAAAAATCCAAAAATCACCCTAGACAAGGATCACCTCAAATACCAAAAAGGTGCATCACTTTTTATCAACTCACCCGAGTCAAAGAAAAATAAAAAAATCAATCAAAAAAAAAGAAAAAAAAAAAAAAAAAAAGAAAAAGGGATTTAAAAATGAAAGTCCCAAAAATACAAGAGAAATGTAAGTGGTGAGCTGATACACGTTACCACAAAGCATAAGAGATCCTTGTCTCAATAACCCTGCAAATACTTCCCCTGTGACCTCGGCATCCCGCCCTCCACCAACCCTTAGCCAGGAATAAAACTTCCAAATACCTCATCAAGCCAAATAACCATCATAAATCACCAAACGTCAGCCAACGCTGAATAAAAATCATCCTACCATTAGCTTCAAGCACTTCACTAAACCCAATCATCCTTTCTCCACAAAAACCCACAATCTTCAAAAAAAAAAATCCATTCCTATCAATGATCGATTGCTTTTGTTTTCTCAGAGTTTTAGCTTTAGGACAAATAAGTTTATTTATTTAAATATGTTTGTCCAAAAAAAAAAAAAAAAAAAATCTCAGAAAAAAAAAAAACAAAAAAACAAAAAAAGGGGGAAAGAAAAATCAAAAGGCTTGCACTCCAAGATTCATTCAAGTTACAATTATATCAAGGCAAAGTTTTAGAGATTACCAAGTGGGTTGAAGCCGCCTCATACTCCAAAGATAACCCATTCGGTGGTTGCCAAATTTGTGAAGAAAGATCTAATTTTCCGTTATGGTCTTCCAAACAAGATCATCACTGATAATGGCAAAGAACTCAATGAAGAAAAATGATGAAGGACACGTGCGCGAGTTCAAAATTCAAAGATCATAATTCTTCTCCCTACCGCCTCGAAGATGAATGGGGCGATCAAAGCGGCCAAACAAGAACATCAAGAAGATCAGGCAAAAGATGGTGGTAACCTACAAGGATTGGCATGAGATGCTTCCTTTGCTTTGCATGGCTACCGAACTTCATCGACGCACTTCAACCGGGGCAAATCCTTTCTCTCCGGTATATGGGTGGAGCGCCCTCCCTATTGAGGTTGAGATACCTCCATGCGGGTCTCGATGGAAACAAAGTCAAAAAAAAGCGAGAATGGGTTCAAGCCCGCCTGGATCGGGCTAAACCTCATTGAAGAAAAAGGATTGCGACTTTGTGTCGTGGGCAATTATATCGTGAGAGAAATGAGAACGACTTTTGACAAGAAAGTCCGACCACGTGAATTCGAGCAAGGTGATCTGGTGCTTAAGAAGATCTTGCCTATCCAGACTGATCCCCGTGGGAAGTGGACTCCAAGCTATGACAGACCATATGTTGTCAAGAAAGCCTTCTTTGGAGGAGCACTGATACTTACCAACATGGACGGCGAAGATCTCAAGGAACCCAGTCAATTCCGATCAAGTGAAGAAGTACTATGCCTGAAAAAATAGACAAAAAGAAAAAAAGAGAAAGACAAGCCAAGTAAGAATTAGCTCGCTAGGTTGAAAACCCGAAAGGGCGACCTAGGCAAAATCAGAGCGACCTGGTGGATTGAAAACCTGCAAAGGGCGATCCAGGCAAAAATTAGGGTCAGAAAACTTGAGCATGAAAAGTAAAGAAAGGCATACAACTCCCACAAGACTTCGGATGAGGAGTGATCAAGGTCAAGGACACAAATGTTGGCACCGCTCCACGAGAGACGGACAATCGAATTCAAACTTCTCTCTTGTTTTTCGTGTCTTTTGTAGTTTAAAACTTTCAAATGTATTGAATATCGTCGTAAACATTCTCATGCGATCGGCTTCTACGTCAAAAAAAAAAAAAAAAAAAAAAAACTCAAACTTTTTCATGTCTGTTTGCGGATTATTTTTTCTTCTTCTGCTCAAAATAAATGTTTTATGATGATGGTGATCCTGAACTGTAAAACATGTGCATACATCATATAGCATTGCAAATCATTATGAAATTCTTAAAGGTCACGGAAAGAGGCAATTCCCCCAAAACCAGTTAGTCATGCAAGAGAAAGTGATTGAGCCCATGATTGCTTCGAACGACAAAGCTAAAGCCCACTTGCACCTGGCCCAGGAGCCCCGCAAGTTCAATATATTCCTCAGTCTTGTGCCATTGAGTGTCGCGGATTGGCTGAACCAGCAAGAAGATAAGCCAACAGGGGCAAAAGATCAAAGAGAGAACAAAGAAAAAACAAACAGTCAGAAAAAAGAAAGCTGACCAAAGGAAGTTAATCTTACAAAGAAGGTTGCACTCACAAACCATTCCAGATGGCGAACCATAAAGCAAACTCGCATTCGATCCATGAGCCCTGCAGTTTCCATCGGCCTCTCAGTCTTGTGCCAGGAGTATCGGGAGTCGGTTGAACCAATAAAAGAATACAAGCCTTTGTCAAAAAGCGAAGAAACAAACAGTCAGAAAAAAAGAAAGCTGACCAAAGAAAATCAAGAATAGCATCTCATTGCATTCATCATCACACCAAAATCATAGCATTGCATGCACTCGCATAACATGTTCCTGCATAACATGCCCTTGCATCCTCATCCCATGCACCATGCATTTGCATCTGCTAACATGTGCAGGTACACATTATTAGAGAAAGTTTAAGAAGAGTCCTACTATTCCAGAGCAGACTCCCTAAAGCAGTGTAGTGGCATTGACCGCCGGAAGGTTCCTGAGAAAAGACTGCGGCGGGGCGGGCACCCTAGATCGATCTGCAATGGCACTAACCACCGACCGAGAGAAAGTCAAGAATAGTCCGCTAGCTTTGAGCGGACACTCTAGATCGGTCAACGGCGTTGATCACCAATCGTCGGAAGCGAGAAAGAAAGGTCCGCTAGCTTTGAAAGCGGACACCACGGATCGGTCAACGACATTGATCACCCATCGAGAGAAGAAAAGTCCGCTAGCGGCAGCAGACACCTAGATCGGTCGCGGCGACATCGATCACCAATTAGAGGAAGCGAAAGAAAGGTCCGCTAACCCGAGAAGGCACTGGACGGATCGGTGCGGAAGCCGCATCAAGCAAAGAAGATCAACAAGATTCGTGAATCCCTTCAGACTGGCGTCCCTTCAAAAGCGAACTTCACCTCATATTCGAGCCGCGGTACCTCACCTCAATACGCCAAAGAATGCGGCCATCTCAATCGATCAATCAACGAGATTTGCAAATCCGCCAGACTGCGTGCATCCCTTCAGACCAAGGCGTCCCTTCGGATCCCGTCGTTATCGAGCAAGCGAATCATCGGACCGAGTCCTTCAGTTTAGTTCAAATCAACAGTCCAAACAGCGACTTTGAACTCGACCTTCATCTCGCCAAGTCATCACAGAGCATGACGGATCGGCCCCCCAGACGTCGAGTCCTTCAGACTAGCTGTGTCAGTATAAAGCACAGCGTAAGTCCATCAAGGTAAAATGTATCAGTCCTACAACTTGATATTGAACCTCAGGCCGCTCGAATAGGCCACCTTCAGAGCCCAAGTACTCCTTCAGAGCCGCAAGTACTCTTCAGAGCCCAAGTACTCCTTCAGAGCCCGCAAGTGCTCCTTCAGAGCCCAAGTGTTCCTTCAGAGCCGCAAATGCTCCTTCAGAATCCAAGTGTTCCTTCAGAGCGACGAGCGCTCCTTCTTTACCGCACTTTCGTTACGCCATGACGGCTTATCGAGGAGGGCACCTTCTTCTCTTCTTGCTTTATTTATCGCTTTATTTCTTGTTTGCTTATGCCACCCGAGGGTTGGCACCAATTTACTTCTTGTTTTTGCCGCTGAGGGGTTGGCACTTCATTCATTACTGATGCGTTTTTGGTGGCATTCATTCACCCAAAAGAGAAAACCTGACGGAAAAAAATTAGAAAAACAAAAAAAGAAGGAAAATTCGGGTTTTTCCTAAAGTAGACAAAATAGGTATAATTTCTGAATTCTTTATCTCTATTTTGCCTCGGAATATGTTTCGGCCAATTCATATTCCTTGTTAAAATCCAGATAAAGAGGGCAAATTATCATACCCCAATTTTGTCCCAACTTAGGTCAAAACCCTAATTTTCCCTAAAAATAATTAAATTAAAAAGTAAAAAACATCATGCATTGCATTTAGAGTTCTAAAAGTCATTTCAAAGCTTCTAAAATCATTTTTGGAGTTGGAATGCACTTCTTAGACAAATTAGGGTTTTTCAAAGGCAAAAGGGTATTTTGGTCATTTTTCAAATAAGGGACAATTTCTCAGAACAAGTCATTCAACATGCATTTTTGAGGTACTAGAGGTCACTCCTAGGGTGAAAAAATCATTTTTGAAGTGGAAGTGTGTTTGAGCAAAAGCTAGGGTTTTTAGAGTGAAAGGGCATTTTGGTCATTTCACAATAAAAGCGGTATTTTGTCCCAAATCCTTGAATAATCATCAATGATTTATTTAAGGAATATTTGTGCTCCATTGTGAATATTTTTGGGCATAAATATTAAACCTTGGTGCCTAAAAACCTAGTTTTTGGATAGAAGGGTAAAATGGTCTTTTCCTTTGAGGTGGGGTAAATAAATCAATTTTGGGATTGGTGAGATCATAAAATTCAGAGCCCAATCATTGAATCATAGGATATGGCCCAAAATGGCATGAATTAGGAAGAATGATCTAGAAGGGAATATTATTCTACACTCTTTTGAATTAAGGATAAGAACAAAAGTACAATTTGCAATTCCACTCACTCTCCCACTCCCTTAGCTGCGAAATAACAGCCATGATTACCCCATTTTCATTTATTTTTATTGTTTGCAAATTGTATTAAATCATGGCCATTCATTCAAATGTGAAAATCAATCCTCACCTTTCATTTGAATCAAAATGGCACTTGTGTAATAAGCTTTGTAGAAAAATACATTTTTGTCAATGAGCTTATCCTTCACCACCCTCCTTATGCTGCACACCCAGCCCTCTCTCTCTTCATTTTATTGCCCTTAATCCATGTGATAATGCATCTTGACCATTGATTCAATTCCTTTCTCAAATCCTAGTGGTTTACAAGAGATGCATTATCACAAATACCCTTAAATTTTCACTTCATATAAAACCCAAAAATAGGAGACCTCACACACACACACTCTCATTTTTACCCTAGCTAGCACTCTTCCTCCTCTCCTCCCTCTCTTGGCCGAAATCACTCCCTCCTTCTCCTCCATTTTCTTTTCAAGTTTCATCCACCAAATCACCTCAAATCCACTCCATATTCATATATCCTTTTCTTTTCACCCTTGATTCCATTTTTACATCACTAAGGAGCTTGCTTCCCTCAAGTTTGCGTGACATTTGTTGGTGATTAGTGAAGATTATTGTTGATTTGTTCTTGATCTCCATTTTCCACTTTTTGCTAGTTATCTCTTGAGGTAAGCTTGTTATCTTGTGCATTTTTAATTTTTTTAGCATGTGAAACTCTCTCCTACTCCTCTTTCCTCTCTAAGAGGCTTAGAGGGTTCATTTCAAACACTATGTCAAGGACATTGGGAGCCTTGGGTGTTTGAAGTGAACCCTTGGCCTTGATGAGAGGGTTCTTGTGTTTTCAACCATGTTTTTTTGCATTTTTCACACTCATTTTGTCACCTTTTCATGAATAAAGAATTTTCATGTGATATATGCATCTCATTGTTCATGTCATAACTTGCAAGTTTGAATTTTGTTTTGATCTTGAGGGATGTAGGAGGTTCGGTTTTGAGCTCTAAAATTTAGGGTTTTGTTGCTTTCTTTTCTCTTTTTGATTTATGTAAATAAAATGCTTGATGTGTATGATTTGCATGATTTGTTCTATGTGTTGGTTATGATTTCTAGCATGAAATAATTTGTTATTATGTTCATGTATGGTTTCGGCCTTAGAGGCCCTTTTGATGCTCATCTTTGTGCTAAAAATTGTATTGTTTGATCTTGTGTAGATGAGTATAAAGGTGTTAATATGTTTTTAACCTTTTTACCACTCATTTTCACCTCATGCATTTTTACTTACCATCTCATTAAATAATTACCATTCACCTCATGCCTTTTTACTTTACCATCTCATTAAGTAATTACCATTCACCTCATGCATTTTTACTTTACCATTCACTAACTTTTTACTAAAAGTTTTACCACTTACCAATTTGCAAAAATACCCAAAACATTTTCTCACTTGCATTTCCCACTTTTTTATCTTCATAAAATAAACCCCAAAACATTCTTACCACTTTCAAAACAAAAACATTTCATCTCATTTCCTAAACACTAAAAACCCAAAAACATTTTACCACTTTCTTACTTAAACCTTTTACCATTCCTTACCAAATTACTTTCACATTCATGCATCCTCATTCACACTTAGTCTATGTGACACTCTCATGCATCCTCATATGTTCATGTTCCTTGCTTCCTTTTATGTGCTAGTCATTCATTCACTTGTATGCTTGGCATCCATTCTTAAATGCTCATGCATCCCTTAACACCATGTCTTGCATTCAAACATGCATATTCATTCCTTGTATATTCATGCATTCACATGTTTGCCTAATCACGCATCCAATAATGCCATGCCTTGCATTCTACAATGTGCATTCATCCATTGTATACTCATGCATTCACATGCTTGCTCATTCATGCATCTTTGCTTATCATTCAATTAGGAATATCCTATGCCTATCATTTAATTGTATCACTTGTCCATCATGCCATTCAAATGTCTTGATTTAATTGTGTGCAATCCCTTCCTCATGCATGTGCTCTTATATGAAGACGTAAGCCTACTACTTGTGTAGCATAGAATCATTAAGACAATTGCACCTCTCTTACACACACTTGCACAATTACTTTTAGAACTTTGTCTTGCATCGTTGACAATTGATTCCCTTAATTGTATGGGCATGGTTAATCTTAATTGATGATCAATGTGTTCTTGTTTGCTTGATTAATTGAACATGTTTGAACTTCATTCATTCATTTTGCATTTGGTTATGGGATTAGAGTTGATTGAAATGTTCTACTTGTTTTCAAGAAATCTTTTCCAAATCAAACTTCTTTTCTAAACTAGTTTTCAAACCAAAAATCAAATGCTTGTTCAATAAAAATCCTTAAGGCATTTTCTTAAATAAATTAACCATCACTCGGCCGTTGCTTGTTTGATCGTTAATGAGGAGTTATTAGTGATAGTCACTCAAGCCTTTGCTTGTTTGACTATCATGAAAGCTCCACACATTAAATAAACAACAACAAAAAACAACTAATTCAAACTTCCAAAATAACACGAGCTATTAGCTCACCACCTTTTCAAAACTATTTTCAAAAGAATAATACGACGTTGTCGCTTGTAATCACTCGAAGCCATTGCTTGTTTGATTACCGCCCAACTCTCTTTTCTTTCGAGTTAATACCGAATGCCACTCAAAGCCTTTGCTTGTTTGGTGTTCGCGAACACTCGAGTCTTATTTCAAAAACTTCAAAACTCAATCTCAAAAGCCGTTTTCACACGCAAAAACCGAGAACTACGTTGCTTTGATCCTCACCAATGAGGGTACGTGGGGACGGGGTTCTGTCCCCGTCAAGCATACCTTTTAAAAAACCCCATAAAAACGAGAACTACGTTGCTTTGATCCTCAACCGTGAGGGTACGTGGGACCGGGTTCTGTCCACAAGCACCCTTTTCAAAAA
This sequence comes from Oxytropis ochrocephala, assembly GCA_020916435.1. Classification (NCBI taxonomy): domain Eukaryota; kingdom Viridiplantae; phylum Streptophyta; class Magnoliopsida; order Fabales; family Fabaceae; genus Oxytropis; species Oxytropis ochrocephala. The sequence goes on along the minus strand of CM037092.1, from coordinate 93,430,383 downwards.
TCTTTGTTTTGTTCCGCTTTTCAAAGATACCAAAACATCCCTTTTCCCTGCTTTCAATAAAATCATTTCTCAAAAGAAAGAAAAGAAAAGAAAAGAGGTAGAACAATATATTTCAAATCAAACATTTCAAAACCACATCAAATTAATGGTTCCTTTCGGTAGAAAGGGCGTGTGAAGTGCTAATACCTTCCCATGCGCAACCGAATTTCCAGAACCTACATCTCTAAGTTTTCAAAAGACCACCCGCTTTCAAAAAGGTTTTTTCAATGTTTTCCTAAAATAAAATATTGGTGGCGGCTCTCTGATTTTCACGTTGTCAAACCGAAAAGTCCCAAACCGGATTTTTCGGCGCAATGTTTGCCATACCCCAATTTTGTCCTAAACTTAGGTCAAAACCTAATTTTCCCTAAAAATAATTAAATTAAAAAGTAAAAAACATCATGCATTGCATTTAGAGTTCTAAAAGTCATTTCAAAGCTTCTAAAATCATTTTTGGAGTTGGAATGCACTTCTTAGACAAATTAGGGTTTTTCAAAGCAAAAGGGTATTTTGGTCATTTTTCAAATAAGGGACAATTTCTCAGAACAAGTCATTCAACATGCATTTTTGAGGTACTAGAGGTCACTCCTAGGGTGAAAAAATCATTTTTGAAGTGGAAGTGTGTTTGAGCAAAAGCTAGGGTTTTTAGAGTGAAAGGGCATTTTGGTCATTTCACAATAAAAGCGGTATTTTGTCCCAAATCCTTGAATAATCATCAATGATTTATTTAAGGAATATTTGTGCTCCATTGTGAATATTTTTGGGCATAAATATTAAACCTTGGTGCCTAAAAACCTAGTTTTTGGATAGAAGGGTAAAATGGTCTTTTCCTTTGAGGTGGGGTAAATAAATCAATTTTGGGATTGGTGAGATCATAAAATTCAGAGCCCAATCATTGAATCATAGGATATGGCCCAAAATGACATGAATTAGGAAGAATGATCTAGAAGGGAATATTCTACACTCTTTTGAATTAAGGATAAGAACAAAAGTACAATTTGCAATTCCACTCACTCTCCCACTCCCTTAGCTGCGAAATAACAGCCATGATTACCCCATTTTCATTTATTTTTATTGTTTGCAAATTGTATTAAATCATGGCCATTCATTCAAATGTGAAAATCAATCCTCACCTTTCATTTGAATCAAAATGGCACTTGTGTAATAAGCTTTGTAGAAAAATACATTTTTGTCAATGAGCTTATCCTTCACCACCCTCCTTATGCTGCACACCCAGCCCTCTCTCTCTTCATTTTATTGCCCTTAATCCATGTGATAATGCATCTTGACCATTGATTCAATTCCTTTCTCAAATCCTAGTGGTTTACAAGAGATGCATTGTCACAAATACCCTTAAATTTTCACTTCATATAAAACCCAAAAATAGGAGACCTCACACACACACACTCTCATTTTTACCCTAGCTAGCACTCTTCCTCCTCTCCTCCCTCTCTTGGCCGAAATCACTCCCTCCTTCTCCTCCATTTTCTTTTCAAGTTTCATCCACCAAATCACCTCAAATCCACTCCATATTCATATATCCTTTTCTTTTCACCCTTGATTCCATTTTTACATCACTAAGGAGCTTGCTTCCCTCAAGTTTGCGTGACATTTGTTGGTGATTAGTGAAGATTATTGTTGATTTGTTCTTGATCTCCATTTTCCACTTTTTGCTAGTTATCTCTTGAGGTAAGCTTGTTATCTTGTGCATTTTTAATTTTTTTAGCATGTGAAACTCTCTCCTACTCCTCTTTCCTCTCTAAGAGGCTTAGAGGGTTCATTTCAAACACTATGTCAAGGACATTGGGAGCCTTGGGTGTTTGAAGTGAACCCTTGGCCTTGATGAGAGGGTTCTTGTGTTTTCAACCATGTTTTTTTGCATTTTTCACACTCATTTTGTCACCTTTTCATGAATAAAGAATTTTCATGTGATATATGCATCTCATTGTTCATGTCATAACTTGCAAGTTTGAATTTTGTTTTGATCTTGAGGGATGTAGGAGGTTCGGTTTTGAGCTCTAAAATTTAGGGTTTTGTTGCTTTCTTTTCTCTTTTTGATTTATGTAAATAAAATGCTTGATGTGTATGATTTGCATGATTTGTTCTATGTGTTGGTTATGATTTCTAGCATGAAATAATTTGTTATTATGTTCATGTATGGTTTCGGCCTTAGAGGCCCTTTTGATGCTCATCTTTGTGCTAAAAATTGTATTGTTTGATCTTGTGTAGATGAGTATAAAGGTGTTAATATGTTTTTAACCTTTTACCACTCATTTTCACCTCATGCATTTTTACCTTACCATCTCATTAAATAATTACCATTCACCTCATGCCTTTTTACTTTACCATCTCATTAAGTAATTACCATTCACCTCATGCATTTTTACTTTACCATTCACTAACTTTTTACTAAAAGTTTTACCACTTACCAATTTGCAAAAATACCCAAAACATTTTCTCACTTGCATTTCCCACTTTTTATCTTCATAAAATAAACCCCAAAACATTCTTACCACTTTCAAAACAAAAACATTTCATCTCATTTCCTAAACACTAAAAACCCAAAAACATTTTACCACTTTCTTACTTAAACCTTTTACCATTCCTTACCAAATTACTTTCACATTCATGCATCCTCATTCACACTTAGTCTATGTGACACTCTCATGCATCCTCATATGTTCATGTTCCTTGCTTCCTTTTATGTGCTAGTCATTCATTCACTTGTATGCTTGGCATCCATTCTTAAATGCTCATGCATCCCTTAACACCATGTCTTGCATTCAAACATGCATATTCATTCCTTGTATATTCATGCATTCACATGTTTGCCTAATCACGCATCCAATAATGCCATGCCTTGCATTCTACAATGTGCATTCATCCATTGTATACTCATGCATTCACATGCTTGCTCATTCATGCATCTTTGCTTATCATTCAATTAGGAATATCCTATGCCTATCATTTAATTGTATCACTTGTCCATCATGCCATTCAAATGTCTTGATTTAATTGTGTGCAATCCCTTCCCTCATGCATGTGCTCTTATATGAAGACGTAAGCCTACTACTTGTGTAGCATAGAATCATTAAGACAATTGCACCTCTCTTACACACACTTGCACAATTACTTTTAGAACTTTGTCTTGCATCGTTGACAATTGATTCCCTTAATTGTATGGGCATGGTTAATCTTAATTGATGATCAATGTGTTCTTGTTTGCTTGATTAATTGAACATGTTTGAACTTCATTCATTCATTTTGCATTTGGTTATGGGATTAGAGTTGATTGAAATGTTCTACTTGTTTTCAAGAAATCTTTTTCCAAATCAAACTTCTTTTCTAAACTAGTTTTCAAACCAAAAATCAAATGCTTGTTCAATAAAAATCCTTAAGGCATTTTCTTAAATAAATTAACCATCACTCGAAGCCGTTGCTTGTTTGATCGTTAATGAGGAGTTATTAGTGATAGTCACTCGAAGCCTTTGCTTGTTTGACTATCATGAAAGCTCCCACACATTAAATAAACAACAACAAAAAACAACTAATTCAAACTTCCAAAATAACACGAGCTATTAGCTCACCACCTTTTTCAAAACTATTTTCAAAAGAATAATACGACGTTGTCGCTTGTAATCACTCGAAGCCATTGCTTGTTTGATTACCAGTTCCAACTCTCTTTTCTTTCGAGTTAATACCGAATGCCACTCGAAGCCTTTGCTTGTTTGGTGTTCGCGAACACTCGAGTCTTATTTCAAAAACTTCAAAACTCAATCTCAAAAGCCGTTTTCACACGCAAAAACCGAGAACTACGTTGCTTTGATCCCTCAGCCAGTGAGGGTACGTAGGACCGGGTTCCTGTCCCGTCAAGCATACCTTTTAAAAAACCCCATAAAAACGAGAACTACGTTGCTTTGATCCCTCAACCGGTGAGGGTACGTAGGACCGGGTTCCTGTCCCGTCAAGCACCCTTTTCAAAAATCTTTGTTTTGTTCCGCTTTTCAAAGATACCAAAAACATCCCTTTTTCCCGTTTTCAATAAAATCATTTCTCAAAAGAAAGAAAAGAAAAGAAAAGAGGTAGAACAATATATTTCAAATCAAACATTTCAAAACCACATCAAATTAATGGTTCCCTTTCGGTAGAAAGGGCGTGTGGGGTGCTAATACCTTCCCCATGCATGGCGAATTCCCGAACCTACATCTCTAAGTTTTCAAAGACCACCCGCTTTCAAAAAGGTTTTTTTCAATGTTTTCCTAAAATAAAATATTGGTGGCGGCTCTACTGATTTTCACGTTGTCAAACTGAAAAGTCCCAAACCGGATTTTTCGGGGCGCAACAGGGGGTTACTACTTCAGCCTAGGGAGCTATCCTCAGGGCCAGATGGTTGAAAGTTCACAGCCAAGAGACAGATATCACTTGCTAGAAGAACGATTGAGAGCAATGGAAGGGTCAGGTACGAGAGCTAAGGATGCACAGGACCTGTGTCTTGTCCCAGGTGTTGTTATACCTCCCAAATTCAACGATGTATGTTAGGAAGATGGCAGCTTATGCCCATGATGATAAATTGCTGATCCATTTCTTTCAAAATAGTCTGACTGGAGCGTCTCTAGACTGGTATATGCAGCTGCAATCCTCCGACATCCATAGTTGGAAGGATCTCTCCGAAGCATTTCTTAAACAGTATCAGTATAATATGGATCTTGCTCCTGACAGATCTCAATTACAACACATGAGCAAAGGTGACAGAGAATCATTTAAAGAATATGCCCAGAAGTGGAGAAGTGTAGCAGCCCAGGTAAAGCCACCATTGACAGAAAAGGAAATGGTGTATATGTTCATGGAGACTCTCCCAGGAATATACTATGATCGGTTGGTGGGCAGTGTCTCCTCTAGTTTCTCCGATATGGTGGTCATTGGGGAGCGTTTAGAGCATGGATTGCGTAGTGGAAAAATTGCCGGAGGTTTTGGTAATTCCGGTGGGCAGAAGAAAGCTTTTTCTAATTTCCCTAAGAAGAAGGAAGGGGAAACAAATGTCATTATCACAGCGGGGGAGGCCACCCCTTGACTTTCTCCACCACGTAAGTCTTGGTTCTCTGTTCACTCGGCACAGCAGCAGGATAATCCAGGTCAAAGGACTCAGAATTACCAAGAAAGGAGACGTACCGGGTTTGATCCAATTCCCATCACTTATACTGAGCTGTTTAATCACCTCATTGCCAAGAACCTAATTAACACTCGCCCTATGAAGCCGGCTCAACCCCCCTTCCCTAGGGGATATAATGCTGATGCAACATGTAGTTTCCACAATGGAGGGGTTGGTCATACTGTTGAAGATTGTAAGGCATTCAAGTATGTAGTTCAGGACCTAATTGATGCCAATTGGCTATCTTTTAAGCAGAATAATCCGAGCACAACAACTAATCCCTTGCCAGGTCATGGGGCACCATCTGCCAATGCTATAGAGGAGTCTGGGGGCCGGATCATGATAAAAAATGTTGAGAGTATCAAGACCCCTCTGGAAGACATATATGCTGAGCTATGCCGTTGGGGAGTAATTCAGAAAAGCTTTGTGTGTGCTGACCCTGTGTGTGCAGGTGCTTGTGAGGTTTTTAAGTCAGTTTTACAAGATCTGATGGACCGTTATGTGGTTCGGTTGGAGGTAGTTGAGACAGAAGAAAGTGTGTTCATGCTACAGTTCAACGATGGCAAAGGGGCCAGAAAACCAATTGAGATGCTATACAATCCGAAACCGGCTCAAGTCAAACCACAGCCGGTGGTTATTGAAATCCCATCTCCATTCCCTTATGAAAAGGACAGCGCTGTGCCATGGATTTACAGCACCCTGCCTCCAGTAGGGGTTTCTCCAGGAACTTCTGTTACAAATATAACTGGGACAAGTGGCATGACGAGGAGTGGCCAGATGTATGCTCCTGAGTTTGTTCGAGGTGAATCCTCCAAGGAAGCTGAAGATAGAGCCCGTAAGGGTAAAGAAAGGGATGCAGAGAATATTCAGAAGAGGAAAGGGACAGAGCCAGAAAATGATGAGTTTCTCAAGTAAGTGAGACAAAGTGATTATAAAGTGGTCGATCAGATGAACCAAACTCACACAAAGATCTCGATGCTATCTTTGTTAATGAGTTCAGAAGCGCATAGAACCGCTCTCATGAAGGTGCTGAATGAAGCGCATGTTGCTCAGAATATTTCTGTTGGCCAGTTTGATGAAGTAGTTGGTAATATTGTAGCTGCTAACCACCTGACCTTCACTGATGAGGAGCTTCCCCCAGAGGGAAGGAAGCACAATCAAGCTTTGCACATCTCTATTCAATGTGGGGATTTCGTATTGGCTCGAGTCTTGATTGACAATGGGTCTTCATTGAATGTGCTGCCGAGGTCGACTATGGATAAGCTAGACGTTGATTGCTCCTACATGAAGCCGAGCTCGACACTGGTACGAGCATTTGATGGGTCCAAAAAGGAAGTGCTGGGAGAGATGGAATTTCCCATCCAGATTGGTCCTGAGGTTTTCTGTATCAACTTTCAAATCATGGACATTACCTCTTCATATAGCTGTCTGCTAGGAAGACCATGGATTCACATGGCTGGGGCAATCCCTTCTTCTTTACACCAACGGGTCAAATTCGTGGTTGACGACAACGTTGTGGTGGTATTTGGTGAGGAAGAGACCCTGGTTAATAAGCCATCATAATTCAAATATGTGGAAGCCGCCGAAGAGTCTCTGGAAACAGCCTTTCAGTCTTTGGAGATCGCCAATGCAGTATTTGAGAGGACCAGGGAGGAGGAGATGGTTACTAGAATCATGTTAGCCCAAGGATACAAGGTTGGTTCTGGCTTGGGAAAATCTGGTCAGGGAATTCTGGCTCCCATCCAACTGAAGGAAAACAAGGACCGTTGTGGGCTGGGATACACTCCAAGTGAGGAAGAAAGAAGGAAAATGGCAGATGAACGAAAGTGCAGGTGGTTGGCCAAGTCCAGAGGTCAAGATCCATGGTCCTAGAGGATCCCAATTTGCGACATCAGTCAAATTTTCGTGAGTGCTGGTTTGTTGAACCCCGACAAGTTGTTGTAATCAAGGATGGTTCTGAGCCTGAAGAGGATGGTGCAAGTCTGGTTCGTCGCTTCAGTGCTATAGAGGAGCTCAAGAATTGGGAAGCTGTTGACTTGCCCATTACCTTTAGTTCAAAGTAATGATTGTAATGCACACCTTTGGCTCTGCCCAAGGCCTTAGGATAGTTTGTTAGGGCATGCATGTTTTTATTTTTAATGACGCTATCATCAATAAAAACACTTGTTTTGAATTTCATCAATAAAATTTCTTTTTCTTCATTTATCTCTTTATTTTCTTTTCGCTTTATTGTGTCTGTTTCGCTTTTCATTCTAGTGTCTGCTTCCCCGAATGCAGATCAAAAGTAATTATCTCTGAAAATAACAGTGCCAACAATCCCTATTACGACTTTGATCATCCAATTAACCAAACTGAAGGGGATGTTGATGAAAACTCTAAACTCCTCCTAATTAATGAGATTAATAGAGCGGGAAGAAAAGATCATTCAACCTCATGGGGAGTCGACTGAGATTGTCAACTTGGGTACAGAAGAGGATAAAAGGGAAGTTAAGGTTGGTACCGCCATGGAAGATAGTGAACGCAAAAAGTTAATCCAGCTCTTGCATGATTACGCTGACGTCTTTGCGTGGTCGTACAAAGATATGCCGGGTCTAGATACCAACATTGTTGAACACAGGTTGCCAGTCAAGCCAGAGTGCCCACCAGTCAAGCAGAAATTAAGAAGAATGAAGCCAGAGATGTCACTGAAAATCCCGGATGAGGTAAAGAAGCAGTTTGATGACCGGTTTCTAGCAGTTGCAAAGTACCCACAGTGGGTAGCCAACATCGTCCCTGTCCCGAAGAAAGATGGCAAGGTCAGAATGTGTGTCGACTACAGGGACCTGAACAGAGCTAGTCCCAAAGATGACTTCCCCCTGCCTCACATTGACATTCTGGTAGACAGTACAGCCTAACACTCATTATTCTCCTTCATGGATGGGTATTCAGGGTACAATCAGATAAAAATGGCTCTGGAAGATATGGAGAAAACCACCTTCATAACTCTTTGGGGCACATTCTGCTACAAAGTGATGCCTTTTGGACTCAAGAATGCCGGAGCAACTTATCAGAGGGCAATGGTGACACTATTCCATGACATGATGCACAAGGAAATTGAGGTGTATGTGGATGATATGATTGCAAAGTCCAAGATCATGAGGGCACATTGTTAATCTACTAAAACTCTTCGAGCGCCTACTAAGTTCAAGCTCGACTAAACTCAAGAAAAATGCACCTTCGGTGTAAGATCCGGAAAGCTATTGGGATTCATCGCCACTCAAAAAGAGATAGAAGTTGATCCAGATAAAGTTAAAGCAATCCTTGAAATGCCAAAGTAAAAGACTCAAAAAAGAGGTTCGTGGTTTCCTTGGGAGATTGAACTACATCTCGAGGTTCATATCCCAATTGACCGCCACTTGTGAACCTCTCTTTAAATCATTGTGCAAGAATCGTAGCGCAGTGGAATGATGATTGCCAAAGGGCCTTTGAAAGAATTAAAGATTACCTGCAGAATCCGCCAATTCTGATGTCGCCGGTGTCTGGTAGACCGCTTATCTTGTATCTAACTGTGCTGGACAGTTCAATGGGGTGTGTACTGGGACAACATGATGAATCGGGAAAGAAAGAGCATGCCATCTACTATCTGAGTAAAAAATTCACCGACTGCGAGACGAGATATTCGATGCTTGAAAAGACTTGTTGTGCCTTAGCCTGGGCTGCTCATCGTTTAAGACAGTATATGTTGAGTCACACAACCTGGTTGGTATCTAAAATGGATCCAATCAAGTACATTTTTGAAAAGCCAGCCCTCACAGGACGGATCGCTCGGTGGTAGATGTTATTATCAGAGTATGATATCCTGTATGTCACGCAGAAAGCAGTCAAGGGCAGTGCACTTGCCGAGTATTTAGCATGTCAGCCAATTCAAGATTACCAGTCAATGCAGTATGAGTTTCCCGATGAAGATATCATGGCACTATTCGACGAGGGGAAGTCTCAAGAAAGTGAAAGGTGGAGAATGATCTTCGATGGTGTGTCAAATGTATGGGGGCATGGGGCAGGTGCTGTGTTGATATCTCCTGACAACCGCTTCATTCCTGTCACTGCAAGACTGAGCTTCTATGTCACAAATAACATAGCAGAATATGAAGCGTGCATCTTAGGTATTCAAGCAGCCCTGGAATGGAAAGTTAAAAGGCTAGATGTGTATGGGGATTCAGCCCTGGTTATTCATCAGGTAAGAGGCGATTGGGAGACCAGAGATCCCAAACTGATTCCTTATTGTGATTATATGCAAGAGTTGATGAAGTCTTTTGACGAGATCACCTTCAAGCATATCCCTCGAGGTGAAAACCAGTTGGCCGACGCATTGGCAACACTGTCTTCTATGTTCAATGTTAACTGTGACAAGAGCTTGACTAATATCATAATTCAGCACCGGAGCCTGCCTGCGCATCACTACTGCACATCAATAGATGAGGAGCCCGACGAGAAGCCTTGGTATCATGACATCAAGCAATACATCACTAATCAAGAATACCCACCTGGGGCATCAGAGAATGACAAGAGAACTCTCAGAAGATTGTCAAGGAATTTCTTCTTGAGTGGTGAAGTTCTCTACAAAAGAAACTATGATATGGTTCTCCTGAGGTGTGTTGCCAAAGAAGAAGCTGAAAGAATCATGAAAGATGTGCACGAAGGTTCGTTTGGAACCCACTCCAGTGGACACACTATGGCTAGAAAGATTTTGAGAGCCGGCTATTACTGGTTGCAAATGGAGTGTGATTGCTACAGTTTTGTGAGGAAGTGCCACAAGTGCCAGATCTATGCTGATCACATTCATGTACCGCCTGCTAAATTGAATGTCTTGACTGCGTCTTGGCCATTCTCAATGTGGGGCATGGACGTCATAGGTCCAATTGAACCCAAAGCGTCAAATGGGCATCGTTTCATCCTGGTCGCCATTGATTATTTCACAAAGTGGGTTGAAGCTGCCTCATATTCAAGTATAACCAGTTCAGTGGTTGCCAAGTTTGTCAAGAAAGATCTGATCTGCCGTTACGGTGTTCCCAACAAAATCATCACTGATAATGGCAGCAACTTGAACAGCAAAATGATGAAGGACCTGTGCGCCGAGTTCAAGATTCAGCATCACAATTCATCCCCGTACCGTCCCAAGATGAATGGGGCAGTTGAAGCGGCCAACAAGAATATCAAGAAAATAGTGCAGAAAATGGTGATAACCTACAAAGACTGGCACGAAATGCTCCCTTTCGCTTTGCATGGCTATCGTACCTCGGTGCGTACATCGACTGGGGCAACCCCTTTCTCCCCGTATAAGTGGTCGGGCGCGGTGCTTCCCATTGAGGTTGAAATACCTTCCCTGCGGGTACTAATGGAAACCAAGGTGGAAGAAGCAGAGTGGGTACAGGCCCGTCTGGATCAGCTAAATCTCATTGAGGAGAAAAGAATTGCAGCCTTGTGTCATGGGCAATTGTATCAGCAGAGGATGAAAACTGCTTTCGACAAGAAGGTTTGTCCCCGAGAATTCAATGAGGGAGATCTAGTACTCAAGAAGATTCTGCCTTTTCAGAGTGATCCCCGTGGGAAGTGGGCGCCCACCTATGACGGACCGTACGTGGTCAAGAAAGCCTTTTTCGGAGGAGCGCTGATACTCACAGATATGGATGGCGAAGATCTGAGGAACCCAGTTAATTCTGATCAGGTGAAGAAGTATTATGCCTGAAAGAAATAGACAAAAAAAGAGAAAGATAAGCCCAGTAAAAATAGCTCGCTAGATTGAAAACCCGAAAGGGCGGCCTAGGCAAAATCAGAGCGACCCCGTGGATTGAAAACCCGCAAAGGGCGATCCAGGCAAAAATTAGGGTCAGAAAGCTGGGGCATGAAAAGTAGACAAAGGCATACAACACCCTGAAGGTCTGGATAAGAGGTGGTCAAAGTCATGGAAACAAATGGTTGGCACTGTCACGCAGAGATGGACAGTCAGAAATTAGCTTCTCTCTTTTTTTCGTGTCTTTTTGTAGTTTAAACTTTCAAATGTATTGAACAGTCGGCGTAACTTTCTGTACGACTGGCTTTTACATCAATAAAGTTCAATCTTTCTCATATCTGTTTGCTATTTTCTGTTTTTCTGCTCAAAATAAGCGTTTTATGATGATGGTGACATTGATCTGTAAAACATGTGCATAAATCATAAAGCATCACAATCATTGCAAAATTTCTAAAAGTCATGGAAAGGAAACAACTTTTCAAAGCAAATTAAGTTCGCAAGTAAACAATTATGCTCGTAATTATCCTCAAATGGCAAAATTAGAAAGCAAGTCTGCACTTGGCTCAAACGCCACCACAATCCTAATCAGTTCCACAGTTGTGCCACGGATGGTCGAACCAGCAAAAGAAAAAGCAAAAGAGCAAATCAAAAAGAAAACCTCAAGAGTGTTCCACCACATGCATCATCACACCAAAATCATAGCACTGCATGCACTCGCATAACATGTTCATGCATAACATGCCTTTGCATAACATGCACCCATGCTTCATGCACCATCCCTTGCATCAACTGACGTATGCAGGTACCTCGATTCAATACGCCAGCATTGGCCATCTCAATCAGTCAATCAACAGGATTTGCGAATCCCTTCAGACCAATCGTCCGCCGTATCCCGTCGTTATCGAGCACCGACGAATCATCGCACCTTAGGGTCCTTCGGTTTCTTCGCTTTCTTGAGCCACAAGCGCTCCTTCTTTCGCATTCTTTATCACTTTCTTGATTTCCTGCCAAAGGTCGGCCTCCCGCAGGTCGATACCTTTCTTTTTTTCGCTTTCTTTCGCTTTATTTTTTTTCGCCTATGCCACCCGAGGGTTGGCACCAATTTACTTCCTGCTTTTGCCGCCTGAGGGTTGGCACCAATCTATTTCCTGCTTTTGTTGGCTTACTGAGGGTTGACACTTCATTCATTACAGTCATTTCTGACTGGCATCCATTCACCCAAAAACAAGAATCTAGAAGATAAAAAAGGGAAAAGAAAATTCGGGTTTTTCCCTAAGTAGACAAAATCGGTATAATTTCTGAACTCTTTATCTCTATTTTGCCTCGGAATATGTTTCGGCCAATTCATATTCCTTGTTAAAATCTAGATAAAGAGGGGCATCTGTCATACCCCAATTTTGTCCGGCTTAGGTCAAAACCCTAATTTTCTCCAAAAATAAATAAATAGAAGAGGAAAGAGCATCATGCATTGCATTTAGGGTTCTAAAAGTCATTTCAAAGTTTCTAAAATCATTTTGGAGTTGGAATGCACTTTTTGGACAAACTAGGGTTTTTCAGTGCAAAAGGGTATTTTAGTCATTTCGCAAATAAGAGACAATTCCCCAGAACAAGCCATTCAACATGCATTTCAAGGTATTAGAGGTAATTCCTAGGGTGAAAAGTCATTTTTGAAGTGAAAATGTGCTTCGGGCAAAGACCTAGGGTTTTTAGGGTGAAAGGGCATTTTGGTCATTTCACAATAAAAACGGTCTTTCGTCCCAAATCCCTGAACAATCATCAATGATTTATTTGAGGAATATTTGTGCCTAATTGTGATTGTTTTTGCGCATAAATATTAAACCTTTTGGCATAAAAATCAAATTTTTGGATAGAAGGGTAAAATGGTCATTTCCTTTGAGGTGGGGTCAACAAATCAATTTTGGGATTGGTGAGATCATAAAATTCAGAGCCCAATCATTGAATCATGGGACATGGCCCAAAATGGCATGAATTTAGAAGAATTATCTTGAAAGGAATAATCAATATTCTTTTGAATTTTGAAAGGTCAAGGGTAGTACAATAGTACAAGTTGCAATTCCACTCACTCTCTCTCCATTAGCTGCGCACACAACAACCATATTCTTTCACTTTTGATTTATTTTATTGGATGCAAATTGTGTTTAGTGCAATCTTCACCTATCATTTGAATTAAAATGGCACTTGTGTAATAAGCTTCATGGAAAAATACAATTTTGTAAATGAACTTATCCTTCACCACCCTCCTTATGCTGTGTAACACCCTAAATGATTTAATTAAGCAATTGATTAAATTATTTAAAGTGTTACACTGTTTTAAATTACAATAGAATATAAAATAGTGTTTATAATTCAGTAATTTATTTTAATTGAAGGGGATGGTGGAAGAAATGGAGAAGGGGTGTAAAAAGGGCCCAAGGTGCGCTTGGCCCAATGTACATATATCCAAAAGTAGAATTTTCTCTCATTTGTGCAAAAGAGAAAGAAAACGAAAGAAAGGGAGAAGAGAAGGGAAGAACACGGCGCAAAACCCTAGGAGAAGAGGAGGAGAAGAAGAATTCGTGACTTGAAGGCTTGGATTGTTGCAGTGGTTTTGTTCGTGACTCCATCAAAGGTCCTTTTCTACGATGAATTTGAGGTAAGGGGAGTCTCACTCTATAATAGAGGAGATAATGGGTTATATGTATATCAAAGGGGCTGTTTGATGTTAATTGATGATTGCATGATGATTTGATTTCTTGAATTTGATGAATTCCTTGGTAAAATTGATTTAGAGTTTGAGTTAGGGTTTTATAATATATGATTTCGTGATTTTGATGTGATTGATGATTTGGATGTGCAATTGTTTGTTAATTCGTGAAATTGGAGGTGTTAGAATGATTATAGTGCGGATTGGTTTGAGAGGATTTGGAGAATTTGGGGATTTTGAAGTTGGGGCGCCAAATGGCTAGGAATTGTGCGCCCCAGGTACTGTAGCAGGGGGTTTTTGTGATGTGTTGCTGTGCAGGGCGCCAATTTCCTTGAGAAATGGCGCCTGTGTCACTGTAGCAGTGACTGGGTGAGTGTGTTGCTGTCTGGGGCGCCAAGTTGCTGGTAATCGGGCGCCTAGTGCACTGTTTGAGTGCTGGGAGGGTGTGTTTGCTGTCTGGGCGCCAGAATGTGGGTATTTTGGGGCCCGGGGAGTGAAACTTGTATTTCTGGGCACATTTCCTCGTGCCAAATTTTGTATTCACCTGCCCAAATTCAATTTTAAGCGTTTTGGCTCGAGTGGTTTTCTGGTTGCAGGTGTTATTTTGAAAATGTCCCGGTGGGGCTCACTTTGTGTGTGTAAATGGGGTGGGTGAAGGAAACTCACATTTCTGAACATAATTTACTGTGCCAAATTTTGTGTTCACCTGCCCAAATTCATTTTAAAATGTTTTGGCTCGAGTGGTTTCCTGAGTACAGGTCTTATTTTAAAAATGTCTCGGTGAGGGTGCTTTGGTGTGTGTAAATGGGGTGGTTTAGGTGAAACTTACTTTTCTAGGCATATTTCACCGTGCCATATTTTGTATTTACTCGCCCAAAAACATTTTTAAACATTTTGGCTCGGGTGGTTTTTGGTTTGAAAGTGTTGGGTGTCTTTGGGTCGGTGAGGGGAGCGCCAAATTGTCGCCAGTGGCGCCTATTCGTGCTCGTGTGCGGCGATCGTGTGCAGGAATCGTATTCGAGTTTGTGTCTAGGTCTGTGTTGCCCGTGGGGGGCGCCAGACAGCTAGAAAAGTGGCGCCAGTGGGTGTGTTGCCCTGCGGGCGCCAAATCTGCTGAAGCCTCGGGCGCTAGTGTTTGTGTTGCACCGTGGGCGCCAGAATGTGGGGAAAATGGCGCCTAGTGCTGCCAAGGGGCTAAGAGTGTGCTGTTTTGGTCCCTAGGTGACAGTTGGGTCCCTAGATGATTGTTTTGGTCCTAAATGGTGGTTTAGGTCCTTGAGTGAGGTTGAGTCCTCTAGATGAGATTAGTCCTTGGGACTTAATGAGGTTGAGAGTGTTTAATGAGGTGACTGAGCATGCCATGGGGGCATGGGCCGGAGGGCCAAGCCATGAGGGCTATAAAATGAGATTAACTACTGAAGTAAGAGTTAATGTGTGTATTGAGCTGTTTGAGATTGTGTTTGTGTTGTACATGGAGTCTCATGCATACATTTGGTCATGCTATCGTAGAGCTTATAAAATGAATTGTGAAGCTTTGAGGCGCGGCCGAGGGCCGAGTCATGAGGACTCCATTATTGATGAGAATGCCGGAGGGCAATATTGGGAACGCCGGAGGGCAAATGGTACCACATGCATGATTACATTGCATACATTCTCATGAGTGCATGAATGTTATTGAGTGATTATTGGTGTGTCTGATGTTGTTATGCACTGTGATTGTATATGTTGCGCATTATCACTTTTATTATATAGTTCGAGACTCACCCTTTCTGTTGTTGTTTACCACAGGTAGTCCCGAGTGAGGGCTTTCTACCCTCACTACTCCCGAGTCGATCCGCTCTCGATCGTAGCACACCTGGGGGGTGGGGGTTTAGACCGTTATTGCTTTGTTTTGCTCACCGTTGAGCTCTCATATATGATTCTCTATGTATCTTTGGAGATGTAACTTTGATTTCCGCTGCATGTTATGAGATTGTTTACCACGTGATTTATGGTGTTACGTATTTTGATTATGTTTATGAGATGAATTAACTGTTGAGTGTTTTAAGAGAGAGGTGTGACGCTCCATTTTATTGAGGAATGATTTATGTTATACTATTAGTGTGCTGAATGACTATGGCTAAATTGTGGTTCGCCACTAAGGTCAGGATTTCTTTCACTGGTGTATTTACAAGGGCATCACTGAGAGCCTTGCAAAGGAGGTCAATGCCTGTTGCAAGTAGTATCAATTACCTGAGTAATCCCATAGTCAATCAGTTCACTATTTTATAACACCCTAAACCAACAGATAACCGAAACATATATATAAATATATACTCTGATTTTTGCTTAAATTACCGGGTAGAAATGGGGTGTTACATGCTGCGCACTCAGCCCCTTCCCTCTCCTCACTTTGTGCTTTTTAATTGCCCTTAATCCATGTGACATTGCATCTTGACCATTGGTTCAAAATTAAAATGCAATCCTTACCGTGAGCATGATGTGGTGTAAGACTATGTTTTCATTAACTCAATTAAAGTTGCATAACTTGAAGTTTTGACATTTTCAGTGTTTCAATTTGGCTTGTTTCGTGAGCATGATGTGATTTGTCAAAATTAAATGATTAGCTTTCCTTACCTTCTGAGTGTATGTTGGAAATCAAATTTTGAACTAATAAGTAGTCGTTTATGTGGTCGCATGCTCGAGTGATAGTAAGGTTGGGATTCGTATATGGTTGCCTTTTTGACAAAACTGTGAGTCCTATGGTTTTCAGAAAAACGGTACTTGGGAATTTTATGCTATTGGAAAATGAATGTGATGTCAAATTGGTGTTGAATTCTGTTCCCAAAATGTCTTAGGGTTTTATTTCAAAATGTGACATAACTTCCGCTTTTGGACCGATTGGGTTGTGGTTTAATGTTGTGTGAAAATTATGGGGTGTCACACTAATTGTATGGTTAGGGGAGTTAAAATTTTTATGCTACGAGAATGTGAGTCCAATAATAATTGTCAAGGTTTTAGAAACAAATATATACAATTTTAAGTACCTTCTAACTGTGAATTACAATTGTGAAAATTTTGTTCGATTTATGACTTAACTTCGGCATTGTTGTTGCTATCACTAGTATTATTTGTCACTTCTTGAAAAATTGTTTTACGTGGCTTTTAAATCTAATGATGAAAACTGTGCAACGGGATATTTTGTGCACTTCTATGTCTTGATTTGTTTTCCTTGCTAAATGTTGACAAGGGTATTTAATTTCATTTGTTTAAACTAATATCGAGTCCTGTATCAAAACAATTGTACTATGATGCGTGTGTTGGTTAGGTTCTTTTGTGATATGAACTCGATTCAAATTGGTAGGATTATATGTTCCATGTTATTTTCTAGAGGAGCTGTAAAATCGCATGTTAGCCAACCCTTAGGAAATGAAGAAATCGAAGGAGATGCCTACATGTTTAATCTTTTCGGACTTGCGTGTTTAAATTGTTTGCATGATTGGTTATGCTTATTTGGTGTTTGAATGAAATGCATGAGTATGTGATAATTATAATTGGTTTTAGCGATTGGTCATGATGAGTTTTGCTTGCTTATAGTTTTATGCGTTTCTGGACACTGTTTCAGTCTTTTGAAAACTGGTACTGTTTGGTTGAGTCAAAAATTATGTGGCTGAGTCTTTTCGAAAATAGACTTAAGGCCGGTCGTTTTGGCACTAATTTCGTTAAATTCGGAGTGGTGTAGCTCCAGTTATGAGTCTCCAAAGTCGGGTCAAGTTCCTAGAGTCAATCTGTGGGTAGGTTCGGTTTTTGCAAGTTTTATGCCTCCAAATGAACTCTGTTTTGAACGATTCTTTTTCCATTAGAAACTACACTCAAAATGCTTTTATTCGGGCTAAAGTTTTGTCCCATTTGGTCGAGTTTAAGTCAGTTAGAGTGAAATGAAGTGGGGGAACAGAATCTGTCAAGTCTGGGAACTGTTCGGTTTGTTTCTAAAAACTGTACTAATTGGCTCATTGTTTTGAAACTTTAATGATATATTCAGAAACTACACATCCGTGGCTTTCCAACAAGTATTTATTTGTCGAAATCCGAGGTCGTTTACTATTTTAATTAATTCGCCAAAGTAGGCGCAAAGTTACAGAATTTTCTGCACCCGAGTTTAGGTGGACTAATTTGAACGTTGAATAAAATGATTAATTGTGGAATAGGTTGAACTTGAATTTTGTTGTTATGATCGTGTTAATTGTTGATGTGAATGATGTTGGATATATGATAAATTGTTGAGATTGGTATTGTTGTGTTAATTACGGTTGTTAGGGTTGTTGGGCCTCTGGCCATAATTGTTGTTGTCTCTTGTGTTGGGTAGTCGGGTAGGATTTTGACAACCTACAGGTTAGAATACCTAATTGGGGAGTAAGAGTGTAGGGAAAAAGCTTTGATCTGTTGCGTATACGATAGAACATAGATGAGAACGGTTAGAGATGAAAAGAAGAGTGGATGTTGAGTTTCGGGTTATGGATTGTACGCCTGCGCAGAAGGTAAGATTTGGTACGCATATGCTAGCGGAGGAGGCTGACGATTGGTGGTTGGGAACTCTGGAGAGGTTGGAGGCTGCTGGTGGGGAGATCACTTGGGAAGTGTTTAAGGGTGAATTCATGAGGAAGTACTACCCTGAGGATGTAAGAGGAAAGAAGGAGCTGGAGTTTTTGGAGCTGAAGCAAGGAGATATGTCTGTGTCGGAGTATGCGGCAAAGTTTGTGGAGCTGTCTAAGTTTTATCCTCATTACACTAATGATGCTACGTCTGAGTTTTCGAAGTGTATCAAGTTTGAGAATGGGTTAAGGCATGACATCAGGAAGGCGATTGGTTGCCAGAAGATAAGAGTGTTTAACGACCTGGTGGATAGCTGCAGGATTTTCGAGGAGGATAGCAATCGTTCATACAAGATAGTGAAGGAAAAGAGGAGTTCTCAGTTTCGTGGGAAGCCCTATGATGTTTCAGGTGGTAAGGGCAAGGGAGAGGAGAGTTCGGGCAAGAAGCCAAGTGGGGGAGACGCTGCTGCGGGTATTGTGTGTCACAAGTGTGGAAAGCCGGGTCATAAGAGTCCAGATTGCATGGTCAACAAATGTTTCAAGTGTGGTAAGGAAGGTCATATAGCTGCTAAGTGTGAGAAGAAGGATGTGGTCTACTACAACTGTGGGGAAGTGGGGCACATTAGTACCAAGTGTCCAAAGCCGAAGGAGGAGAAGTATAGCGGGAGAGTGTTTAAGTTTGCATGTCCATGATAGTTAGATTTTCGAGGACGAAAATATTCTAAGTGGGGGAGAGTTGTAACACCCCAAAATTAATTAAGGTGATTATTTAACAAATTTAATTAGGTGATTATTTGACCAATTTAATTAAGTAATATTTTAGTTGGCTATATTAAAATAAATATAGGGTAAGTAATTAATTTAAGGAGGGGTGTAGTAAATAAATGAGAAGTATTTTAGTTAAATTGGGAGGATGTGTGTAGGTACCTAAGGGGTGTAAATAAGGGGCCCAAGCCCACTAAATAGGCCCAAATTCATGACTTAAACTAGGGTAAGGGTTTCATCTCCTTAGAACAAAGAAAAACAGAAAAAAAATAAGACAGGGGATAGGGAGAGAGTGTCGCGCAGCTGCATAGTAAAGGG
Organism: Oxytropis ochrocephala; assembly: GCA_020916435.1. NCBI lineage: Eukaryota > Viridiplantae > Streptophyta > Magnoliopsida > Fabales > Fabaceae > Oxytropis > Oxytropis ochrocephala. The sequence continues at coordinate 93,411,067 of CM037092.1, read as the reverse complement.
GGGAGAAGAGAAATTCAATTGCTTGCTTTGGGTAAGTGTTTTTGGTATCAATCTTTCACATTTTTCTTCCTCTATCATTTAGTATAAGATTCATATCCTAATCATGTTTCTTTTCTCTTTTCCATGGATGGGTTAGAAGCTCAAGTGTTGGAGAAAACTATTATTTGGTGGTTCTTTGATTATTGGTGGAGGGGTTTTCTTGGGTTTGCAAGTTGGAGGTATGGGGGCTCTCTTTCATGGTTAATAATTTATAAACCTTGAAATCATAGAAATTAGGTGTTAAGAGTATTTGTTTATATTAATTCATGAAGTAATTGAGTATTTGAGTGATTGTTTGATCTATATTGTGATTATATTATTTGTTGTATGGTGATTGGAGTGCTATTGCATTGATGGTTGATAATATGGTGTTATGACATGATGTTTAAATGAAGAATAATAAATAGAATTAAAGTGATGGCTAGGTGTTTGATGATATGTTTGAATGAACATGAATATGTTTTATAAATTGTATGGTGTGGTGTTACATGTATATGTTGTTCTTGGTTGTGTGTTAAGGTGAGTTATATGAATTAAATGCAATATGGTGTGTAATAGGTGTTGAATAATAATGAGGTGATTGGTGTTAATTGACATAATTGATTAGGAGAAATATTGGTGTTATTGGGTGTTTAATAAATTGTTTGATTTAGAGTTGGTTGGAGTGTGTAGGTTGTTGTGGAGAAATTGAATTAGACGTGCTGTGAATAGTGTTAGGGGCGCCACATTTCAAGGGAAATGGCGCCTGGGTGCTGTGTGTTTCGGTCTGGGAAGGTTGCAGGGGAAGGGGCGCCAATTGCAGGGAAAATTGGCGCCTGGTGCACTATGCTGGGTTGCTGTTGGTTCGGTCTAGGTGTGCAGGGGAGGGGGCGCCAATTGTTGGGAAAGTTGGCGCCTGGTTCACTGTGTTGTTGCGCAGGGAGTGCAGCGCAAGGGGGGGCCAGTTTGTTGCAAACTTGGCGCCTGTGTGTTGCCTAGTGGGGTGTGGCGCAGCAGGGCGCCAACTTGGCAGGCCCAGTGCGCCCAGTGCACTGTTGTGCGCGTGCTTGTGTGTGTTGCGCAGGGAGGCGCCATTTGGCTGCCCGGTGCGCCTGTTTTGGCGCCTGTGAGTGCCAAGGTGTCTAAGTGTGGGTTCAAATTAGTCCCTATGTGTTAATTTGATCCTTATGGTGCCAAACTAGTCCCTAGGTGTCAAAATAGTCCCTAGGTGCTAAAATAATCCTTATGGTGTCAGATTGGTCCTTAGGTGTCAGAATGGTCCTTATGGTGTCAGATTGGTCCTTAGGTGTTAAAATGGTCCTTATGGTGTCAGATTGGTCCTTAGGAGGTGATTTGGTCCTTAGGTGTGGGTTTATTCCTTGGTGTGACATTTAGTCCAATAGTGAGGTGTGTTGTGTTGCGGTGATGATTAAGCAGTGTGTAGGCTTCGGCCAAATATTGTGATTGGAGTTGAGTTGTGAAATGAAAAGTGGTGAGTTAATGATTGTTGTAGTAAATGTATTGTGTTGTGGTGCATTGTCATGGTGTCGCATAAATCATACATATTCAGCGAAGATGTAGGCTTCGGCCAAAGCCATGTGTAGGCTTCGGCCAAAGCGATGTGTAGGCTTCGGCCAAAGCGGGGTGTGCCCTCAAGGCTTATTGCGGTGTGTAGGCTTCGGCCAAAGCGGTGTGTGCCCTCAAGGCTTAAAGCGGTGATGATGGATCCACATGCATATGCCCATGGAGTATTGGGTTGCATTTCATACATTACATGCATGCTATGGTGATTAATTGGGTGTTCATAAACTAATGGTGTATTTGGTGTAACTGTATATTTGGTGTAATTGTATTCTGATGTAACTGTATTCCTGGTGTGACTGTATTAATGGTGTATTTGAATTGACTGTATCTACGGTGTACCTATTCTACTGTGTTTCTTGTTTAATTTATTATTATCTATGTATTGAGACTCACCCTACTGCGTCGTGTTGCCTCGTATGCCGGCAACCTGCAGGTAACGGTGACTAAAGGTATTTAGATATCCTTCTCCTAGTGTGGTCGAGTCGGCTCTGATACGTAGCACCGGGGGGAAATATTCAGTAGTTGTTATTTCATTATGTTTTGAACTATTATGTTAAGTTATTATCTTCCACTGTTGTACTATTTATCCTCAGACTTGTTGGTGCTATGTATCATATACTGGAGTTTTATTTTAATCACTATTTTGGAGTTATGTAAGGTGTTTTGATTAAATGTGGCACCCTCGTGTGGCTCCACTGAAAGTTTTTACGCACTCTGATTTTTCAAAGTTACATAAATAGTAGTTATGTAGAAGGGGGTGTTACACTTTGAAGCTGCCAGGACCCGCTCTTTGCCATGCCACCTTTTTGGGCACCGACGATCACTCCCCGCCCTCGTCAGCCCCGGATGTAACAATATACCCCAAATCAGACAGTGCATGGGTAAGCCCTGTCCAATGTGTACCAAAGAAAGGGGGTGTGACAGTAATAGCCAATGAAAAGAATGAGTTGATACCAACTAGGAATGTCACAGGGTGGAGAATATGTATGGATTACAGAAAACTCAATAAGGCTACTAAAAAGGATCACTTTCCTTTACCATTTATAGACCAAATGCTAGATAGATTAGTAGGAAAAAATTTCTATTATTTCCTAGATGGCTACTCAGGCTATAATCAAATAGCCATTGAGCCTAAGGATCAACACAAACTACTTTTACATGCCCTTATGGCACATTTGCCTTTAGAAAGATGCCATTTGGATTATGTAATGCACCTGCTACATTCCAAAGATGCATGATGTCAATATTCTCAACTTTCATTGAGCAATCAATGGAAGTATTTATGGATGATTTCTCTATCTTTGGAGAAACATTTCAAGATTGTTTAGCAAACTTGGAACAAATTCTCAAGAGATGTGAAGAAACAAATTTAGTATTGAACTGGGAAAAGTGTCATTTCATGGTACAAGAGGGCATTGTGCTAGGACATAGAGTTTCAAAGAAAGGTCTAGAGGTAGATAAAGCCAAAGTTGAGGTGATTGAGAATTTGCCACCACCAACCACAGTCAAAGGTATTAGGAGCTTCTTAGGTCATGCTGGTTTCTATAGAAGATTTATCAAAAATATCAAAACCATTATGTATGCTTTTGCAACATGATGTATCATTCAACTTTGATGATTCTTGTATGGAAGATTTTGAAAAGCTTAAAAAGACATTGGTAACAGCACCAATGATAGTAACACCAGCAAAGGTATGACAAGGTTTTTCATTCCATTTATTATGCTAGCAAAACACTAATTGAAGCTCAAGTGAACTATACAGTCACAGAAAAATAATTATTAGCTTTAGTATTTGCATTTGAAAAATTTAGACCTTACTTAGTTGGCACTAAAGTTATTGTCTATACTGACCACTCTGCCATTAAGTATTTAATTTTAAAGAAAGATGCAAAGCCAAGGATGATAAGGTGGATTCTACTCCTACAAGAATTTGATCTTGAAATCAGAGACAAGAAAGGAGTAGAAAATCAAGTAGCAGACCATTTATCAAGGATTGAAGGAGAATCACTAGGCACACAAAAGGAAGAAATCAAGGAGAGCTTTCCAGATGAGAAATTATTGGCAATCACAGTCAATGCACAAAATGAAACTGCATTAGCTATAAGCAATGCAGGAGCATCTAATGCATCTGCACCATGGTATGCTGATATTGTTAATTTCCTTGCAAGTAAGGTAGTACCAGTAAACATGACATATCAGCAAAGGAGAAGATTCTTCCATATAGTTAAACAATACTATTGGGATGATCCATTCCTTTACAAGATGTGTCCTGATCAAATAATGAGGAAATGCATTCCTGAAGAGGAGCAACAAGCAGTGCTACTGCATTGCCATGTTGCACCTTATGGAGGACATTTTGGTAGCACTAGAACAGCAGCTAAGGTATTACAGTCTAGTTATTTTTGGCCAACTTTATTTAAAGATGCTTATTTTATGGTCAAAAACTGTGATAAATGTCAAAGGGTAGGAAATATCTCTGATAAACATGAAATACTAAGAACCAATATTTTAGAAATTGAATTATTTGATGTTTGGGGAATGGATTTCATGGGACCTTTTCCACCTTCTTTTGGCAATTTATATATCTTAGTGGTTGTTGATTATGTGTCCAAATGGGTAGAGGCAGTAGCATTACCAAACAATGATGCTAAATCAGTGAGTAAGTTTCTTCAAAGAAATATATTCACTAGATTTGGAACTCCTAGAGCTATCAATAATGATGAAGGTTCACATTTTTGCAATAGAATCATTGAAAACCTTCTAGCTAAGTATGGAGTTAAGCATAAGATAGCTACAGCTTACCATCCTCAAACTAGTGGTCAAGCAGAACTATCCAATAGGGAAATTAAGAGAATGCTAGAAAAAATGGTTAGTCCAAATAGGAAAGATTGGTCTTTACATTTGGATGAAGCTTTATGGGCATATAGAACAGCATTCAAAACACCCTTAGGAATGTCCCCTTATAGAATAGTCTATGGAAAAGCATGCCATTTACCTGTGGAGTTAAAAAACAAATCATATTGGGCTATCAAGAAGCACAATTTTAACTTGAACAAAGCAGGTACACAGAGAATGTTAGTTATTAATGAGCTAGATGAAATTAGGCAATTCTCTTATGAGAATGCTGAAATCTATAAAGCTAAAACTAAGGCATGACATGACAAGAGAATTCAAAGAAGAGAACTGAGAGAGGGAGGATTAGTTTTGCTATACAACTCTAGGTTGAAGCTATTTCCTGGTAAACTCAGATCAAGGTGGTCAGGACCTTTTAAGTTGATAAAAATTTATCCTCATGGAGCAGTTGATTTATTTGATGAAGCATCCAATACTGTCTTCAAAGTAAATGGTCAAAGAGTCAAAATGTACTATGGTGACACGTGGTGAGAGACAAAATCACCACCCATTTGCAAAATCTCTAAGCAAAAAGAGGTAGTCAGGCTGATAAGACTCTTAAAACAAGCGCTTAATGGGAGGCAACCCATCATTTTTTAAGTATTTTTGTTCAATTTTATGTTTTTAAGTGTTTTGTAGGAATGTAGGATACTAATGCAGCTGCATCAGTGCACCTACACTGAAGAAAAAATGTGCCCTGCATTCAAATTTCAAAAATGTGAAGAATTTGATCAGGTTTAAATCCTAACCCATCAGAAGGATAAGTGGAAGGTTAAAATGAATAATGATGTGTTTAGTAAGCAAGGAAGACACGTGGTGGCATGTATGTCTCCCACGCCTCACCTAACGGCTACTTCCATCAAATCAAATCCCACTTAATCTTCACTCACATTAAACCTTCACTCTCACAACCGTTACCCCTTCCTTGCAAACTCTCTCATCCACAAACAATTACTCCTCACATTCATTCCAAAACTCACTCAAGAAATCGAGAAATTGAAGAATCGCGATGGTGAAAAAGCAATCAGCACAAAAATCCTCAGGCAAGCATGTTGAATCTGCACAAAAAGGAAAGAAAGTCATGCATGCAGGATCATCATCACTGAAAAGCTGGGCAAAGCCAAAACGCCAGCATTAAGAACCGATGATAATGCACACTTGTGGAGAATAAAATTGCTACATGAAAGAGGATATGAATTGAAGAAAGCCAATCCACCATTCATGGCAACAGTTGCCAACCTTCACTGGGATCTGTAACGCCCCAAAATAATTTAATTATTTATTTAATTAAGTTATTTAAGGCTTGCAACATTTATTTAAGTCAAATAATTAATTTGGAGTTTTATTTTATTTAGGAGGTATTATAGTGATTAGTTATATTAAAAGAATAATAGAGTATTTAATATAACTAAGAGGTGTTGGGTAGTAAATAAGGGAGTGGTAATTTATTTATTTCAAGAGGTGTTTAAGTGACTAGGGGGTGCAAATAAAGGGCCCAAGGCCCACTAATAGGCCCAAGTTCAAGGAATTAAACTAGGGGTAGGGTTTTATTCCATTAGAAGCAAAGAAATGAAAAAAAAAGAGAGAGGGACAGCCATGGTGAGGTGCACTGCCAGCTGAACATAGGAGGGAGGGAGAGGAAAAATTTTCATTTTGCTTGGGGTAAGTGGTTTTGGGTACCAATCTTCTCCATTTTTCTTTCTCTACCTTTTAGTGTAAGTTTCCTACACTAATTCCTTCTCATTTCCACTTTACCATGGATGGGGTTTGGAGCTCAAAATGTTGGAGAAGCTATTTTTGGTGGTTCTTGAGGTGGTGAAGGAGGGGTTTCTAGAGTTCTCCAATTTCTAAGGTTAGGGGGCTCTCTTTCATACATAATAGGTTGTAAGATTAGTGATTATGTGTGGGTTAGGTTTTAGGGTAATAAAGTGTTGTTTATATGTTGTTTGAATCAAATTGATGTTTATGTGTTGTTGAATAAATTGTTGTTCATATGTTGTTTGAAATAAATTGGTGGTTATGTGTTGTTAACTTAAACTAGTGTTTATGTGTTGATGAGTAAATTGTTGATTCTATGTTGTTTGAATTAAAATGATGTTCATGTGTTGTTAAATTAAATTGGTGCTTATGAGTTGTTGAAATTAAATGGGGTCTATGGGTTGTTTTGAATTAATTGGGTTATGTTGAATTAAATGGGTGTCTAAGTGTTGTTGAATTAAAGGAGTGTGTAGGTGTTGTTGAATTAAAATGGGTGTTTATGTGATTGTGGAATTAAATGATAGTCTAAGTGATGTGAATTTAATAGGTGTTTAGGTGTAGTTGAATTAAATGAGTAATATGTGTTGTTGAGTTAAATGGGAGTTTATGGGTTGTTGAACTAAATGATGGTTTAGGTGTTGTTGAGTCAAAAATGGGTGGTTGTGTGTTAAATGAGGGTTTATGTAATGTTGGATTAATTGGTGTAATGTGATAATTGTGTAAGGAGTTCAATTAAAATTAGTTAGAATTGAGTATGGTGACTATTGGGTGTTGATAAATTGTTTAAAAGAAATGGTTTGGTGGTGTTGTGTGGGAAAAATTTGGTTTTGGTCCTTGTTCACCTTTTAGTCCTCAAAAATGTGATTTTGGTTCCTTGAACACTTTTAGTCCTCAAAAATGTGATTTTGGTCCTTTGAACACTTTTAGTCCTCAAAAATGCCATTTTGATCCTTTGAACCTTTTTAGTCCTTAAAAATGTTATTTTGGTCCCTATGCACTGTTGACTTTTCAAAAATGCTGTTTTGGTCCCTATGTGACTGTTTAGTCCCTTAGGTGACCGTTTAGTCCTTGGGAGTGTTGGTCTAGTCCCTAGATGTGAGTTGGTCCTTGACCTTGGTGGTAGCCCTAGAGTTAGTGGTTGATGATGGTCTTAGACGACTTAAGTGGTTGTTTAATGAATTTAAGGTGATGTGTAATAATTTGAGGTGGTTGTCTAAGATGGTTGTTTTAAGATGGTTGTTTAAGACGGTTGTTTAAGATGGTTGTTTTAAGACAGTTGTTTAAGATGGTTGTTTAAGATGGTTGTGTAAGACGGTTGTTTAAGATGGTTATTAGTGGTGGTGGTGATTGGTGTGCAAAGAGATTGTATGTGATTGATGCATTGTCCAAAGTGTCTCATGTTTCTTATGCATCAAAAGACGGTGGTAGGCTTCGGCCTTGATATCTATTAAGACGATGGTTGATATCTATTAAGACGATGGTTGATATCTAATAAGACGATGGTTGATATCTATTTTAGACGATGGTTGATATCTATTAAGACGATGAATGGTACCACATGCATATTTGCACTCCTGCATACATTCATATGTTTGGTGATGCCTTGATGATGATTGTGAGTTGATGTGCCATACTTGATGTTATGTGCTATTTGTTGAAATGTGATTGTTGCTAGTTGCCTTCCCTAATATAATGCTTATCTTATTTGCTATTATTTATGTAAAGAGACTCACCCTACTGCTTTCGTGTTGCTTCTCATGTCGGCAACCTGCAGGTGATAGCAAATGAAGTAGTCTAGTGCTGGTCATGCTCTGATATGTAGCACCGGGGGCGGGGAGTCTTAGATACTTAGTAATTTATTTTGATGTATTTAGTCTGATATAGGATGTTGTACTAAATACTTTTAGACTTGTTGATGTTTCCGCTGTGCTGGTGAATTACATTCAGGATGTTGTAAATAACTAAACAAGTGTTTTTGAGGGTTCGCCCCATTTTGACGTGCTACCTATCACGCACTAGTTGTGTTTGAGCTTTTAAATGTTATTAAAATGTTTGCTTAGACGAAAATGTAGCACTCTCTTTGAGATGCGTGGAAAGTTTTTGAAAACTCTGATTTTAAATAGATTAATTAGTAGTATTTAGAAAGGGGGTGTTACATTAGTGGTATCAGAGCAGTTCGGTCTGTCCGGCCAAGTTGTCGAGTCTGCTAACCCTCGAGTCTTGGTACTCGTTCTAAATCATAATGATGTTGTTGTTTATTACTATTACCTTTGTTTGTTTGTTCTTTCATTGACATGCCTTGTGATTTATTTGATTGATGGCGATTGAAAGCATATTGATTTATTGAGGTATGTGTGATTGAAATATGTAACTGTTGGTTGAACCATTGATTTTGGTTGTTTGCGACTATTGTTTGTATCATTCAGATATATGTGATTAAAAGAGTTCTAACGACGTCAAAGGAGTGAAAGTCGTGACGACGCCTTCGCACTCCAGACTGCGTTAAAAGTCTTTTAATGTGGTAGTTATAAATTTGAAAGAAAGTAGTTTTTGTGACCTTAACTAGTTGGTTACATGAGTAGGAGGGACTGATCACCCCAATAACTCATCCCAATGAAAGAGGTGACAATAACTCATAGTTATTATTAACTTTGGATGCGTGCACTAATTTTAATTGATTGATTGCTTAATTAGCTTGTTAGAATATAAGAAGTACTTTTATATGACCTAACCTTGGTAAGTTATACAATGGACAATATTTGAAGGATTGCGTGTTGAATATTGTTGCATTTGATTGATGTCTCTGCTATAGGTTGATTGTTCCTGTGATGCATATGAGTTTAAATTGACTTGTGCTAAATTGTTTTGAAGTTAGTGTGCTAACATGAAATCTTGTGTAATGCTATTGTTACCTCAAAATTTCGACAGTACATTAAATGAAGCTTTAAATAGGGTTGACTTCACATTAATAATGTTTTGGAGACAACAGGTCAATATTCAAGTCAATTCACTATCAATTCGACAGAAAAGGTCTGCAAGTGCGGGCAATATGAATGAGCTTCGACAAGCCTGGCTCTCAGAGTTGTGGAAATGAGCAGAGCAAAGAAACTTCGACAAGGGAAAGCTCAACCTTTCGACAAAGCAAGGATCAATACTTCGTCAAGTGGTTGGCAATAGTTTAGTCGAAGTGCAAAGGGGCAAACAGTTAGTGTAACACCCCATTTCTACCCGGTAATTTAAATCAAAGATCAGAGTATACAAAAATCTTTTCTGATCATCTTATAGTTTAGTGTGTTATAAAATAGTGAACTGATTGACTATGGGATTACTCAGGTAACTGATACTACTTGCAACAGGTATTGACCTCCTTTGCAAGGCTCTCGATGATGCCCTTGTAAATACACCAAATGAAAGAAATTACGACCTTAGTGGCGAACCACAATTTAGCCATAGTCATTCAAATAAGACTAATAGTATAACATAAATCATTTTCACTAATGGAGTGTTACGCCCTCTCTCAAAACTCAACAATCGGTTCGAAACATGCATAGATACATAACACCATACAACACGTGGGGTAAAATCTCGAGTCAAGCAAATGAAACAAACTACATCTCAAAGTAATACTCAAGAATCTCAAAACAAATACATATAAGGCTCAACATGGAGCAAAACAAGCAATAATAGTCTAAACCCCAACCCCTAGGTGCTACGTGATCGAGAGCAGACCGACTCGGGGAGTAGTGAAGGTAGAAAGCCCTCACTCCTGACTACCTGTGGTAAATAACAACAGAAAGGGTGAGTCTCGAACTATATAATAAAAGTGATAATAAGCAATATATAATCATAGTTTACAGCATACTCAAACACACCAACCATCAATCAACAATATTCATGCACTAATGGGAATGTATGCAATGTCAGTATGCATGTGGTACCATTTGCCCACCGGCATTCTCATCAATAATGGAGTCCTCATGACTCTGGCCCTCCGGCCGCCCTCACGCTTCACAATCATTTTATAAGGCCCCCCGGCCGCCCTCAGGCTTCACAAATCATTTTAAAAACTCTACGACCGCAGCCAATGTATGCATGAGACTCCATGTACATCACAAACATCTTTTTCAAACAGCTCAATACACCCGTTAACTCTTACCTCAGTGTCAATCTCATTTTATAGCCCTCCTGGCTTGGCCCTCCGGCCCATGCCCCCATGGCATGCTCAATCACCTCATTATAAACTCTCAACACCATTAAGTCCCACCGGACTATTCTCCTCTAGAGTACTCAACTTCCCCCAGGGACCTAAACCACCATTTAGGACCAAAACAATCATCTAGGGACCAAACTGTCACCTAGGGACCAAAACAAAGACCCTCTTAGGCACTTGGCAAAGACTAGGCGCCATTTTCCCCACATTCGCGCGCCCGGTGCAACACAAAGACTAGCGCCGTAAACTCAAAGATTTTGGCGCCCGTGGCAACACACCCACTGGGCGCCACTTTTCTAGCAACTGCGCCCCCGGGCAACACAGCACCTAGACACAAACTCGCATACGCTGCACACAAACTAAGACACAGCAAAGCAGACTAGGCGCCTTGGGCGCCTGATTTAGCGCCCCTCGCTGACCCACTCACCCAACACTTTCAAACCAAAAACCACCCGAGCCAAAATGTTTAAAAATGAATTTGGGCAGTAAATACAAAATTTGGCACTGTGAAATATGCCTAGAAAAGTAAGTTTCACTCCCGGGCCCCAAAACACACCCAAAATCACCCCACCGAGACATTTTTAAAACAAGACTGTACTCAGAAACTACTCGAGCCAAAACACTTAAAAATGAAAGTTGGCAGTGTGAACACAAAATTTGGCACGAGGAAATATGTTCTAAAACACAAGTTTCACTCCCAGCCCCCAAACACACACAAAACAAGCCCCACCGGACATTTTCAAAACAACACCGCAAACTGAAAACTACTCGAGCCAAAACACTTAAAAATGAAAGTTGGCGGTGAATACAAAATTTGGCACGAGGGAATATGTTCGAAATACAAGTTTCACTCCCCGGCCCCAAAACACACACAAAACAAGCCCCCACCGGACATTTTCAAAACAACACCGCAAACTGCAGAAACTACTCGAGCCAAAACACTTAAAATTTGGCAGAATGAGAGAAAATTTAACTTTTGGGTATATGTATATTGGGCCAAGCGCACCTTGGGCCCTTTTTACACCCCTTCTCCACTTCTTCCACCATCCCCTTCAATTAAAATAAATTACTAAATTATAACCACCATATTATAATTTAATATAATTAAAAAAATTAGTGCAACACCTAAACAATTTAATCAATTTCTTAATTAAATTATTTGGGGTGTTACAACTCTCCCCCACTTAGGAGATTTCGTCCTCGAAATTCATACCGAGTCAAATAACTCGGATAGACTCCCGCATTTTGCTTTCCACTCCCCCAAGTCATACTCTCACCAAGCGGCTCCCACCCACACTACCTTGACCAAGGCAATGTCCTTCCTCTCAACACCTTCACCTCTCTATCATCAATCCTCACCGGCATAGTCTCCACAAAGGGAGGTTCTCACGCCCTCTCCACATCATCCATGTGAATCACATGAGACGGTCCGGAATATACTTCCGGCCGTGACACGTGAAAAACATCGCTCAAGTTCGAAGATTAGGCGGCAAGGCCACCCTATAAAGCAACCTTTCCAACCCTCTCGGTGATTTGGTACGGTCCAATAAACCTTGGAGTTAACTTCTTTGCCTTCGTGAGCACGCCCAACACCACATATAGGCGTGACTCTCAAGAACACATGCTCACCACTGAAACTCCAAGTCCTTCCTCCTCTTATCATGATAACTTTTCTGCATGGCTCGGGACTCTTTCATCTTCTCTCTGATCATTTTCACCTTCTCAGTCGTCTCCCTAACCAACTCTGGTCCAAGAACAACACTCTCACCGGACTCATGCCAACACAGAGGAGTTCTGCACCTCCGCCCATACAGTGCCTCAAAAGGAGCCATCCCAATGCTCGAATGATAGCTGTTATTATACGTGAACTCAATCAGTGGAAGATGCGTATCCCACGCACCTCCCTGCTCTAGCACACAAGCTCTCAAAAGATCCTCCAAAGACTGGATGGTTCTATCTGTCTGACCATCAGTCTGAGGATGGTAAGCTAAACTCAACCTCAGCTTGGACCCCAAAGCCTCCTGCAAGCTTCCCCAAAACTCTGATGTAAACCGCGGGTCTCTATCCGATACAATACTCTTCGGAACCCCATGAAGCTTCACAATCACCTGAATGTAAATTCTAGCCAACTTTGGCACAGGAAAGGTGATGTTGATAGGAATGAAGTGAGCAGACTTGGTCAACCTATCCACAATCACCCAAATAGTGTCAGACCCTCTCACAGTATTTGGCAATCCGGTCACAAAATCCATGGAAATGCTGTCCCACTTCCATTCCGGAATCTCCAAAGGTTGCATCAACCCCGCAGCTTCGTGGCTCATTTTTGACTTCTCGGCAAGTCAAACATGCATATACAAATCACGCAACATCCTCTTTCATACCGTGCCACCAAAACAGCTTTCTTGAGATCATGGTACATCTTAGTAGCACTGGATGAATACTCAACTTACTCCTATGACTCTCCTCAAGTATCATCTTCTTCAACTCAAGATCATCCGGAACACGATTCTCGTCCCCGAATCTCAAAACTCCTGGGAATCCAACTCAATCCCCTCTGCAGCCTTGCTCACCCGAACCAAAGAAGTCTACCACTTCACATCTAGTCTCCGGGCGTCTCGATACTAACCAAGAATTCGCTCCCAATCCTCAAGATCCCCAACTGACACTGGGGTGTCACTTCACAAACCAGACTCAAGTCACTGAATCGCTCAATCAATTCCAATTCTCTCACCATCATAGTGACATATGCAAAGTTTTCCCGACTCAAAGCATCGACCACGACATTAGCTTTGCTTGGGGTGATAGTTCAAGCCGAAATCATAGTCCTTCAACACTCTAACCAACGCCTCTGTCTCATATTCACTCATTCTTCTGTCAAACAAGTACTTGGACTCTTGTGATCACCGAACACTTCGAATCTAGTACCATAGAGATAGTGCCTCCAAATTTTCAACACAAACACAATCGCAGCCAACTCTAAGTCATGAGTAGGATAGTTCTTCTCATGGGTCCTCAACTGTCGGGGACGCATAAGCAACCACCTTCCCATCCTCGCATCAATACACCTCCCAAACCCATCTTGGAAGCATCACAAGATACACAACAAATGGTTGCTCCGCACAGTGCAACACTAACACCTGGGGCGTGGTCAACCTCCTCTTTAGCTCTTGGAAGCTCTCTTCGCACTTTGCATCCCACACAAATGCCTTTCCCTTACAGTCAATCGAGTCAATGGAAGGGCTAGCTTAGAGAACCCTTCAATGAATCTCCCAGTAATAACCACCAACCCCAAGAAACTCCCGATCTCGATCCACGCACTTTGGGCTCTCCCACTCAGTAACACTCGCATCTACCTTGGCCGGATCCACGGCTATACCATCACCGTAAATAATATGACCCAAGAAGCTCACCTCATGCAACCTGAACTCACACTTTGACAACTTGGCATACAACTTCCTCTCTTTCAAGACCTCTAGCACCAACCTCAAGTGCTCTGCATGCTCTTCCTCGATTTGGAGTACACCAAAATATCATCAATGAAGACCACCACAAACCGATCCAGAGATAGCTATGGAAAATTCGGTTCATGTACTCCATAAACACCCCGTGCATTTGTGACACCAAACGGCATTACAGAGTACTCATAATGCCCATACCTTGTTCTCAATGTCGTCTTACGGATATCCTCATCCTTCACCTTAATGCGGTGATACCCTGACCTCAAGTCAATCTTGCTAAACACTTTAGCACCCACCACCGATCCATTAGATCATCTATCCTCGGAGAGGATACTTATTCTTGATAGTCACTTTATTCAACCGCCTCGTAGTCCACGCACGCACGCATACTCCCATCCTTCTTCTTTACCAACAAAACTGAGCTCCCCATGGTGATACACTAGGCCTCACAAACTTCTTCTCAAGAAGCTCCTCTAATCGCTTCTTCAATTCAAATGCCAACTCGTGTCGACATCCTGAGACGGCACGGTGCCATAGACACGTGCCTAGTACTGTGCACAAGCTCAATCCCGAACTCAACTTCCTCTCTCGGGGGCACACTAGGAATCTCATCCGGAAACACTTCAGGAACTCACACACCACCAGAACCCATCAACCACGGCTCTTTCTCGCAGACATAGACGCCATCAAAGCAAACAACCGACCACCCTCTTTCATTACCTCACAATTGCTCGTGAGACAAAGAGAGCGTACTCTTCCTCTTCGTGAAGGAGAAAACTAATAGACTTATCGTATCAGCTTGATGTGCACGTGGTTATCTACTAACCACCCATGCCCGTAATCACATCTAACCCACCCAAAGGCAAACAAATCGAGATCAACTGTAAAAATCTCTCGCCAAGACCGACAGAGACACCTAGCACACATCGTAGAAGTAGTTACCGAACCCTTAGCCGGGAGTGTCGATAACCATCCCCTCTCCATAGTAGACAATACTAAATTTAACTTTTCAAAGACAAACAGATGCAATAAAAGAGTGCGTAGCACCCGTGTCAACAATAACAACTAAAGGTGTACCAGAGATGAAACATGTACCTCGGATATCATTAGGTCCCTCTCAACTCCGCCAATGCAAACACCCTCCCAAGAGATCTTTCCTTCTTAGGCTTGGGGACACTTGAAGCTAATGTGACCACTTTTCACCACAAGTTGAAACATACAGCTTCCTTGCGATCACACTCGAGATGCCATGTGACCACTCTTTCCACACCTAAAACATCTCTTCACTTCCATCTTACAAATCAAGCTCTTGTGACTGGCTTGTCACACTTGAAACACACACATATCGGATGGGCGTCTCCCCCACTTGGCTTCTTACCTCATGGTGCCTCCTACCCTCAAAGCAGACTGCTCCCACCATTATACTTGTTACTACCCGAATACCTTTGCTTTCCCTTGTCGCAGACGCCTCATAAGGCTTACCCTCATTATGAAATTTCCTCTCGGTCTCTCATGACCCTAGAGCGGGCATTGCTGCCTTTCCTCATAAATCCTGCAGCAGAATCTACCGGATCGGAAATACTCTAATTTTCGATACCCCACACCCGCTTGATATCGGCTCTCGGTCCATTCTCAAACTTAATGCATTTTGAGAATTCAGCCCACCTCGAAGATAGTGTGGATAGAACTTGGCCAACTCCGTGAACTTGGCAAAGATATTCGATGAACTCATATACTTCCCCGCCTCGCCAAGGAATTCCACTCTTTCTTACCTCTCACATCCTCCGAAATACTTTCTCAAGAATTCCTTCGAACACGGCCAAGTGATCTCCTCCCGAGCAAAGACACCAATCTCTCACCGGTCTCTAGCCACCACCATCGCCTCTTCGATAAAGTATGAGTACTGTGTACTGACTTTCTCGCTCATCGGTCACCCAATCACCCCAAGATCCTCTCAATCTCCTTCACCAAGTCAAGGCACCATCCGGTTGTACCTCCCTTGAAGGTAGGGGTTCTCTCTCGAACGCCGCCAGATCATGGGTCTCATTATTCTCGTTGGGTACCCACGATCTGCGCTTATAGCCCGCAAGGCCTCAAGAAGAGCGATGATCGATCCTTCCGCCATATCAACCTAACACCGCAAAGATAAACAACCGATTCTGAATTACTTTAAGACACCTAGTTGTCATACACACTATGACAGATCGACACACTTGGCCGACGCACCGAACTTTTGCTCGATACCACTAATGTAACACCCCATTTCTACCCTAAATTTAAATCAAAGATCGAGTATACAAAAATCTTTTCTGATCATCTTATAGTTTAGTGTGTTATAAAATAGTGAACTGATTGACTATGGGATTACTCAGGTAACTGATACTACTTGCAACAGGTATTGACCTCCTTTGCAAGGCTCTCAGTGATGCCCTTGTAAATACACCAAATAAAAGAAATTACGACCTTAGTGGCGAACCACAATTTAGCCATAGTCATTCAAATAAGACTAATAGTATAACATAAATCATTTTCACTAATGGAGTGTTACGCTCCTCTCTCAAAAACTCAACAGTCAGTTCAGAAACATGCATAGATACATAACACCATACAACACGTGGGGTAAAATCTCGTGTCAAGCAAATGAAACAAACTACATCTCAAAGTAATACTCAAAGAATCTCAAAACAAATACATATAAGGCTCAACATGGAGCAAAACAAGCAATAACAGTCTAAAACCCCAACCCCTAGGTGCTACGTGATCGAGCGGACCGACTCGGGAGTAGTGAAGGTAGAAAGCCCTCACTCCCGACTACACCGTGGTAAATAACAACGAGAAAGGGTGAGTCTCGAACTATATAATAAAAGTGATAATAAGCAATATATAATCATAGTTTACAAAGATACTCAAACACACCAACCATCAATCAACAATATTCATGCACTAATGGGAATGTATGCAATGTCGGTATGCATGTGGTACCATTTGCCCACCGGCAAGATTCTCATCAATAATGGAGTCCTCATGACTCGCCCTCCCACCCCCTCACGCTTCACAATCATTTTATAAGGCCCCCGGCGCCTCGAAGCTTCACAAATCATTTTAAAACTCTACGATCATGACCAATGTATGCATGAGACTCCATGTACATCACAAACATCTTTTTCAAATGTACTCAATACACCTGCTAACTCTTACCTCGTTGTCAATCTCATTTTATAGCCCTCCGGCTTGGCCCTCCGGCCCATGCCCCCATGGCATGCTCAATCACCTCATTATAAACTCTCAACACCATTAAGTCCCACCCTGACTATTCTCCTCTAGAGTACTCAACTTCCCCAGGGGACCTAAACCACCATTTAGGACCAAAACAATCATCTAGGGACCAAACTGTCACCTAGGGACCAAAACAAAGACCCTCTTAGGCACTTGGCAAAGACTAGGCGCCATTTTCCCCACATTCGCGCGCCCAGTGCAACACAAAGACTAGCGCCGTAAACTCAAATTTTGCGCCCGTGGCAACACACCCACTGGGCGCCACTTTTTCTAGCAACTGGCGCCCCGGGGCAACACAGACCTAGACACAAACTCGCATACGCTTTGAGACACAATCTCAGACACAGGCAGCAGACTAGGCGCCCTGGGCAGCACAGTTTGGCGCCCCCCTACTGACCCAGCTCACCCAACACTTTCAAACCAAAAACCACCCGAGCCAAAATGTTTAAAAATGAATTTGGGCAGGTAAATACAAAATTTGGCACTGTGAAATATGCCTAGAAAAGTAAGTTTCACTCCCCGGGCCCCAAAACACACCCAAAATCACCCCCACCGAGACATTTTTAAAACAAGACCTGTACTCAGGAAACTACTCGAGCCAAAACACTTAAAAATGAAAGTTGGCAGGTGAACACAAAATTTGGCACGAGGAAATATGTTCAGAAACACAAGTTTCACTCCCGGCCCCCAAACACACACAAAAACAAGCCCCACCGGACATTTTCAAAACAACACCTGCAACCAGAAAACTACTCGAGCCAAAACACTTAAAAATGAAAGTTGGCAGGTGAATACAAAATTTGGCACGAGGGAATATGTTCAGAAATACAAGTTTCA
This sequence comes from Oxytropis ochrocephala, assembly GCA_020916435.1. NCBI lineage: Eukaryota > Viridiplantae > Streptophyta > Magnoliopsida > Fabales > Fabaceae > Oxytropis > Oxytropis ochrocephala. The sequence continues at coordinate 93,393,034 of CM037092.1, read as the reverse complement.
CTCCCCGGGCCCCAAAACACACACAAAACAAGCCCCACCGGGACATTTTCAAAACAACACCTGCAACCAGAAAACTACTCGAGCCAAAACACTTAAAAATGAAAGTTGGCAGGTGAATACAAAATTTGGCACGAGAAAAAGTGCCCAGAACACTAAGTTGCACTTCCCAGGCCCCAAAATACCCACATTCTGGCGCCCAGACAGCAACACACCTGCACTCAGACACAACCCCTCACGTGAACAGTAATCTAGGCGCCAATTCCCCAAAGAAAGTGGCGCCTGCAACAACAACACAACCTATGTCCCATCACATACGATTACAGGCGCCAGAATCCTAGCCATTTGGCGCCCCATGCATCAAAAACTCCCAATTCTCAATTCTTTTCAATTCAAATCATGTTATATCATTCCAATCCACTCAATAATCATTAAAACACATTCAATTTCAGTCCATACATTCAAATCATGCGCAACACTCATCAAAAACACAAAATACCCAAATTAAAGCCCTAAATCGATTCCTATCATGCTATTTCTCAAATTCACTCAACAACAACTCAATTAACAATCAATTAACATCAAATTAACCCTCTATGATCCCTATACAACCCATTATACCCTCTATTATAGAGTGAGACTCCCCTTACCTCAAATTAACCGTAGAGAAGTCCTTTTCACAGAGTCACCTACAAAACCTCAGCAACTGGAACCTTCTTCTCCTTCTCCTTGCTTGATGCGAAGCTCTTCTCCCTTTCCTCTAGGGTTTGCGCGCCGTGCTCTCTCTTTTCTCTCTTCTCCCTTCGCAACTTTTCTTTCTTTTGCACAAATGAGAGAAAATTCCACTTTTGGGTATATGTATATTGGGCCAAGCGCACCTTGGGCCCTTTTTACACCCCTTCTCCACTTCTTCCACCATCCCCTTCAATTAAAATAAATTACTAAATTATAACCACCATATTATAATTTAATATAATTAAAAAAATTAGTGCAACACCTAAACAATTTAATCAATTTCTTAATTAAATTATTTGGGGTGTTACAGTTAGTGGGCAGTTACTTCTCCTTACTTCTAGGAATCAGTTACTTTTTTTCCCACGTTTGTTCCAAGAGTATAAATACTCTTTTGTAATAGGAAATCAGGGTCACAACATTACGCAAGAACTCTGAAAACTCAACTTCCAGACAAAAGCGAAAAACGAGTGAACAGATTTATTGTACGTGCTTGTGAACCACTTTATTTTCGATTCAATGCAATCTTTATTTTCTTCTACATTCATTGCAATTATTGTTTTTGTTTTACTTTCAATTTGGTTCTTCGTATCATTTGTTGTTCTTAAAACTGTCTAAAACACAAAAATACAAGGGCAATAGTCTAGAGATATTCTAGTTTGATCTCACAATTTCAACTTTTAAAACTAGTGATTGTTTGCTAAAAACACAAGCAAACAGCTATATTTTCATTATCTCTATTAAGGTTGCATGACTTGAAGTTTCGACATTTTAAGTGTCTCAATTTGGATTGTTTCGTGAGCATGATGTAATTTGTCAAAATTAAATGATAAACTTTCCTTACCTTCTGAGTTTATGTCGGAAATTAAATTTTGAACTAATAAGTAGTTGTTTATGTGGTGGCATGCTCGAGTGATAGTGAGGTTGGAGTTCGCATATAGTTTCCTTTTTGACAAAACTGTGAATTCTATGGTTTTCGAAAAAACGGTACTTGGGAGTTTTGTGCTATTGGGAATGAGTGTAATGTAAAAATTAGTGTTGAATTCTGTTTCCAAAATGTTTTAGGATTTTTATTTCAAAATATGACATGACTTCGGCTTTTGGACCGATTAGGTTGTGGTTTGACGTTGTTTGAAAATGATGAGGTTTAATGTTAAATTGCATGGTTAGATGAGTTAGAATTTTTATGTTATGTGAAGGTGAGTCCAATAATGATTGTCAAGTTATTAATTGTCAATCCTTGATTTGTTTTGCGTGACTTTTAAATCTAATGATGAAAACTGTGCAACGAGACCTTTTGTGTACTTCTATTACTTGATTAGTTTTCTTTGCTAAATGTTGACAAGGGTATTTAATTTCATTTGTTTAAACTAATATCAAGTCTTGTATCGAAGCAATTGTATCATGATGCATGTGTTGGTTATGTTTATTTTGGTGATATGAAATCGGTTCAATTTGGTAGAATTATATGTCCCATGTTATTTTCTAGGGAAATTGTAAAATCGCATGTTAGCCAATCCCTAGGAATAAAGAGATCGAAGAAGATGCCTACATGTTTAATCTTTTCGGACTTGTGTGTTTAATTGGTTTTTATGATTGGTTATGCTTATGTGTTTCCTACGTGTGTTCTTTGGAGGCAGGGAATTAATTAAATCTTGTTATAATTTTCGTGTCCTCAATGAACTTTAGTATTGTTTTGTGCTTAGAATGAAAGTATGATTGTTATACAACTCAGGAGTGGAAATGATGTCAGAATCAATGTCTTAGGTTGAGACTCATGGAAACCGGTAAAGCTATGCATACTTTTTGCGAACTTTCTGAAAATGCTGTTTTTATAAAACTCGGTGTAGAATTATTAGTAATGGTGGCTGAATTATGATGGTTGTTTGTGTTGTTGAATTCACTGTTTTGAGATGCTTGTTAATTTGCCACTGATTTGGTTGCATTTGGAGTTGTAGAACTCGAGTTATAGGTGAAACAAGTTAGGTTAAAATTCTGGAAAACAATCTGGACATAGGGTCGAGCTTTTTTGGTTATCTGCGCGTTTTCAAAGAGCTCATTTTCGAACGAATCCAATTTCTTTGAAAACTTGACAGAATTTGCCTCACTTTATGCACAAGTTTCATGCAATTTGATCGAGTTTTGGTCATTATAGAACTGCTTGAATTTGAAGGACAGAAACTCCATCTTTTGAAACTAGTATGCGTATTTTTGAAAACTGTATCTATTGAACACTCTCCTTCAAAAACTGAACTTAGGGATAAGAAATAGACCCATAGGGCTTCCCAACAAGTATTTATTTGTCGAAATCCGATGTCGTTTACTATTTTAATTAATTCGCCAAATTAGGCGCATAGTTACAGAAAATTTCTGCACCTAAGTTTAGGTAGATTAATTTGAACGTTGAATAAAACGATAAATTTGTTGCATAGGTTGAAGTTGAATTTTTTTGTTGTGGTCGTGTTAATTGTTGATGTGAATATTGTTGGGTATATGATGAATTGGCGATGTTGGTGATGTGGAGTCTATTGTTGAGATTGGTGTTGTTGTGTTAATTGCAATTGTGGTCTTTGTTGGGCCTCCGCCATGGTTGATGTTATCTCCGTGTCGTCGTGCGCGTTTATTCATTGAATATGAAAATAAAAGTGACGATATAGGCATTTGTATCTAAAAGTAACGACAGTACATTAAATGAAGCTTTAAATAGGGTTGACTTCACATTAATAATGTTTTGGAGACAACAGATCAATATTCAAGTCAATTCACTATCAATTAGACAGAAAAGGTCTGCAAGTGCTGGCAATATGAATGAGCTTCGACAAGCCTGGCTCTCAGAGTTGTGGAAATGAGCAAAGCAAAGAAACTTCGACAAGGGAAAGCTCAACCTTTCAACAAAGCAAGGATCAATACTTCGTCAAGTGGTTGGCAATAGTTTAGTCGAAGTGCAAAGGGGCAAACAGTTAGTGGGCAGTTACTTCTCCTTACTTCTAGGAATCAGTTACTTTTTTTCCCACGTTTGTTCCAAGAGTATAAATACTCTTTTGTAATAGGAAATCAGGGTCACAACATTACGCAAGAACTCTGAAAACTCAACTTCCAGACAAAAGCGAAAAACGAGTGAACAGATTTATTGTACGTGCTTGTGAACCACTTTATTTTCGATTCAATGCAATCTTTATTTTCTTCTACATTCATTGCAATTAGTGTTTTTGTTTTACTTTCAATTTGGTTCTTCGTATCATTTGTTGTTCTTAAAACTGTCTAAAACACAAAAATACAAGGGCAATAGTCCAGAGATATTCTAGTTTGATCTCACAATTTCAACTTTTAAAACTAGTGATTGTTTGCTAAAAACACCAGCAAACAAATTGGCACGCCCGGTGGGACCCTTTGCCATTGATTTTGTGTTTTTCTGTCAGTGTATGTATTTGTATGCACTTGAGGAGTGGTAGAATGGTGCGTACTAATTCTAACAATGCCTCTAGTTCTAACCCTGTGGTATCACAAGGGCAAGGAACAACCATGGACTCAGTAAGTGTCAGCACTGGAAATGTTGCAGGGACAATGGCCCCAGTAGCATCAATAACCGTTCCTACGATGTCGATGACCAATGTTGGGTCGACACAATCTATGTCTTTGCCACCAAATGTAGGACTTCCTTCTAGTCCTTATATGGCAACAGGGAACAGTTTAGAGACACGTTTCCAGAATATGAGTCTACCACCATATCCTTTTGGTGTATATGGCATGCCTACTGGAATGCCACATGTTTCGACCTTTTCTCCTTCGCAGGTTTCTTCTGAAGGCACACTTGGTCGAAATCCTACTGCATTAACCAATGCGTCTTTGTTGGCGTTAAGACAAAAAGTAGACGAAAGTAATCATGATATGGTTAATATGCTAACCCAACAAATTGGTACTGTTTTTAATCCATTAATTCAGAATACCAATACAAGTTATCAAATGTTAGCAAATCAAATGGGTAGGATTGCAGATTTCTTTGGGGCTCCTACGGGAAACAATAGGCAAGTACCCAATTGTGGGAATAATGCGCCTAATACTCCACAGAGAGATCGATTCATACGAAGCCCAAGCGTTGTAGGCGAACAACAAGGGATGGGAAACCATGTCCCTGAAGTAGTTATGGTAAACCGAAACCAAAACGCTGATGAAGTTGTTCGACAAGTGCAACGAAAAAATGTTTGCGCTCAAGATAATATAGCCACTTTGGTAGAAACCATAATGGCACAAAATGGCCTTAACATAGGTTTACATAGGACTAATTTCATATCACCATTGTGTGAGTATGTGTTGCAAGCAGAGTTGCCAAGAGGTTGGAAAATTCCCAAGTTTACTAAGTTTGGGGGTGATACCAGAAATAATGTGACCCAAGAAGCTCACCTCATGCAACCAGAACTCACACTTTGACAACTTGGCATACAACTTCCTCTCTTTCAAGACCTCCAGCACCAACCTCAAGTGCTCTGCATGCTCTTCCTCAGATTTTGAGTACACCAGGATATCATCAATGAAAATGACCACAAACCGATCCAGATAGCTATGGAAGATTCGGTTCATGTACTCCATAAACACCCCTGGTGCATTTGTGACACCAAACGGCATTACAGAGTACTCATAATGCCCATACCTCGTTCTGAACGCTGTTTTCTGGATATCCTCATCCTTCACCTTAATCTGGTGATACCCGGACCTCAAGTCAATTTTGCTAAACACCTTAGCACCCACCAGCTGATCCATCAGATCATCTATCCTCGGGAGAGGATACTTATTCTTGATAGTCACTTTATTCAATTGTCTGTAGTCCACGCACAGACGCATACTCCCATCCTTCTTCTTTACCAATAAAACTGGAGCTCCCCATGGTGACACACTAGGCCTCACAAATTTCTTCTCAAGAAGCTCCTCTAACTGCTTCTTCAATTCGCATAACTCGTAAGGCGACATCCCAGCGGTGCCATGACACGTGCCTAGTACGGGCACAAGCTCAATCCCGAACTCAACTTCCCTCTCTGGGGGCACACTAGGGATCTCATCAGGAAACACTTCCGGAAACTCACACACCACCTGTAACCCATCGACCACAGCTCGGTTCTCAGCAGACATAGATGCCATCAAAGCAAACAACTGACCACCCTCTTTCATTACCTGCGCGAATTGCTCGTGAGACAAAGAAAGCGCACTCTTCCTCTTCGGAAGAAGGAAACTAACAGACTTATTAGAATAGCTTGATGTGAACATGGTTATCTACTAACCACCCATGCCCGAATCACATCTAACCCACCCAAAGGCAAACAAATCGAGATCAACTAGAAAATCTCTGCAAAGACCGACAGAGAGACACCTAGCACACATCAAAGAAGTAGTTACTGGACCCTTAGCCGGAGTGTCGATAACCATCCTCTCTCCATAGTAGACAACACTAAATTTAACTTTTCAGCACAAACAGATGCAATAAAAGAATGCGTAGCACCCGTGTCAATAATAGCAACTAAAGGTGTACAGAGATGAAACATGTACCTCTGATATCATTAGGTCCCTCCGAACCCGCCAATGCAAACACTCTCCCAATGAGATCTTTCCTTCTTAGGCTTGGGGCACTGAAGCTAATGTGACCAGCTTTCACCACGCTTGAAACATACAGACTTCCTTACGATCACACTCGGATGCCATGTGACCAGTCTTCCCACACTTAAAACATCTCTTCACTTCCATTTTACAATCAAAGCTCTTGTGACCTGGCTTGTCACACTTGAAACACACAATGTCAGATGGGGCGTCTCCCCCACTTGGCTTCTTGCCCTCATGGTACCTCCTACCCTCAAAGACTGTTTCCACCATTATACTTGTTACCACCCGAATACCTTTGCTTTCCTTGTCGTGAGACGCCTCATAAGGCTTGCCTGTTATGAAATTTTCCCTCTGGTCTCTCATGACCCTAGAGCGGGCATTGCTTTGTCTTCCTCATAAATCCTGCAGCAGTCTACCAGCATCAGCAAATACTCTAATCTTCGATATCCCACACCGCTTGATATCAGCTCTCAGTCCATTCTCAAACTTAATGCACTTTGAGAATTCAGCCCAACCTCGGCGAGATAAGTGGATGGATAGAACTTGGCCAACTCCGTGAACTTGGCAAAGATACTCGATGAATGATACATACTTCCCGCCTCGCCAAGGAATTCCAGCTCTTTCTTACCTCTAACGTCCTCCGGAAATACTTTCTCAAGAATTCCTTCGAACACGGCCAAGTGATCTCCTCCATGCAAAGACTCCAACCTCTCACCGGTCTCTAGCCACCACCATCGCCTCTTCAGATAAAGTATGAGTACTGTGCACTGACTTTCTCGCTCATCGGTCAAACTAATCACCACGAAGATCCTCTCGATCTCCTTCACCCAAGTCAATGCACCATCCGGGTTGTACCTCCCTTGAAGGTAGGGGTTCTCTCTCTCGAATGTTGCGGCATCATGGTCTCGATTCTCGCATTGCGTCCCCATAACTTGTGCTATGGCTTGCAACGCCTCGCCAAGTGCAAATCAACTCTTACGGCCATATCAACCTAACACTGCAAAGATAAACAACCATTCGTAACTAATTCAAGACTCCTAACCGTCATACACAACATGACAAATGTACACACTTAGTGGATGGACAGACCGAACTTTTGCTCGATACCACTAATGTAACACCCCATTTCTACCCGGTAATTTAATCACAAATCAGAGTATATATTTATATATATGTTTCGGTTATCTCTTGGTTTAGGGTGTTATAAAATAGTGAACCGATTGACTATGGGATTACTCGTAATCGATACTACTTGCAATGAGCATTGACCTCCTTTGCAAGGCTCTCAGTGATGCCCTTGTAAATACACCAGTGAAAGAAATTCTGACCTTAGTGGCGAACCACAATTTAGCCATAGTCATTCAGCACACTAATAGTATAACATAAATCTTTCCTCAATAAAATGGAGCATCACACCTCTCTCTTAAAACACTCAACAGCTAATTCATCTCATAAACATAATCAAAATACGTAACACCATAAATCACGTGGTAAACAATCTCATAACATGCAGCGGAAATCAAGTTATATCTCAAGTATACATAGAGAGTCATATATGAGAGCTCAACAGTGAGCAAAACAACGCAATAACAGTCTAAACCCCAACCCCTAGGTGCTACGTATCAGAGCAGACCGACTCGGGGAGTAGTGAAGGTAGAAAGCCCTCACTCGTGACTACCTGTGGTAAACAACAACAGAAAGGGTGAGTCTCGAACTATATAATAAAAGCGATAATACGCAATATATACAATCACAGTTCATAGCAACATCAAACACACCAATAATCACTCAATAACATTTATGCACTCATGAGAATGTCTGCAATGTAATCATGCATGTGGTACCATTTGCCCTCCGGCGTTCTCAATATTGCCCTCCGGCATTCTCATCAATAATGGAGTCCTCATGACTCTGGCCCTCCGGCCGCCCGCAGGCTTCACAGTTCATTTTATAAGCTCTACGACCGCAGCCAAATGTATGCATGAGACTCCATGCAACAACACAAACACATTCTCAACAACTCAATACACACATTAACTCTTACCTCAGTATTAATCTCATTTCATAGCCCTCATGGCTTGGCCCTCCGGCCCATGCCCCCATGGCATGCTCAGTCATCTCATTATACTCTCTCAACTCAATTAAGTCCCAAGGACTAATCTCATCTAGAGGACTCAACCTCACTCAAGGGCCTAAACCACCATTTAGGACCAAAACCATCATCTAGGGACCAAAATGTCACCTAGGGACCAAAACAGCACACTCTTAGGCACTTGGCAGCACTAGGCGCCATTTTCCCCACATTCTCGCGCCCGGTGCAACACAAAGACTAGCGCCGAAAACTCAACATTTTGGCGCCCCGCAGGCAACACACGACCCACTGGCGCCACTTTCCTAGCAACTGCGCGCCCTCCAGGCAACACGCACCTAGACACAAACTCGAACCGCCTTCGCACACGCCTCGCACACGAGCGGCGGACTAGGCGCCTGGCAAAGCGTACGATTTAGCGCGCCCCCTGCGACCAAAGACTTCTTCAACACTTTCAAACCAAAAACCACCCGAGCCAAAATGTTTAAAAATGTTTTTGGGCAGGTAAATACAAAATTTGGCACAGTGAAATATGCTCAGAAAAGTAAGTTTCACCCAAGCCACCCCCTTTACACACGCAAAGTCACCCCCACCGAGACATTTTTAAAATAAGACCTGTACTCAGGAAACCACTCGAGCCAAAACACTTAAAAATGAATTTGGGCAGGTGAATACAAAAATTGGCACAGTAAAATATGTTCAGAAATGTGAGTTTCCCTCACCCACCCCATTTACACACACAAAACCACCCCCACCGGGACATTTTCAAAATGACACCTGCAACCAGAAAACCACTCGAGCCAAAACACTTAAAAATGAATTTGGGCAGGTGAATACAAAAATTGGCACGGTAAAATATGTTCAGAAATACAAGTTTCACTCCCCGGGCCCCAAAATACCCACATTCTGGCGCCCAGACAGCAAACACACCCTCACAGCACTCAAACAGTGCACTGGGCGCCAGATTACCAGCAACTTGGCGCCCCAGACAGCAACACACTCACCCAGTCACTGCTACAGTGACACAGGCGCCATTTCTCTAGGAAATTGGCGCCCTGCACTTCAACATTCCTCAGAAACTTCCTGCTACAGTACCTGGGGCGCACAATTCCTAGCCATATGGCGCCCCAACCTCAAAATTCCCAAATTCTACAAATCCTCTCAAACCAATCCACATTATAATCATTCTAACACCTCCAATTTCACAAATTAACAAACAATTGCACATCCAAATCATCAATTACATCAAAATCACGAAATCATATATTATAAAACCCTAACTCACGCTCTAAATCAATTTTACCAACAAATTCATCAAATTCAAGAAATCAAATCATCATGCAATCATCAATTAACATCAAACAGCCCCTATGATATACATATAACCCATTATCTCCTCTATTATAGAGTGAGACTCCCCTTACCTCAAATTAACCGTAGAGAAGTCCTTTTCACAGAGTCACGTTCAAAACCTCAAAGAACAAGAGCTCCTTCTCTTCCTTTCTCCTTGTGCGATTGCTCTTTCCTCTTTCTCTCTAGGGTTGCGCCGCTTTCCCTTTCTCTCTCTCTTCTCTCTATTCGCTTCTTTCTCTTCTCTTCACAAATGAGAGAAAATTCTACTTTTGGCTATATGTATATTGGGCCAAGCGCACTTGGGCCCTTTTTTACACCCCTTCTCCATTTCTTCCACCATCCCCTTCAATTAAAATAAATTACTGAATTATAAACACTATTTTATATTCTATTGTAATTTAAAACAGTGTAACACTTTAAATAATTTAATCAATTGCTTAATTAAATCATTTAGGGTGTTACAATTAAAGGCTAGGTGTTTTACACAAGTGCCTGAGCATGAGCTTGTCGAAATGGCTGCAGGTGGCCTTGATTATGCAATTAGAAACAAATTGGATACTTCTCATTTGAGAGACATGGCCCAATTAGCCGATAGAGTTCGACAAGTAGAAAGGCTGAAAGAGGAAAAGGCTAGAGTGAATAAATTCAATAAAAAAGAAAACTCAGTTGGCTTTCATAAAAAAGAAAAAATAGCCTATGTTGATGAGGAATTCGACTTTGCATTTAGTGATGTCGAAGCAGAGAAAATAGATGTGGCTGAACTTAAGCCTGGTCCTCCTTATTCTTGTAAACTATTAAGGCCTGCAAATGGGAATAATCCTATAGAGCCAAAAAATGATAGATTTGTGCCTAAAACTTACACTTTTGATGTTACTAAATGTGATGAAATTTTTGATCTTTTAGTAACTGATGGCCAAATAATAGTGCCTAATGGCCTGAAAGTACCTCCTCTCGAACAGAGAAAGAAAAAGGGTTACTGTAAGTTTCATAATTTTTTGGGACATACAACTGACCGTTGTGTACTTTTCAGGGACATAGTTCAAAAGGCGATCGAAGAAGGAAGACTTAAATTTGGCGATAAAAAGAACAAAGCTCCAATGCAGATTGACGCTGATCCACTCCATCAGGCCGAAGCCATGTATGCAGAGCCAATCGAAATGAATATAAGCATGGTTGATGTGAAGATGGTAGGTTCTCCTAAACCTGCAAACCTTCTACAGAAAAACTCAAAAGTGTCGTACAGTGGATGATGGCTGTACAAAAGATTACTCAGGAAGAGTATGACGAAAAAGTACAGTTTGTATACCCTAAGGCTGAAGAGGAATTGATAGATTTCCTCAATAGGTGCAAGTTAAAAAACTCTGAGGTAATGCTGTGCCCCAGATGTAGCGCTGTTTTCGACAAAGAGGCGGCCAAGAGTGTTGAAGGCTATGGAGTTCGACAACCACTGAAGAGAAAATGGCTAGACAAAAAGCCAAACTTCAGTTTCAAAAGAGGAGATCTTCCTTACAAGGCTAAGAGTTCAACTAAGCCTTCGACAAGCAAGCAGCAGTCTGCTGGTAAGAATACAACTAAGAAGGAGTTTGTGTTGTCAGCATCTGCCAAATCATTTGTTCCAATGGCAAACCCTCCAAACGAAAAGTGGATACATGCTGGTTGTAAACACTACAGAAATGCTGCTCCACAGGCTGAACCTGTTAAGCCAAATCCAAGTGAGGCTGCAAAGTATAATTACAGGAATAATTATAAAGGAAAGAATCCTATGACAAAGACTCAATGGCGTCGATTCCAACGCTCAAAGAAGAAAGCAACACTTGTTGCCAATGAGCGAACGCCAGGGAGTTCGAAGGCGGCTAAGAATATGACTTCTAAAGCCGTGGCGACTACGAAAGTGAGTATAGGTGCTGCCAACCAAGTGAATGCTGGAAACAAGGCCAAAGGCAAAGCCATTGTGATGGAAAAGCCTAGAAGGCCTGCAACTGAGAGAATTTTTCCTCCACTATCATCTTTGAAAAAGAAAGATGCTGAATTCGACATGGATGAGGACATAACTTCAGATTTTGAAGATTCTGAAGCTAGCTTTGATGTCATATGTAATGTGGTATCTATTCTACCAAGTGAATACGATGTCATCACAGTTCCTAATGATGTTGAGGAAAACTTCACTGAAGATATGGCTAATCATAAGCCAGTGTGTTATTATGTAATGAACAATGGTTGTGTCGAAGACCAAATGGCTACTTTCGAGAAGCCAGATGAAGGCATGCAACACCACTTAAAGCCATTGTATGTTCAAGCTAAAGTTAATGGCGTGGGCATCAATAAAATACTAGTGGATGGAGGTGCTGCAGTAAACCTAATGCCTCAAGCGTTGTTGAAAACAATAGGAATGTTCGACACAGATCTCAAGCCTCATAATATTGTTTTAACTAACTATGAAGGCAAATCTGGCCAATCTTTGGGGGCAATAGAAGTTGAGATAGTGGTAGGCACTGTTAAAAGAACCACTATGTTCTTTGTTATAGCTTCTAAGGCAAGCTATAATCTGCTCCTTGGTAGGGAATGGATACATGGAGTTGGTGCTGTGCCTTCAAGCCTACATCAAAAACTGGTGATGTGGAAAGAAGATGGTCTAGTGGAGTATGTCGAAGCTGACCAGAGTTATTTTCTTGCTGATGTAAACCATGTTACCAAGGAAAATTTTGAGAAGCAAATGGCGAATATTGCGCCATGTACATCTTCCAATCAAGCATATATCTCTTCTGATAATGTGCTTTCCTCAGTTCATCTATACCCAACCCATGGTTTTGTTTGGGAAAGGGAAGTAATGGAAGATGCAAGTGTTTATCCTGAAGGTGTTCTACCTCCAACAGGATGGGACACTGAATCTTAAAAGGTTTTAGATGTCAGTACCCAATGCATGGGATAGAATTACGGCTTACATGGCCGAAAATAAAGTAAAAGCGGCTTTGGAAGCCGAAGTAATTCATCAAACAATGGCTGTCGAAGCCATAGCTTCATCTGAAGAAAATGGTGAAGTCATAGATGACAAACTTGATTGCATTTATGATGACGAACCATTAGGTTTTGAAAAAGATCCTAAAGATTCGACAAAGCGTATGCAAGCTCAAGATCCAGTGGAAGAAGTGGATTTGGGAGATGGCTTAGTCAAAAGGCCAACGTATATTAGTGCACATCTTGATGTTGCCTTCAAAACCCAAGTTATTTCACTTTTGCAGGAGTTCAAAGATTGCTTTGCTTGGGAATATAACGAAATGCCTGGTTTGAGTCGAGAAGTAGTAGAATTGCAAATACCTATTCGACCAGGAAAGAAACCAGTAAAGCAAACACCAAGAAGATTTGCTCCTCAAATATTGGCTAAAATCAAAGAAGAGATCGAAAGGTTGTTCAAGAGCAAATTCATCAGAACTGCCAGGTGAATTCTTGGGTTTTGTAGTACACAAGAAAGGCATAGAAATCAATCAAAATAAGACTAAAGCAATTATGGAAACGAAGGCTCCTTCGACCAAGAAAGAACTTCAGTCATTGCTGGGAAAAATCAATTTCCTTCGAAGGTTTATCTTAAATCTAAGTGGCAAAACACAAGCATTTTCGCCATTGTTAAGACTGAAGAAAGAAGATGAGTTCAAGTGGGAGCAAGTTCACCAAGCAGCTTTTGATTCAATTAAGTCTTATTTAATGAAACCACCAATTTTATTGCCTGTTATTAGAAACAAAATGCTAAAATTGTATATAGCAGCTTCTGATAACACAATAGGTAGTATGTTAGCACAAGAGGATGATAATGGTGTCGAAAGAGCCATTTATTACCTTAGTAGGGTTTTGATTGATGCTGAAACAACGTATAGTCCAATAGAAAAATTATGCCTTTGCTTGTATTTCTCATGTACGAAGTTAAAGCAATATATAAAGTCAGCAGATGTTTATGTTTATTCGCACTTTGATGTTATTAAACATATGTTATCAAAACCAATGTTGCATAGTAGAATTGGTAAATGGGCTTTAGCTTTGTTAGAATATAACTTAACTTATCAGCCTCTTAAATCAATCAAAGGACAAGTGGTTGCTGATTTCATAGTAGACCATTTCGTTGTCGAACATGAGATAAATTCGTTAGACATACGTCCTTGGAAGTTATATTTCGATGGTTCAAGCCATAAAAATGGAGTTGGTATTGGAATCTTAATCATTTCTCCAGATAATATTCCAACGAAATATAGCTTTAAAATTCGAGATTTATGCTCCAATAATGAAGCTGAGTATGAGGCTTTGATAGTAGGCCTTAAAATTTTACTTGACATTCTCAATTAGTTGGTATTGTGGGCAAGTCATGTCGAAATAAAGGGTGATTCTCAATTAGTTGTCAAACAATTGACAAAAGAATACAAATGCATCAATGAACACCTTATTAAATATTTTATTGTTGTCAATACTTTGTTAAAAAGGTTTACATCAGTACACCTAGAACATTTACCACGAATTGAAAATCACGTGGCAAATGAGTTGGCACAAATTGCCTTAGGCTACAAAGTTTCAAAACAAAGCCTAGAAGAGTTAATTGAGATAAAAGATAAACTTATTTCAAAGGACTCTCTTTATAATGACACTTCTTCGACATTATTGTCAACACCAAAAATTGGGGGGGGGGGGCAATAAATACTGAAGTATGCGTCGAAAAACGTCACATTTTTGATGATATTGATTTAGCAGAAATTTTTGCTATTGACAATATGGTTGTTGATGATTGGCGTAAACCTATTGTAGAGTATTTGCAAAATCCTACAGGAAACACTAATAGAAAAGTGAAGTACAGAGCTCTGAGCTATGTGCTAATTGGAAATGAGTTGTTCAAACAAACTCCTGAAGGGGTACTATTAAAATGTCTTAGTGAGAATGAGGCATACTTAGCAGTTTCTAATACGCATAGTGGAGCATGTGGTTCACATCAAGTAGGCCATAAAATGAAATGGTTGTTGTTTCGACAAGGAATATACTGGCCAACTATTTTGAAAGATTGTATAGAGTTTGCTAAAGGTTGCCAAGAATGCCAAAAACATGCTGGAATACAACATGTGCCTGCAAATGAATTACATTCTATAGTGAAGCCTTGGCCATTCAGAGGATGGGCTTTAGATGTGATTGGAGAAATAAAACCAGCCTCATCAAAAGGCCATAGATACATTCTTGTAGGAATTGATTACTTTACTAAATGGGTAGAGGCAATACCTTTAGCCAACGTAGATCAAGAAGCAGTAATGAAGTTTATTCAAAATCATATCATTTATAGATATGGGATTCCAGAAACCATTACTACAGACCAAGGCACTGTTTTTACTGGTCGAAAAATGGTAGAATTTGCTTCTGAAATTGGTTTCAAGTTGTTAACTACGACACCATACTACGCACAAGCCAATGGTCAGGTAGAAGCTGCCAATAAAATCATTATTAACTTGATTAAAAAGCACGTTGGACGTAAACCCAAAAATTGGCATAGTACTCTTGACCAAGTGTTTTGGGCTTGTCGAACTTCACCTAAAGAGTCTATCAACACTACTCCTTACAGGTTAACATTTGGACATGATGCAGTGTTACCTGTTGAAATTTGTTTACAATCAACAAGAATTCAGAAACAGTGGGAAATCCCTTCCGATCATTATTGGAATATGATGATTGATGAATTAGTTGATTTAGACGAAGAAAGGTTGTTGGCTTTAGAAATGCTCATTCGACAGAAAGAGAGAGTAGCTAAAGCCTATAACAAAAAGGTTAAGTTAAAAACCTTTGAAGAAGGAGAATTAGTGTGGAAAGTTTTATTGCCTATGGATAAAAAAGATAGAGTCTTAGGCAAATGGTCACCAGGATGGGAAGGACCATTTCGCGTATTCCAATGCTTTTCGAATGGGGCCTATGAAATCGAAGAGTTGGGTGACGAAAACAGAATATTTCGAATAAATGGCAAATACTTACAACAGTATAGGCCAACATTAACTGAGATAAGAGTTGAACAAACGTAGATAAATGAAAATTGTTCACAAGTGGTAATGTATGATGCAAAATAAAAAGTACATAACCATTATAAAATTGTTAAACTATTACAAAATCTCAGAAATTCGTCAAAGTTGTTTTGAGCCTCTCAAGAATGTTGGCACTCAAAGAAATGGAAGTCTCAAGAAGGTGCAAATCTCTGTCGAGTTCAGCAAGAGTAGCTTGATGTTGGTTGGCTTTCTCCAAATGCTCTATGGCCGTCAACGCCTTAGTTGTTTTGATTGACGAAGAGGCAGCCCCCATTCTTTCGACGACTAAGCCTTTTGATACTTAGCATTTGACAGTTTGGTCTGAAGTATTTTTATCTCTTCGTCATAGCGCGTGATATCCGCATCCCATTTAGCAATTGCCTTCTCGTCATTTGCTGCTTGGGTTTCGAGAGCTTCAATATCATCTTGATCAGCTTTAAGAGAAGCAAGCTCTACTTCGCAAAGTTGGTTCTCCTGAGCTTTGTGCTTGAGGATATTGGACCGTTGTGTGATCAGAAGAGAAAGCTGCTCGAAGATAGGACCAAACTCCATGAAGAAGGTGAGGAGATCTTGAGGAGGATCTAACTTGGTTATTTTATGAATGAGTGATTTGACTTCAAGATATACAGATGGGTCACTTTCAATGTTCGCCACAAGATTCCCCTCTAAGACTTTAGCCTTCAACTGACGAAGTAGGCTCTCTACTGACTCCTGGTTGATAGAACTAAGAGAAGTGTTCGAAGAATTGCAAATCAAACGATTTGACGAACTTTGGAGACTAAGCATGATCTTCAAAGCTGCCAAAGGGTCTTTCTTTTTCAGCTCAGCCAATTCTTGGTCACTAACAGCACTGTTAGATGATTCTTTGGCAGAAATGTCTTGGTTTCCAGGTTCATCCCTTCCAAGTTCTTCTTGTCCTTGGTCGATCATATTCTCGTCAGGATTTTCATCAGAAATAGCTACTACTTCTTGTCCTTCATTTTCTGGGCTTTTGGTTCCCAAAACTTGAGCATTTTCTTCAACAATGGCCTCTTGCTCGACGCCATCAGCCTTTGTAATAGTTGCATCGAAAATGGGAAGTTCAGGCTCGACAAGTTCTTGAAAAATTTCCTCAGCAGCTACACCAAGTGGTGACGAAGGCAAAGAAGGTCTTGTAGCAGACAATTCTCGTTCTGCAACTTCAGTCAAAGACTCGACAGCAGGGGTAGTAACATATTGTTCACCTGTAACACCCCAAAATAATTCAATTAATTAACTTAGTTGAGTTATTAAGGGTTTGCAACATTTTACTTTAAGTCAAGTAATTCATTAAGTGAGTGTTAAGCATGTGTTACTCTTTAGGAAAGTGTCTAAGTTAGGAGAGGGTGTGGGTAGTAGAAGCCCACGGCCTAATAAGGCCAAGGCCCATTTAAGTCCCTTAGGACATGTTAAATGGTGCCTTCGAAGGAGACATTCCATTTATTCCAAAGTAGTTAAGTTACCAAATTGAGTAAGTAGAGAGAGAAGTGAACTGAGGAGAGAAGGAAGAGAATCTGGCGTGGGAGTTCAAGCTAGGAGAGGAGAGCTTGTTGCTGTGGTTATTGGAGAGTGAAGGGTTCTCATCTTTCTCAAGTTATTAAGGTTAGGGGGCTCTTTTAATCCTTGTAATGTTTGTGTTTGATAGTATTTCGGTGTGAGTGGTTCTGATCACCTTGCATGTGTGTTTTATGTGTTGTTCATGACATGTTTGCTGTGTTTTTGCTCCTTGCTGTGATTTGTGGTGAGGTATGATGGTGGATCGGTTTGGAAAGAGAGAGGAGTGTAACACTCTCTCTGTTCTGTGTGGTACGAAGAGAGCATTGCATGATGAGGCATCAAAGTGTGAATCGGTGTAGTGTGAAGAAAATGAGTTGCATGTAGAGTTAGGGAGAGGATCGGAGACGATGGAGTGAGTATCCGAGTGTGCATGAGTGTGGTGAGCTGGAAATGGGTTGCATGTTGGGTTTAAGTAAAGAAACAGAGTAAAAGAAGTAAAATGGGAGTTAAGCGCCTTTATTACGCGCGTAAACCGAAGTACCCTTTCAGCAGAGTGAGAGAAACCGAGGGTTGAGGAAGTCAACGCCTAGAGTGTCTTAGTGTCTGAGAGTCTGTTGGTGATTTTTGAGGGAGAGCATGTGTCCAAACACCATTAGCGAGGGGTAGGGACGCATAAACCGAAGTGTAGGTGTTTCGCCTTAAGGTTACCGAGGTGTAGAGGTAGTGAACCGAGGTCCTCAGGCCGAGGTAGCGTCACCAAGGTGAAACGCCAAGTGCCTAAGTGTAGGTAAACTGAACCAGGGAATACTGAGAAGTGAATCCATGACTTAGATGATTTTAGTGTAAGGGAGTGCCTAACTGTGAGCGCGCTACCGAATTGAGGGTTTGAGTGTAGTTAGCCGAGGTACACACATAGTGTGCCGAGGTGATGTTGAGTAGTTAGCCGAGGTACACACATTGTGTGCCGAGGTGATGTTAGGCGCCAATGTAGCCTAGCACATTGTGGGACGCCACTGTGAGTGCTATTTTAGCATCAAATGTGCCAAGTATGGGAGCGATTAAGTCCATTTTGGTCCTTAGGTGACATTTCTGTCCCTAAGTGTCGTTGCGGTCCTCGGTGTGACAATTAGTCCACCATGGGGTGCCGAGGTGACTTAGAGGTCGGTTGTAGGTCCTAGGGTGATTCTACAGGTGTAGTAGGGCCGACCTTAGCTCTGTGATGATGTCTAGATGGTGTAGACGTCAGTGTGAGCGACGGAGTAGAACGACAGAGTAAAACGACGGAGTAACGACAGTGAACGACGGTGTAAGCATTCACATGCGTTATGATTGATTGGTGTGTGATTGCATTTGTCATGAAGTCACATGTTGTAACACCCTAAATGATTTAATTAATTATTTGATTAAATTATTTAAAGTGTTGCATTATTTTAAGTATATTAAATCGTTAATATAGTCTTTTATTTTTCTTAATTGAAGGGGATGGTGGAAGAAATGGACAGGGGGTGTAAAAAGGGCCCAAGTGCGTTTGGCCCAATGTATATATAGCCAAATTAGGCATTTGTTCTCATTTGGTGAGAAAAGAAAGAAAGGTTGCGAAGAGAGAAGAGAGAAAGGAGGAGCACGGCGCGAAACCCTGAGCGCGAGGAGAGAGAGCTTATGAGGAGAAAGGAGAAGAGGAAAGCTCCATAGTTCTTTGTGGTTATTGTGCGTGACTCGGAGAAAGAGAGTTTCTACGGTTAATTTGAGGTAAGGGAATCTTAATTCAAAATAGAAGAGATAATGGGTATTATATGTGTCATAGAAATTTGTTTTGATGTTATTTGATGATCACATGTTGATTGATTTCTTGAATTTGATGAAATTGTTGGTAAAAATTGATTTAGGTATGAGTTAGGGTTTTGTAATATATGAATTGGTGATTTTGATGTTAATTGATGATTTGAGTATGCAATTGGTTGTTTGATTATGCAATTAGGAGTGTTAGAAGGATTATTGGGTGAATTGGTTTGGAAGATTTTGGAAAAATTGGGGTTTTGGGGTTTGGGGCGCCAAGATGCTAGGATTCAGCGCCACGTATGCTGCTTCATTGGCTAAGTTTAGAGTTGGTGCGGGAATGCTCTTTGCCGGGCGCCACATTCTTTGGGAAAATGGCGCCACATGCACCGCTCATGTCTTTGGAATATGTTTTGTGCGAGGTTGTTACGCCAGGCGCCAAGTTCTTTGGGAAAATGGCGCCACATGCCTGTGTTTGTGTGTTGGAGTGCGTGTGTGCGGTGGGATGGGGCGCCAAATGCCGCCTCGGGGTGCCCGAGAATGGCGCTGTGTCACCATGCTTGATGTCTGCAGGTGAGTGAGTTCTTTGTCTGCAGCGCGCGAGAATGTGGGTATTTTGGAGCCCGGGAGTGCAACTTGTATTTCTAAACATATTTTCTCGTGCCAACTTTTGTATTCACCGCCAACTTTCAATTCTAAGTGTTTTGGCTCGAGTGGTTTTCTCGATTGCAAGTGTATTTTTGAAAATGTTCCGTAGGGCTCGTTTTGGGTGTGTTTTGGAGCCCTGAGTGCAACTTGTATTTCTAAACATATTTTCTCGTGCCAACTTTTGTGTTTACTCCTTAACTTTCAATTTTAAGTGTTTTGGCTCGAATGGTTTTCGATTTCAAGTGTATTTTCGAAAATGTCCCGGTAGAGGCTCGTTTTATGTGTGTTTTGGAGCCCGGGGAGTGAAACTTACTTTTCTAGGCATATTTCACTGTGCCAAATTTTGTGTTCACCTGCCCAAATTCATTTTTAAACATTTTGGCTCGGGTGGTTTTTGATTTGAAAGTGTTGGGTGAGCTGGGTCAACAGGGGCGCCAACCGTGTCTTTGCTGTGTGTCTTAGTTTGTGTCCAAATCGTATGCGAGTTTGTGTCTAGGTCCATGTTGCCCGGGCGCGCCAGTTGCTAGGAAAGTGGCGCCCGGTGGGTGTGTTGCCACGGGCGCCAAAATCTTTGAGTTTACGGCGCCTAGTCTTTGTGTTGCACCGGGGGCGCCGAATGTGGGGAAAATGGCGCCTGGTGCTGCCAAGTGCCTAAGAGGGTGCTGTTTTGGTCCCTAGGTGACAGTTTGGTCCCTAGATGATTGTTTTGGTCCTAAGTGGTGGTTTAGGTCCCTGAGTAAGGTTGAGTGCCCTAGAGGAGAATAGTCCGGTGGGACATAATGGTGTTGAGGGTTTATAATGAGGTGATTGAGCATGCCATGGGGGCATGGGCGGTGGAGCCAAGCCGGGAGGGCTATAAAATGAGATTGACAATCAAGTAAGAGTAATGGGTGTATTGAATTGTTTGAAATGATGTTTGTGATGTACATGGAGTCTCATGCATACATTGGGTGCGATCGTAGAGTTTATAATATGATATGTGAAGCTCGAGGCGTAGGGGCCTTATAAATGATTGTGAAGCCTGAGGGCGGCCGGGGGGCCTTATAAAGTGATTGGGAAGCCTGAGGGCGGCCGGTGGGCCAATGGTACCACATGCATACCAACATTGCATACATTCCCATTAGTGCATGAATGTTGTTGGTGATGTTTAGGCGTGTTTGAGTGTCTTTGTAAACTATGCTTATATATTGCTTATTATCACTTTTATTATATAGTTCGAGACTCACCCTTTCTGTTGTTATTTACCACGGTGTAGTCGAGTGAGGGCTTTCTACCTTCACTACTCCCCAGTCGATGCTGCTCGATCACGTAGCACCTGGGGGTCGGGGTTTAGACTGTTGTTGCTTGTTTTGCTCCTTGTTGAGCCTTATGTATTTGTTTGATATTGCTGGATTATGCTGTTGAGATAATGATTACTTTCCGCTGCAATATGTGAAACTATATTTCTATGAGTTGATCTACCGTGTTACGTATTCGGATTTTGGTTTATGATAAAGAGTTGTGACGCTCCATTTCGTGGATTATTAAATTATGTTATACTATTAGTGTCTTTGAATGACTATGGCTAAACCGTGGTTCGCCACTAAGGCTAGATTTTCTTTATTGGTGTATTTACAAGGGCATCACCGAGAGCCTTGCAAAGGTGGCCAATGCTCATTGCAAGTAGTATCGATTACACAGTAATCCCATATTCAGCCAGGGCACTATTTTATAACACACTAAACTAAAAGATGACCAGAAAAGATTTTTGTATACTCTGATTTTTGATTTAAATTGCCGGGTAGAAATGGGGTGTTACATTAGTGGTATCAGAGCAAAAGTTCGGTCTGTCCGACCAAGTGTGTCTGTTTGTCATGTTGTGTATGACAGTTAGGAGTCTTGAATTAGTTCTAAATTGTTGTTCATGCTGCTGATAGAGGTGAGTTCCAGAACCGGAGTAAGCCATATGAGGTGACTGCTGATTGAGGAAAACAGAGGTATGCTGGTGGTAGTAAGTCTGCTGTGGGCAAGAAGCCAAGTGGGGGAGATGCTCCCGCTGATATGGTGTGTTTCAAGTGTGGCAAGCCGGGTCACAAGAGCTTCGATTGCAAGTCAGTAAGTTTCCTTCCTCCGGAAGAGGAAGGGTCCGTTTGGTTGTTTGCGGGTCAGCTGCATAAAGTTATGAAGGAGGGTGGTCAGCTGTTTGCTTTGATGGCACCTATGTCTGCTGAGAACCAAGCTGTAGTTGATGGGTTGCAAGTGGTGTGTGAGTTCCCTGAAGTGTTTCCTGACGAGAATTCCTAGTGTGCCACCAGAGAGGGAAGTTGAATTTGGGATTGAGCTGGTGCCTGATGCTAGGCCTGTGTCTATGGCATGTGCCGTCTGGGATGTCGGCTTCTGAGTTGTCGGAATTGAAGAAGCAGTTAGAGGAGCTTCTTGAGAAGGAGTTTGTGAGGCCTAGTGTGTCACCATGGGGAGCTCCAGTCTTGTTGGTTAAGAAGAGGGATGGGAGTATGCGTCTGTGCGTGGACTACAGACAATTGAATAAAGTAACTATCAAGAATAAGTATCCTCTTCCGAGGATAGATGATCTGATGGATCAGCTGGTGGGTGCTAAAGTGTTTAGCAAGATTGACTTGAGGTCAGGGTATCACCAGATTAAGGTGAAGGATGAAGACATCCAGAAAACAGCAGCTATCTATATCGGTTTGTGGTTGTTTTTATTGATGATATTCTGGTGTACTCAAAATCTGAGGAAGAGCATGCAGGGCACTTGAGGGTGGTGCTAGAGGTTTTGAAAGAGAGGAAGTTGTATGCCAAGTTGTCAAAGTGTGAGAGTTGGAGCGTAGGGTCGGCTTGTAGTTCTTTGAGGTGTAGCATGGGTATACCGAGGTGATTCTTTGGAGTATGGCGTGTATTTATACACCTAAGTGTAGTTCTTTGAACCGAGGTTGCCGAGATGGTATGGCAACCGAGGTGAATGAAATAGAGGCTTGTACCTAAGTGAACGAGGTGAGTGATAGGCGACCTAAGTTAAGTAACCATGGCAACCGAGGTGAGACGCAAGGGGCGCCATTGAAGATAAGATGCGTGACTAAGTGTAGGCATAGCCGAGGTGGTGAACCGAGGTGATTAAGGGTGACTTGAAATAGAAGTAACCTAGTTGCGTTAAGACTAAGGTGAAGTAAGTATGGTAGTTGTGGTATAAGTATAGATGCCGAGAGGATTTATGGTGCAGAGAGGAGGCTTAGTGCACGTGTGTCGAGGTTAGTGGTGCGTGTGCCGAGGTTCCAGGAGAGGGTGCCGAGGTGCCGTTCGAAGCCACAGTTGCGCAAGGCGCTGCCAGGCGCAACTGGGGGTGTTGTTTGGCGTTGTGAACGCTTAAGTGGTTGAAAAGGGATAGTCCGTTTAGTCCCTAAGTGACGTTTTAGTCCTAGGTGACGTTGTGGTCCTCGTAGTGACTGTTTAGTCCACTACGTTGGGTGTGAGGATGTTGGGGTAGTGTGAGAACTACAATTGGAGGTGTATTGGATGGTGAGTTGGACGATAGCCATGGGGCTATGTCCGAGGTGTGATGACAGCCTTAGAGCTTTGAGTAGCGATGTGTTTAAGTGGTGAGGTTCCAAATGGGAACTGACGTTGAGTGATGGGTCTAGGACCTCGTTCCTGTGTTGTACCCGTGGTGTTTGAGGTCGCCTTCCAGGCATTCTGGTGTGAGAAGACTTCGGTCTCTTTGGTGTTGAGGCGCCCAGTGAGGGTTAGAAAGG
Source organism: Oxytropis ochrocephala (assembly GCA_020916435.1). Classification (NCBI taxonomy): domain Eukaryota; kingdom Viridiplantae; phylum Streptophyta; class Magnoliopsida; order Fabales; family Fabaceae; genus Oxytropis; species Oxytropis ochrocephala. The sequence continues at coordinate 93,369,554 of CM037092.1, read as the reverse complement.
TGGCTTATAGGGTGGCTTTGCCGCCTAATCTTTCGAACTTGCACGATGTATTCCACGTGCCACAGCTTCGGAAGTATATTCCAGACCCGTCTCATGTGAATCACACGGGTGATGTAGAGGTACGTGAGAACCTCACTGTGGAGACTATGCCAGTGAAGATTGATGATAGAGAAGTGAAGGTGTTGAGAGGGAAAGACATTGCCTTGGTCAAGGTAGTGTGGTTGAAATTTCTTGGTGAGAGTATGACTTGGGAGTGGAGAGCGGGGATGCGGGAGTCGTATCGAGTTTGTTTGAATCAGTGTATGAATTTCGAGGACGAAATTTCCTAAGTGGGGGAGAGTTGTAACACCCTAAATGATTTAATTAATTATTTGATTAAATTATTTAAAGTGTTGCATTATTTTAAGTATATTAAATCGTTAATATAGTCTTTTATTTTTCTTAATTGAAGGGGATGGTGGAAGAAATGGACAGGGGGTGTAAAAAGGGCCCAAGTGCGTTTGGCCCAATGTATATATAGCCAAATTAGGCATTTGTTCTCATTTGGTGAGAAAAGAAAGAAAGGTTGCGAAGAGAGAAGAGAGAAAGGGAGGAGCACGGCGCCAAACCCTAGAAGCGAGGAGAGAGAGAGCTTGCAAGGGAGAAAGGAGAAGAGGAAAGCTCCATAGTTGCTGTGGTTATTGTACGTGACTCGGAGAAAGAGAGTTTCTACGGTTAATTTGAGGTAAGGGGAGTCTCACTCTATAATAGAGGAGATAATGGGTATTATATGTGTCATAGGGGCTGTTTTGATGTTATTTGATGATCACATGTTGATTGATTTCTTGAATTTGATGAAATTGTTGGTAAAAATTGATTTAGGTATGAGTTAGGGTTTTGTAATATATGAATTGGTGATTTTGATGTTAATTGATGATTTGAGTATGCAATTGGTTGTTTGATTATGCAATTAGGAGTGTTAGAAGGATTATTGGGTGAATTGGTTTGGAAGATTTTGGAAAAATTGGGGTTTTGGGGTTTGGGGCGCCAAGATGCTAGGATTCAGCGCCACGTATGCTTCAGCTAAGTTTAGAGTTGGTGCAGGGAATGCTCTCTTGCCGGGCGCCACATTCTTTGGGAAAATGGCGCCACATTACCGCTCATCATGTCTTTGGAATATGTTTTGTGCGAGGTTGTTACGCGGGCGCCAAGTTCTTTGGGAAAATGGCGCCACATGCAATTGCTTGTGTGTTGGAGTGCGTGTGTGCGGTGTGGGCGCCAAATGCTTTGCCTCGGGGTGCCTGAATGGCGCTGTGTCACCATGCTTGATGTCTGGGTGAGTGAGTTCTTTGTCTGGGCGCGAGAATGTGGGTATTTTGGAGCCCGGGAGTGCAACTTGTATTTCTAAACATATTTTCTCGTGCCAACTTTTGTATTCACTGCCAACTTTCAATTCTAAGTGTTTTGGCTCAGTGGTTTTCTGATTGCAAGTGTATTTTTGAAAATGTTAGGTAGGGCTCGTTTTGGGTGTGTTTTGGAGCCCTGAGTGCAACTTGTATTTCTAAACATATTTTCTCGTGCAACTTTTGTGTTTACTCGCCAACTTTCAATTTTAAGTGTTTTGGCTCGAATGGTTTTCGATTTCAAGTGTATTTTCGAAAATGTCCCGGTAGAGGCTCTCGTTTTATGTGTGTTTGGAGCCCGGGAGTGAAACTTACTTTTCTAGGCATATTTCATCATGTACAAATTTTGTGTTCACACTGCCCAAATTCATTTTTAAACATTTTGGCTCGGGTGGTTTTTGATTTGAAAGTGTTGGGTGAGCTGGTCAACGGGGCGCCAACCGTCTTTGCTGTGTCTTAGTTTGTGTGCAAACGTATGCGAGTTTGTGTCTAGGTGCATGTTGCCCGGGGGCGCCAGATTGCTAGGAAAGTGGCGCCCGGTGGGTGTGTTGCCACGGGCGCCAAAATCTCCGAGTTCTCGGCGCTTAGTCTTTGTGTTGCACCGGGCGCGAAATGTGGGGAAAATGGCGCTGGTCTTTGCCAAGTGCCTAAGAGGGTCTTTGTTTTGGTCCCTAGGTGACAGCTTTGGTCCCTAGATGATTGTTTTGGTCCTAAGTGGTGGTTTAGGTCCTCGAGTAAGGTTGAGTGCCCTAGAGGAGAATAGTCCGGTGGGACATAATGGTGTTGAGGGTTTATAATGAGGTGATTGAGCATGCCATGGGGGCATGGGCGGTGGGCCAAGCCGGGAGGGCTATAAAATGAGATTGACAATTGAAGTAAGAGTAATGGGTGTATTGAATTGTTTGAAATGATGTTTGTGATGTACATGGAGTCTCATGCATACATTGGCTGCGATCGTAGAGTTTATAATATGATATGTGAAGCTTTGAGGCGGCGGGGGCCTTATAAATGATTGTGAAGCTCGAGGCGGCCGGGGCCTTATAAAGTGATTAGGAAGCTCGAGGGCGTGCGGTGGGCCAATGGTACCACATGCATACCAACATTGCATACATTCCCATTAGTGCATGAATGTTGTTGATGATGTTTAGCGTGTTTGAGTGTCTTTGTAAACTATGCTTATATATTGCTTATTATCACTTTTATTATATAGTTCGAGACTCACCCTTTCTGTTGTTATTTACCACGGTGAGTCGGGAGTGAGGGCTTTCTACCTTCACTACTCCCCGAGTCGATGCTGCTCGATCGTAGCACCTAGGGGTCGGGGTTTAGACTCGTTGTTGCTTGTTTTGCTCCTTGTTGAGCCTTATGTATTTGTTTGATATTCTTTGGATTATCTTTGTTGAGATAATGATTACTTTCATTGCAATATGTGAAACTATATTTCTATGAGTTGATCTCATCGGTGTTACGTATTCGGATTTTGGTTTATGATAAAGAGTTGTGACGCTCCATTTCGTGGATTATTAAATTATGTTATACTATTAGTGTGCTGAATGACTATGGCTAAACTGTGGTTCGCCACTAAGGCTAGATTTTCTTTCGCTGGTGTATTTACAAGGGCATCACTGAGAGCCTTGCAAAGGTGGCCAATGCCTGTTGCAAGTAGTATCAGTTACCTGAGTAATCCCATATTCAGCCAGGGCACTATTTTATAACACACTAAACTAAAAGATGACCAGAAAAGATTTTTGTATACTCTGATTTTTGATTTAAATTGCCGGGTAGAAATGGGGTGTTACACATGTTCATGTGCATATAACGACAGAGGAGGTTTCGACCTCGGATGTGGTAGGACTTCGGTCTCCATATCAAATAACGACGGAGTTAACGACGGAGAGCCGATGGGCTAAATAACGACGGTGGAGGTACCTCATTGCATAAAGCCCTGTGGTTGGGTTGCATACATGCATACATTTCATAATCTACTGTGTTATGAGCTGATTGATAATTGTTGTGATTGTTGAACTATCGGTGAGTGTTGTTTTAGCTGAACCGGGGTGCTTTAGTACTATCTCTAACCTTAAGCTTTCTTCACATTATATTACTTGTGTTAAGAGACTCACCCTAGTTGCTTTATGTTGCCTGCTCTCGTTGCAACTTGCAGGTACTCATGAGTGATGGTTGTGCCTAGCTCAAGTCGGTTGTGTCTGCTCTGGTCGTGTAACACTAGGTTGGGGCCGAGTAGATTTATAATGCTTTTATGCCGATCTTATGTATTTTCTGCTGGATAGTCTTTTGAACTAAAACTATCATATTTTGTTGTAACTTTTACTAAGTATTATGACTTGTTGTATTAATGGCCGAGGTGCCTTATGTTGTGGGCTTAGACCCTTTAGCCGATGTGATGCGCATGTTTACATGTTTAGTAATATGCTGTGCAACTGTTTGACTTAAATGAATTCTGTTTTCCTTTTTAATTCATCAAATGTAGCCCTCCTTTGAGTGGAATTTTGAAACTCTGATTTTAATTTAGTAGATCGAATTGATTAGATAAGGGGGTGTTACATTGTTGGTATCAGAGCATAAGTTCGGTCTTGTCCGACCAAGTATGGAGTCTAAGTGTCTTAAGCTTCGAGTCTTAGGCTCGTTCTAAACCAGTTCTTGATTGTGTGACCAGTGAAGTAAGAATGGCTGGAAGAGCTGGAAGAAATGATGATGCTATAGCTGCTGCGTTGGAGGCGATGGCAAATGTTATGGGGAATTGACTGAGCGGAGATCGCCGATGATCTTTGGAGCTCGTAGGCTCGCTACTTTCGGAGGAGAATCCTCCTACCTTCAGGGAGGTATGATCCTGATGGGGCTCTAGCATGGTTGAAAGAAATAGAGAGAATTTTCGAGTGATGGATCGCACCGATGAGCAAAAAGTGAGGTTTGGGACTCATATGCTCATTGAGGAAGCCGACGATCGTGTGGCTTGAATCTCTTCAAAGGTTGGAGATCACGAGGAAGGGATCACATGGGATATTTTCAAGAGGAGTTTATGAGGAAGTACTACCCAGAAGACGTGAAAGGAAAGAAAGAGATGGAATTCTTGGAGCTCAAACAAGGTAACATGGCCGTGTCGGAGTATCTTTGCCAAGTTTTCCGAAATTTGGCGAAGTTCTACCCCATTACACTCGAGCTACTTTGAGTTCTCCAAGTGTATCAAGTTTGAGAACGGTTTGAAGCTTGAGATCAAGCGGGCAATTGGGTATCAAAGGATAAGGGTGTATTCCGAGTTGGTAGGCAAACGCGAGAATATATGAAGAAGATAGTGTGGCTACTAGCCGAAATGGGAAGGATAAGAAGACTTTTCAACCTCGTAACCGTTTGGAAACCTTACGACCATTACGGTGGTAGAGGAATGGGAATTCCGCGGGAGAGGAAAGCCTAGTAGGGAGACGCTCTGCTATTCTGACTTGTTACAAGTGTGGATTGCCTGGGCACAAGGCGAAGGAGTGCAAGGCTGAGGTGAAGAGGTGTTATAGATGTGGCAAGGAGGGCCACCTATCTTCTGAGTGTGGGCGAAAATAGATAGTCTGTTTCAATTGTGGAGAGATGGGGCACATCAGTCCCAAGTGTCCAAAGCCGAAGCAAGAGAAAGGCGTGGGGAAAGTGTTTGCATTAGCTGGGTCCGAGGTAGTGAACGAAATCAAAGGTACGTGTTATATCAACGGTGTTCCTCTAGTTGCAATTATAGATACTGGCGCAACTCATTCATTCATTTCTGCCATGTGTGCTAATAGACTGAGTTTAGTGTTGTCTTCATTGGGAAGGGAGATGGTCATTGACACTCCGGCTATGGGTTTAGTGACTACCTCTCTGGTATGTTCGAAGTGCCCACTGACTGTATTCGGTAGGGACTTCTCTGTTAACTTAATTTGTTTACCACTAGAGGGAATGGACGTCATCCTTGGTATGGACTGGTTGGTAGACAACCATGTTCATATTCATTGCGCTGAGAGATCGGTTAGTTTTCCTGCTACCGAGGTAAAGGAATCGGCTTTACTTCCTGCTAGGCAAGTGCACAAGTTGTTAGGAGAAGGGGTTACTCTGTTTGCATTATGGGCGTCATTAACAGTAGAGAATCAAGTCAAGATTGAAGATCTGCCAGTAGTTAGAGAGTTTGCCGAGGTGTTTCCTGAAGAAATACCTGATGTGCCACCTGAGAGAGAGATTGAGTTCACCATAGAATTGATTCCTGGAACAAGACCGGTGTCTATGGCACCTTATAGGATGTCTGCATCCGAGCTGTCCGAGCTGAAGAAACAGTTGGAAGAATTGCTAGAAAGGAAATTCGTGAGTCCAAGCGTGTCACCGTGGGGAGCATCTGTGTTGCTAGTGAAGAAGAAAGATGGAAGCATGAGGTTGTGCGTGGACTACAGACAGTTGAACAAGGTTACAATTAAGAACAAGTATCCACTACCAAGAATTGACGATTTGATGGATCAATTAGTGGGTGCGCAGGTATTTTCCAAAATTGATTTGAGGTCGGGCTACCATCAAATCAAAGTGAAGGACGAAGACGTACCAAAGACGGCTTTTAGAACTCGGTATGGACACTACGAGTACTTAGTAATGCCATTCGGTGTCACTAATGCTCCAGGAGTATTCATGGAGTATATGAATCGTATTTTCCATGAGTACTTAGATCGGTTTGTGGTAGTGTTCATAGACGATATCTTGGTCTACTCCAAGTCGGCAGAAGAGCATGCCGAGCACTTAAGGATAGTGCTGAAGGTTCTGAAGGAGAAGAAGCTGTATGCGAAGCTAACAAAGTGTGAGTTTTGGTTGAGGAAGTGAGTTTCCTAGGCCATGTGATTTCCAGCAGAGGGATTGCGGTGGACCCTTCAAAGATTGAAGCTGTGTTGAAGTGGGAGGCACCCAAGTCGGCCACCGAAGTGAGGAGCTTCTTGGGATTAGCCGGTTACTACAGAAGATTCATTGAGGGTTTCTCCAAATTGGCGTTGCCATTAACCCAATTGACATGTAAAGATAGGGCTTTCGTATGGGATGACCGTTGTGATGAGAGTTTCCAAGAGTTGAAGAGGAGATTGACAACGTCGCCGATCGTGACGTTGCCTAATCCTGAGGATCCTTTTGTGATCTATTGTGATGCATCTAAGTTAGGTTTGGGATGTGTGCTGATGCAAGAAGGTAAAGTAGTGGCGTACGCTTCAAGGCAACTGAAGACTCATGAGAAGAATTACCCCAGTCATGATTTAGAGCTTGCTGCCGTAGTGTTTGCATTGAAGATATGGAGGCATTACCTTTATGGTTCAAGGTTCGAGGTGTTTAGTGATCACAAGAGTTTGCAGTACTTGTTTGATCAGAAGGAATTGAATATGAGGCAGAGGAGATGGTTGGAATTATTGAAGGACTATGACTTCGGTCTGAACTATCACCCAGGGAAGGCCAATGTTGTAGCTGATGCACTGAGTAGGAAATCTCTGCATATGTCATCAATGATGGTAAAGGAACTAGAATTAATTGAACAGTTTAGAGATTTGAGCCTAGTATGTGAAGTAACACCTCAGAGTGTTAAGTTGGGGATGCTGAAGATCACCAATGAGTTCATGGTTAGTATAAGGGAAGCACAGAAGGTTGATGTGAAGTTGGTTGATGTGTTTGTGAGTGTTGGCCGAGCTAATAACAAAGATTTTGAGTTGGATGCGCAAGGATTGTTGAGGTTCAGAGGTCGGATATGTGTACACGATGATGAAGAGATCAAGAAGGCAGTGCGGAAGAGTGTCACGAGAAGTCGGTTGAGTATCCATCCAGGGGCTACGAAGATGTATCAAGACTTGAAGAAATTATTCTGGTGGCAAGGAATGAAGAAGGATGTAGCTCGTTTCGTCTATGCTTGTTTGACTTGCCAGAAGTCAAAGGTGGAGCACCAGAAGCCGGCAGGGTTGATGCAACCGCTGCACATTCCCGAATGGAAGTGGGACAAAGATTTCCATGGACTTTGTAACCGGGTTGCGAGGACAACAAGAGGTTTGACACCATTTGGGTGATTGTTGATAGGTGACAAAGTCATCACACTTTATTCCTATTAACATCACATACCCAAAGGCTTGAGGTTAGCGAGAAATTTATATCAATGTCATTGTGAAGCTTCATGGAATCCCTTTGAGTATTGTGTCGATGAGATCCAAGGTTTACTTCGAATTTTGGAAGAGTTTGCAAGAGGCGTTGGGTTCCAAGTTGCGTTTGAGCTCGGCATACCATCCACAGACTGATGGTCAATCCGAGAGGACTATCCAGTCCTTAGAAGACTTATTGAGAGCTTGTGTGCTTGAGCAAGGAGGTTCGTGGGATTCGTATCTACCATTGATAGAATTCACTTACAACAACAGTCATCATTCAAGTATTGGAATGGCACCATTTGAAGCATTGTATGGCTGTAGGTGTAGGACTCCACTATGTTGGCATGAAACAGGGAGAGAGGGTGGTGTTAGGACCCGATTTGGTTAGAGAGACTACCGAGAAGGTTAAGATGATCGAGAGAGAGATGAGGGCGTCCACAAAGCGCATGAAGAGTTACCATGACAAAAGGAGGAAAGACTTAGAATTTCAAGCCGGTGACCATGTATTCCTTAGAGTCACCCCTGTGACTGGAGTTGGACGAGCTCTGAGGTCCAAGAAACTGTCACCTCGTTTCATTGGACCCTATCAAATCTTGGAGAGAGTTGGGAAGGTGGCATACCGAATTGCATTGCCACCAAATCTGTTAAATTTGCACGATGTGTTCCATGTATCTCAACTGAGGAAGTATGTTCCTGACCCGTCCCATGTCATTCAAATGGATGATGTGCAAGTGAGAGACGACCTCACTGTGGAGACAATGCCAATCAGAATTGAAGACCGAGAAGTAAAGATTCTTAGAGGAAAAGAAATCAAGTTGGTGAAGGTGGTTTGGGTAGGAGCTGCTGGTGAGCATGCTACTTGGGAGCTAGAGAGCAAGATGAAGGAAGCCTATTCCGAGCTGTTTGATTGAGGTAAGATTCTGAGGACGTAATCTCCTAAGTAGGGGAGAGTTGTAACACCTTAAAATAATTCAATTAATTAACTTAGTTGAGTTATTAAGGGTTTGCAACATTTTACTTTAAATCAAGTAATTCATTAAGTGAGTGTTAAGCATGTGTTACTCTTTAGGAAAGTGTCTAAGTTAGGAGAGGGTGTGGGTAGTAGAAGCCCACGGCCTAATAAGGCCAAGGCCCATTTAAGTCCCTTAGGACATGTTAAATGGTGCCTTCGAAGGAGACATTCCATTTATTCCAAAGTAGTTAAGTTACCAAATTGAGTAAGTAGAGAGAGAAGTGAACCGAAGAGAGAAGGAAGAGAATCTGGCGTGGGAGTTCAAGCTAGGAGAGGAGAGCTTGTTGCTGTGGTTATTGGAGAGTGAAGGGTTCTCATCTTTCTCAAGTTTTTAAGGTTAGGGGGCTCTTTTAATCCTTGTAATGTTTGTGTTTGATAGTATTTCGGTGTGAGTGGTTCTGATCACCTTGCATGTGTGTTTTATGTGTTGTTCATGACATGTTTGCTGTGTTTTTGCTCCTTGCTGTGATTTGTGGTGAGGTATGATGGTGGATCGGTTTGGAAAGAGAGAGGAGTGTAACACTCTCTCTGTTCTGTGTGGTACGAAGAGAGCATTGCATGGTGAGGCATCAAAGTGTGAATCGGTGTAGTGTGAAGAAAATGAGTTGCATGTAGAGTTAGGGAGAGGATCGGAGACGATGGAGTGAGTATCCGAGTGTGCATGAGTGTGGTGAGCTGGAAATGGGTTGCATGTTGGGTTTAAGTAAAGAAACAGAGTAAAAGAAGTAAAATGGGAGTTAAGCGCCTTTATTACGCGCGTAAACCGAAGTACCCTTTCAGCTTAGAGTGAGAGAAACCGAGTTGAGGGAAGTCAACGCCTAGAGTGTCTTAGTGTCTGAGAGTCTGTTGGTGATTTTTGAGGGAGAGCATGTGTCCAAACACCATTAGCGAGGGGTAGGGACGCATAAACCGAAGTGTAGGTGTTTCGCCTTAAGGTTACCGAGGTGTAGAGGTAGTGAACCGAGGTCCTCAGGCCGAGGTAGCGTCACCAAGGTGAAACGCCAAGTGCCTAAGTGTAGATAAACTGAACCAAGGAATATTGTGAGCGCGCTACCGAATTGAGGGTTTGAGTGTAGTTAGCCGAGGTACACACATAGTGTGCCGAGGTGATGTTGAGTAGTTAGCCGAGGTACACACATAGTGTGCCGAGGTGATGTTAGGCGCCAATGTAGCCTAGCACATTGTGGGACGCCACTGTGAGTGCTATTTTAGCATCAAGTGTGCCAAGTATGGGAGCGATTAAGTCCATTTTGGTCCTTAGGTGACATTTTGGTCCCTAAGTGTCGTTGCGGTCCTCGGTGTGACAATTAGTCCACCATGGGGTGCCGAGGTGACTGAGAGGTCGGTTGTAGGTCCTAGGGTGATTCTACCGGTGTAGTAGGGTCGACCTTAGCTCTGTGATGATGTCTAGATGGTGTAGACGTCAGTGTGAGCGACGGAGTAGAACGACGGAGTAAAACGACGGAGTAACGACGGTGAATGACGGTGTAAGCATTCACATGCGTTATGATTGATTGGTGTGTGATTGCATTTGTCATGAAGTCACATGTTCATGTGCATATAACGACGGAGGAGGTTTCGACCTCGGATGTGGTAGGACTTCGGTCTCCATATCAAATAACGACGGAGTTAACGACGGAGAGCCGATGGGCTAAATAACGACGGTGGAGGTACCTCATTGCATAATGCCCTGTGGTTGGGTTGCATACATGCGTACATTTCATAATCTACTGTGTTATGAGCTGATTGATAATTGTTGTGATTGTTGAACTATCGGTGAGTGTTGTTTTAGCTGAACCGAGGTGCTTTAGTACTATCTCTAACCTTAAGCTTTCTTCACATTATATTACTTGTGTTAAGAGACTCACCCTAGTCGCTTTTTATGTTGCTGCTCTCGGGGCAACTTGCGTACTCATGAGTGATGGTTGTGCCTAGCTCAAGTCGGTTGTATGCCTTCTCCGGTCGTGGTAACACCGGGTTGGGGCGAGTAGATTTATAATGCTTTTATGCCGATCTTATGTATTTTCTGCTGGATAGTCTTTTGAACTAAAACTATCATATTTTGTTGTAACTTTTACTAAGTATTATGACTTGTTGTATTAATGGCCGAGGTGCCTTATGTTGTGGGCTTAGACCCTTTAGCCGATGTGATGCGCATGATTACATGTTTAGTAATATGCTGTGCAACTGTTTGACTTAAATGAATTCTGTTTTCCTTTTTAATTCATCAAATGTAGCCCTCCTTTGAGTGGAATTTTGAAACTCTGATTTTAATTTAGTAGATCGAATTGATTAGATAAGGGGGTGTTACATCACCTACCTGTTTACAGTAAGTAATATTACTTAAGTTAAAATTGGAAAGGTGTAAAACAAAAAAGGTTCGAAATAACTTCAAAAGGAGGTTTACCTTGAGTTTTTTGACTGGAGGAGAAAGTGGTGGTTCAGAAGGCTCATTGATAACAATGCCTTTGGTTGCCCTTTGTGGATCAGGTAGAGTCCTTTTCCTTGATCTTTGTTGGAGGGGAACGTTGTCGTCGTCACTTTCAGTATCCTGCAAAAAGAATTCAGGTTATGGTGCAAATGATACCACAAGAAATAAGTGGTAAGTTTGAACGAAGTTTCGACAGACTAACAAGGTGTCTATATAGTACCTCAGAACTGGAGGGAATGACTACTCTCTCTTTGGCTTTGAGCTTCTGAAGAGGTTTTGTTGCTTTGGTTGTTTTCTGGAAGAAGAAATTTTTCAATGTGACTGAAAAGTCATATTCAGAAAACTTAAGATAAATAGATGGCAACATACCTTTTTTGGGGTGATATCTGGAGTAGGACTTGCTTCCACTTTCTTCTTGACTTGTGGGGAAGACTTTGCTGTTGTGGTCTTGCTTACTTTGCCTTTCAGCTTCGCTGCAGGTTTTTCTAATGTCGAAAATATTGATAAGTAAGCAGAAAGGAAATTAAATTACAAGTGTTTAAGGTTTAGAAAGCTTTAAGTGTCGAAAAGCATATACCTGTGTTGTTTGAAGGGAAAGCAGACACCAATTTCTTCACGAGGTTTTCAGCAAAAGTATCACTGGCTTCTCCAGCAGCAGCAGTATAATAAGTGGACCACCATTCATGAAAATCTTGGGTTGAATTTAAGGGGTTCAAAGTTTAAGGCTTTGTATTGGAATCTCTTAAAAGCCTGTTCATAAGCTTTCTCTGTTTCTGGGCTCATGAATTCTCGCCTGTGGAAACACACCGGCGCAGGTCGAATCTGGCAAAGCCCAAATTGCCTGGCAAAGTAACTTGGGAAATACCTGGTGGTTCCCAAATTATTCTTGTTCTTGCTAGGAGTGAGTCTGGTGGAGAGAGGAAGAAGGAAATGGTTGTTTAAACCAAGCTGGACCATGAGGCCTTTGGACAAAGGGGGCCATAGAGTCTGTAAAAGTGGTGCATTTCAAGAAGATTTCGAAATAGACGGAGAAGGATTCTTCTGCAGAAAGGCCTATTTGTTTAGGTTTCAACTGCGCTAGTCGAACCCCTTCAGTCCTCCTAGTCTCTAGAGTTGGTCGAACTAACTTAGGAATGTACAGGCCAAGTCGAGACTCAAAAGTGGCTAACAGCCACAATTGTAACAACCACACAGGACCAGAAACCAAAAATTTGGTTGTTGGCTCATCTTCTTTCAACTCTATGACAGCATTGTCGAGTTGTTGGTGAAGAGAGCCTAAAATTAGTTTGGCAAGATTGATGTCCTGTTGTGCGTGGAGTTGGATAGCTAGTGGAATGTAGGATTTTGAGACTTGAAGGGAACGTGTGCAAAAAACAAAAAGAGACAACCAGAGGGTTAGAAAAGCTACATGTTCTGCATCAGAAACTTCCTCAGTATCAAGATTGTGGTGATCACTAATGTAAGGAGCGAAAGTGGCATTAGTGAAATTAAACTTATACTCATAATCAGGAAGTGTAGGATTAAAGGTCTCACCTAGAGGTTTTAGACCTGTAATGGCAGCAACATCTAGCAGAGTGGGGGACAACATGCCACATTTCAGATGGAGGCTATGGGTAGCACAGTCCCAGAATTGCATAGCTGCCAAGATTAAGGTGCTATCATACTTAGGCCCATACCTTGACAACTGAATAAGGTCGAAAATACCTTGTTGTTTCCAGATAATGGCTTTCTTAGCCTCTATCTTGTCAAGCCAATCTAAATAGACTTGTTGATCAAGTCTAGGAGCAGACCTAAAAACCCTAAGGGGATTATTCAGGAATTCTAAGCGAAAGGGTGTTTTAGCAAAAATTCTAGGTTGAAGACGAATAGGACTGGGGAAAATTTCTGAAACCTCGTTGTTTTCCAGCAGAATATTAGGCAGGGGACCCAAAAAGGCGTGGGTATAAATTTCAGTGGAAGGAATCAATACCTGGGTTTGCCAAAGGATGGTTCGTTCATCAGTGATGTCAGGTTCATCAACGAAATCATCAATGGTTTGGGTTTTTCTGGGCTCGTCCTTTTTCTTCGAACTTTCAGGTTGCACCGCAACAGTGGATGTTGAAGCCATAAGTGTGGAAAGGAAAATGCAGGTCTGAATCTGGGTTTAGGTTGAAGAAAGAAAGCGAAAGTTTGAAACTTTCGTGGATTTGGGGTTTTTGTAAAGTTCAGAGATGAAGAATGCAAAGAGACTGTTCACAAGGTTTCAACTGAGTAAAAAGGAATATGAAAGGTTTTTAGCCGTTTATATATGTTTGGAAGCAATGGCAGTTAACACGTTCACCATTACTCGCACGTTTGCGACCTTTGAGGGACGTGATGGCCCACCCACTATATTACGTGTGCCAATGAAACGGTTCACTTTATCTGTGCAAGTCATGATGACTATCTTTTCGATTACTGTTGAAGTGTAAAAGGCGGTAGAAGTGAGCATTGCACAGTATTCAAAAAATGCCCTTTCTTGCCTTCATTCATCATTTCGTCAAAAGAAACATTTTTTGGGGGGCAATCTGTTACCTCAAAATTTCGACAGTACATTAAATGAAGCTTTAAATAGGGTTGACTTCACATTAATAATGTTTTGGAGACAACAGGTCAATATTCAAGTCAATTCACTATCAATTCAACAGAAAAGGTCTGCAAGTGCTGGCAATATGAATGAGCTTCGACAAGCCTGGCTCTCAGAGTTGTGGAAATGAGCAGAGCAAAGAAACTTCGACAAGGGAAAGCTCAACATTTCGACAAAGCAAGGATCAATACTTCGTCAAGTGGTTGGCAATAGTTTAGTCGAAGTGCAAAGGGGCAAACAGTTAGTGGGCAGTTACTTCTCCTTACTTCTAGGAATCAGTTACTTTTTTTCCCACGTTTGTTCCAAGAGTATAAATACTCTTTGTAATAGGAAATCAGGGTCACAACATTACTCTGAAAACTCAACTTCCAGACAAAAGCGAAAAACGAGTGAACAGATTTATTGTACGTGCTTGTGAACCACTTTATTTTCGATTCAATGCAATCTTTATTTTCTTCTACATTCATTGCAATTATTGTTTTTGTTTTACTTTCAATTTGGTTCTTCGTATCATTTGTTGTTCTTAAAACTGTCTAAAACACAAAAATACAAGAGCAAAATGTAACACCCCCTTACTCATTATAGTTTAATTTATGAAATCAGAGTTCAAAAATCGTTTTTCTTTTTAAAGGTACATCCTCAAGGGAATGCTACGTTCATCAAACATCATTTTCACTTAGAATATAATACTTTTCAATTAATAATATATAATTGCATGATACATAGCCAGACTTAATGGGGCGAACCCTCAAATTCTAATACAACCATTTATTACAGTTCAACACTAATCTTAAACCACTAATAGACTACTCGGCTCCCCAGTTCGACGTCACAGAGCAATACGCCACAACTAGACTGAGGGAAGAAAGGACCTTCACTCAGGATCACCTGCACAACACCTGTTTGTCGCCACGAGAGCAGGCAACATAAAAATGCTAGGGTGAGTCTCTTTTCATAAATAATAAAATGTATGATAAACATTATGCTAGATAAAGACAACTAGAAATACTCCGACTCAACCAACCACACACCACAAACAAGTTAAGACACACCAATTCCTAATCATCAACAGACACCAATGTGCATGAGAATATGCATGATGCAGACCCATCCTTTCAGGGTATATGCATGATGGATCCATTAAGACCGAAGTCTTCTGCTATCACCTTAGGACCGAAGTCCTTAGGACCGAAGTCCTCTGCTTTCACCATAGGACCGAAGTCCTTAGGACCGAAGTCCTCTGCTTTCACCATATGCTTATGATTTATGCGACGCCATGAACAATGCATAACACACAACATACACATTATTCAATTAAATCATAACGCCATTTCAGTAACTCACCATCTAGACCGCAGCCTTTTATTCATAAATAGGACCGAAGTCCTCTGCTCATCAATAGGACCGAAGTCCTCTGCTCATAACCCTAAGGTTAACATCACCAAGACCGCAGCCTTTTCATCAAATCATCAAGTCCCTACTAGGAAACCCCACCACTCAACACCCACCGGTATAGCCCTAAGGCTAGCGCCAACCCCTCAAATACACGGTTGACCACTATCTGCGCCATATCGGCATCAAACAGCATCTCGGCACCAAGTGATGGACTAAGCCGTCACCATAAGGACTAAACGGACTACACCATTCAGCCACTTAAACGAAATTGGCATTAAATGACACTCGCGATGGCGTTCAACAATTACTTACGCTATACGAGTGTTAAAACGGCACCTCGGCATACTTAAAGGGCACCTCGGCACACTAACATGCACCTCGGCATAGCTAGGCAATGCACTTCGCGCATACTCACTTAACTACGCGCATCCTCACCTTACTTCACAATCACTCACTTCACTTCACGCATGTACTTAACCTCACGCACACACTTCGCCATTCTCGCATTACCTCGGCTACGCACGCAGGACCTGGCGCAAGGGGGCACGCCACATTTGGCGCCCCACACCGAGACCCACACCAACACACCATGCGCTACACACCAAGCACTACGCACACGCCACATCAAGCCCAACTCGCACAACATACCGAGCATACGTTCACTATACTCCTTCAACACCACCTCGGTTACTCTACACTTGAACACCCCACACTTAACGCAACACCTCGCCTCGGCTACTTCACCTAGGCACACTACACTTAAGCACAACAATTCATCTCGATTAATATACTTAAGTACGCTACGCCTCATCATCATTCACCTTGATTTCTACACTTAGGCACAATACACCTAAGCACTCACCTCAGCTCGGCTTATACGGCACAACACCTCGGTGCACTCTTAGGCACCTCGGTTCTCTACACTGCGACACGTTAAGCTTCACTACACTTACTACTTAACGCACCTAAACCTCAATACACTCACCTCGGCAATCCTAAACCGACTACTCTATTTAACTCAAACGCACGCTCGTCACTTTATGATGTACGTTCTCAGCTACTCCTCTGTTATCCTAAGCCTATTCTTTAAGAACCTCTCCAAGATTTGTCGCTAACTCTCACTCACTCTAGCTCCCATTTCACTCCTTGATCCCTCGTAATGATCAACTCTCCCATCCACTCCATATGACTCCACTGAAGTGAGCCAAAACACAACATCAAAGCATACTTCAAACACAACACCACTTCACTGAAGTGAAACTAAAACACAACTTCAAACACATCAAACATTCAAAACATACAAGGCAGCTCAGAAAATCCTTCCTAGAGTCTACTCACACATAACACGCATCATATATTCTATTATAGATGAAAGAGAGAGCCCCCTAACCTCAAACGATTGAAGAAGTAGCACTCTCTCCACCAAGCCTTCCCGATCCACCAAGAATCACCAACCATCACCAACATTTCAGCTCCTCCTCCTTGGCATTGAGCTCTCCCACGCCTGCATTCCTCTTCCTCTCACTAAACTATCTCACCTGCTCTACTCGGCATACCTCGATCAGTTGAGTAGAACACACTCTCTTCACTGAAACCTTCTAGACTTATCAACAACCAACTCGGTCTCCCTTGATCTTGAGCTTCCTACGATCGGATTCTCTTCTTCTTCTCTCTAGAATCACTATTCCACCTAACACTTTCCCTCTCTCACTATACCGTTGACTTCTCTTGATATTTTGGTTGGAAATGAATTCTCATTCTACGGTTACCTCCTTTAAGCCATGCGCAATGGGCTTCATGGAGCATTGGGCCTCTTAATAACTCATGGGCCTCTAATCTCACCTTCTCCATTACTTAAACGCCTCCTAAATCAAATAAACTTCTAATTAATACTTGACTTAACTAAAATGTTGTAAACCTTAAATAACTCAACTAAATAATTAATTGAACTATTTTGGGGTGTTACAACCCTCCCCCACTTAGAACATTTTCGTCCTCGAAAATCTCACCAATTGCATGAACACACCTACCCATCAATCTTATTTCTACTCCTAACTTTCAACAACTCCTCCCTGTACTAAGTACTAGGACATACACACCTTTTAGGATCCTCAAAATCCCACTTAATTTATCCAAACACCCTTACCCTATCATTAGGAAACCACACTATAGCAATTACTTAAGGTACAAATGTTCATCTCTTACATCAATCTATATCCAAGCTACAAATAATATCCTCCTCGTCCCTTCATTCTATTTCTCATACTGAATTTTAATCCTTTAATCATTCAATTTACACTTAAGTGGCTACACTTCATCACACTTACATTACAATTTACACATAAGGCATACTCGCCATTTAATTGTAGCACTAAGCTGACATACCTACCTCGGCCAACAGCTCCATAGCTGTCGCCCACCTCAACGATCATCTCCACACTCAAGCATTTGACTATTAGTCAATCCGAGTACTCCAACGTTACTTTGGACCACAACGATACCTAAGGATCAAAACAACACCTATCGCTCCATAGTTTGGACTTAACGTCACTACCTTCGCACTCACCGTCGCTTCTCGCAGTGAAATATGCTAAACATAGCTCGTACGCAGCACCTCGGTTTCCCATTTTGGCATTCCACTCATAAAGTTCTCCACCTCGTCCTGGAACCTCACGCTTAGGATCTCGTCTAGTCCCACTACTTCTCTCGTCTCGTCTTGACTTACGCCTACTGTCCTCAACTAGACACTACGCGTCACTTCGTTCCAACTCACGCCTAGACTTAATCGTATCATTGCGTAACTCCACGCTCGACTCCCGTCTCATCCGAGCTCACACCATCTCGTCACTATACCCGTTTACGCCTCTCGTCTAAGTCCACGCCCTATTTCAAGATTTCTCGCACCTCGGTATAACCATGTTATACCTCGGCGACAACACAACATCTCGGCGTTACTTCGCCCATTTACCGACTTTAACTAAGCTAGATTCGAAAACGCAAGACTTCGGCTATGCCAGTTCGACTACACTAGTCTCGCCTATACTGACTTCGACTATGTTGATCTTGGATAAGCCTAACTTCGACTGTACTAGTTTTCAGCAACTCCACCTAAGTACATACACACCCAACTCGACATATACATTTTCGGCTTACTTACTCAGCACACCGGCAACTACAAACCGATCCTACGCTTGGTTTCAAATCTACTGATTTCATCACTTAGCATTGCTCACGCCCTACCTCATCTTCCAAACACCTCGGCATAACTATGCTATACCTCGACAACCACAAGTCGACACTCGTGCTGGGTTCTAACGCGCCTTCGTCCATCAAGTGCAGCTCAACTCGTCCCCTTCAAGTCTAGGAACTACGCTTTAACACTTACGTCGTGCGTAAACCTTCTTGCACTTCAGCTTTCTCTACGATCACGTGCGCCTAAATTCTCCTTCCTCTCTTTAGGTGCTCCTGACTAGGATTAAGCTTAAGAACACACTCTCTTAAACTCTCACGCTCATTGAGACTGAGAGTTCTCAGCTCTCATTTCCTCTCCAGGGTCACTTATGTGACTAGCTCAGAAATCAACCATTACAAGCTTCACCAAGGTGAAGTAACACAACCAGAATACTTAAAGAACACATAGGCACGCATGCAGAACTCAATCAGAATCATTCATGCAAGACACTAGGCATAAACACTAAATTACGCATGGGAGAGAGCTCCCCTTACTCAATGAGTTGCGTCCAGTACAAGGCGCGCGCAACACGCCACTAAAACAAAACGCAAGGGGCATGCACACTTTTGGCGCCCCACGCCCAAAACACACATCAGTGAATACTTCACTTTAGAATGGCGCCTAACCTTCATCTACTATCAATTCTCTAAATCCAAGACACCCAAACCATAGTTCTAACGCTAACCACATTACGTCAGTCACTATCTCTATGACTACGCACAACTCACCGAGCTCATCGCCCTCAACAGTGGTGGACTTCAACGCCACTTAAATCAACGGCACTACGGCCAAACTAAAACTCACCAACACTTAGGGACCCATGCGTCACCAAACGACTTCTCCTAAGGACCAAACGACTTCTCCTAAGGATCAACCATTTCCTTGAAGGCTACCCCCACTCCTAAACACAGCATTTCAACTCGGTAACACTTAGAAGCAACATTCTATTATTATTCATCTCGGTTTACCTATGCCACAACTCGGCAACTACAATTCGACTCCCACATTGGGACTTAGCCACACTTACACCTAAGTCCAACGCTCCACCTCAGAACTCTCATACCTCGGTAGATTCCACTACAATTCAACGCCTACACATCAGTAACTATACGCAGATACACTTATACACTGTCCTTCAACTCCTACAACTCGGTATAACTACAATACACCTCGGTAAACCCGAGTCGACACTCACAACGGTCTTAACTACCCTTACGCACCACTATTATACACTTATACCTTCAAAACCAATCCAACACTCTCCAAGAACTCCACGAAGGAGACAACACCAACACCAACTCACTGAGACTGAGTGTTCCTCAGCTCCCACTCCTCTCCTTGGTCTCTCACACGACCAACTCATTACAAACACCTATGCTTCACCAAAGTGAAGTAACGCAAACAAAATACACACTATCATCCAGATCCTATATAGGTACTCCCTTGACTACCATACTTTTAAGAACAATTCTTCTACCTTAGGCTTTCCAGAAATCATATTTCTAAACTTTTTCCAAAAGGCATGCTCTATTTTCCTTGCATGAACTTCAAACTCTAAGTGTCAATCCTTATCTTTACATCTCCCTACTATCAACCCCCAAATCAACCTCAAACATCCATAAGGCACTGATTTACCTAAAAATCAATAGTCAATCAAGTTGTAATTAGTACATATTTCAGAATTTATACTAATTACGAGTTATTGTCACCTCTTTCATTGGGAATGAGTTATCGGGGTGATCAGTCCCTCCTACTCACGCATCCAATTTAGTTAAGGTCACAAAACTACGTCTTTTCAAAATTTAAACCTTTCACATTGAAGGACTTTTAACGCAGTCCGGAGTACGAAGGCGTCGTCACGACTCCTACTCCTTTGACGTCGTTAAAATGCTCTTCTAATCACACATACCTCACTTAATACAAACCACAGTCATAAACAACTACCAGCAATGCTACAATCAACAGCTGCAAACAACTAAACAAAATCTACAACAACTCTCTGTTGAAGATCAACAAGGGATCTCTGAGACACTACGACTGGACAAACTTGGCCGGACAGGCCGAACTGCTCTGATACCAACATGTAACACCCCCTTACTCATTATAGTTTAATTTATGAAATCAGAGTTCAAAAATCGTTTTTCTTTTTAAAGGTACATCCTCAAGGGAATGCTACGTTCATCAAACATCATTTTTACTTAGAATATAATACTTTTCAATTAATAATATATAATTGCATGATACATAGCTAGACTTAATGGGGCGAACCCTCAAATTCTAATACAACCATTTATTACAGTTCAACACTAATCTTAAACCACTAATAGACTACCCGGCTCCCCAGTTCGACGTCACAGAGCAATACGCCACAACTAGACTGAGGGAAGAAAGGACCTTCACTCAGGATCACCTGCACAACACCTGTTTGTCGCCACGAGAGCAGGCAACATAAAAATGCTAGGGTGAGTCTCTTTTCATAAATAATAAAATGTATGATAAACATTATGCTAGATAAAGACAACTAGAAATACTCCGACTCAACCAACCACACACCACAAACAAGTTAAGACACACCAATTCCTAATCATCAACAGACACCAATGTGCATGAGAATATGCATGATGCAGACCCATCCTTTCAGGGTATATGCATGATGGATCCATTAAGACCGAAGTCTTCTGCTATCACCTTAGGACCGAAGTCCTTAGGACCGAAGTCCTCTGCTTTCACCATAGGACCGAAGTCCTCTGCTTTCACCATATGCTTATGATTTATGCGACGCCATGAACAATGCATAACACACAACATACACATTATTCAATTAAATCATAACGCCATTTCAGTAACTCACCATCTAGACCGCAGCCTTTTATTCATAAATAGGACCGAAGTCCTCTGCTCATCAATAGGACCGAAGTCCTCTGCTCACAACCCTAAGGTTAACTTCACCAAGACCGCAACCTTTTCATCAAATCATCAAGTCCCTACTAGGAAACCCCACCACTCAACACCCACCGGTATAGCCCTAAGGCTAGCGCCAACCCCTCAAATACACGGTTGACCACTATCTGCGCCATATCGGCATCAAACAGCATCTCGGCACCAAGTGATGGACTAAGCCGTCACCATAAGGACTAAACGGACTACACCATTCAGCCACTTAAACGAAATTGGCATTAAATGACACTCGCGATGGCGTTCAACAATTACTTACGCTATACGAGTGTTAAAACGGCACCTCGGCATACTTAAAGGGCACCTCGGCACGCTAACATGCACCTCGGCATAGCTAGGCAATGCACTTCGCGCATACTCACTTAACTACGCGCATCCTCACCTTACTTCACAATCACTCACTTCACTTCACGCAAGTACTTAACCTCACGCACACACTTCGCCATTCTCGCATTACCTCGCCACGCACGCAGACTGGCGCAGCGGGCACGCCACATTTGGCGCCCCACACCGAGACCCACACCAACACACCATGCGCTACACACCAAGCACTACGCACACGCCACATCAAGCCCAACTCGCACAACATACCGAGCATACGTTCACTATACTCCTTCAACACCACCTCGGTTACTCTACACTTGAACACCCCACACTTAACGCAACACCTCGCCTCGGCTACTTCACCTAGGCACACTACACTTAAGCACAACAATTCATCTCGATTAATATACTTAAGTACGCTACGCCTCATCATCATTCACCTTGATTTCTACACTTAGGCACAATACACCTAAGCACTCACCTCACTTTCTGGGCTTATACGACACAACACCTCGGTGCACTCTTAGGCACCTCGGTTCTCTACACTGCGACACGTTAAGCTTCACTACACTTACTACTTAACGCACCTAAACCTCAATACACTCACCTCGGCAATCCTAAACCGACTACTCTATTTAACTCAAACGCACGCTCGTCACTTTATGATGTACGTTCTCAGCTACTCCTCTGTTATCCTAAGCCTATTCTTTAAGAACCTCTCCAAGATTATGTCGCTAACTCTCACTCACTCTAGCTCCCATTTCACTCCTTGATCCCTCGTAATGATCAACTCTCCCATCCACTCCATACGACTCCACTGAAGTGAGCCAAAACACAACATCAAAGCATACTTCAAACACAACACCACTTCACTGAAGTGAAACTAAAACACAACTTCAAACACATCAAACATTCAAAACATACAAGGCAGCTCAGAAAATCCTTCCTAGAGTCTACTCACACATAACACGCATCATATATTCTATTATAGATGAAAGAGAGAGCCCCCTAACCTCAAACGATTGAAGAAGTAGCACTCTCTCCACCAAGCCTTCCCGATCCACCAAGAATCACCAACCATCACCAACATTTCAGCTCCTCCTCCTTGGCATTGAGCTCTCCCACGCCAGATTCCTCTTCCTCTCACTAAACTATCTCACCTGCTCTACTCGGCATACCTCGATCAGTTGAGTAGAACACACTCTCTTCACTGAAACCTTCTAGACTTATCAACAACCAACTCGGTCTCCCTTGATCTTGAGCTTCCTACGATCGGATTCTCTTCTTCTTCTCTCTAGAATCACTATTCCACCTAACACTTTCCCTCTCTCACTATACCGTTGACTTCTCTTGATATTTTGGTTGGAAATGAATTCTCATTCTACGGTTACCTTCTTTAAGCCATGCGCAATGGGCTTCAAGGAGCATTGGGCCTCTTAATAACTCATGGGCCTCTAATCTCACCTTCTCCATTACTTAAACGCCTCCTAAATCAAATAAACTTCTAATTAATACTTGACTTAACTAAAATGTTGTAAACCTTAAATAACTCAACTAAATAATTAATTGAACTATTTTGGGGTGTTACACAATAGTCCAGAGATATTCTAGTTTGATCTCACAATTTCAACTTTTAAAACTAGTGATTGTTTGCTAAAAACACCAGCAAACAGCTATATTTTCATTATCTCTATTAAGGTTGCATGACTTGAAGTTTCGACATTTTCAGTGTCTCAATTTGGATTGTTTCGTGAGCATGATGTAATTTGTCAAAATTAAATGATAAACTTTCCTTACCTTCTGAGTTTATGTCGGAAATTAAATTTTGAACTAATAAGTAGTTGTTTATGTGGTGGCATGCTCGAGTGATAGTGAGGTTGGAGTTCGCATATAGTTTCCTTTTTGACAAAACTGGGAATTCTATGGTTTTCGAAAAAACGGTACTTGGGAGTTTTGTGCTATTGGGAATGAGTGTAATGTAAAAATTAGTGTTGAATTCTGTTTCCAAAATGTTTTAGGATTTTTATTTCAAAATATGACATGACTTCGGCTTTTGGACCGATTAGGTTGTGGTTTGACGTTGTTTGAAAATGATGAGGTTTCACGTTAAATTGCATGGTTAGATGAGTTAGAATTTTTATGTTATGTGAAGGTGAGTCCAATAATGATTGTCAAGTTATTAATTTTCAATCCTTGATTTGTTTTGCGTGACTTTTAAATCTAATGATGAAAACTGTGCAACGAGACCTTTTGTGTACTTCTATTACTTGATTAGTTTTCTTTGCTAAATGTTGACAAGGGTATTTAATTTCATTTGTTTAAACTAATATCAAGTCTTGTATCGAAGCAATTGTATCATGATGCATGTGTTGGTTATGTTTATTTTGGTGATATGAAATCGGTTCAATTTGGTAGAATTATATGTCCCATGTTATTTTCTAGGGAAATTGTAAAATCGCATGTTAGCCAATCCCTAGGAATAAAGAGATCGAAGAAGATGCCTACATGTTTAATCTTTTCGGACTTGTGTGTTTAATTGGTTTTTATGATTGGTTATGCTTATGTGTTTCCTACGTGTGTTCTTTGGAGGCAGGGAATTAATTAAATCTTGTTATAATTTTCGTGTCCTCAATGAACTTTTGTAGTGTTTTGTGCTTAGAATGAAAGCATGATTGTTATACAACTTAGGAGTGGAAATGATGTCAGAATCAATGTCTTAGGTTGAGACTCATGGAAACCGGTAAAGCTATGCATACTTTTTGCGAACTTTCTGAAAATGATGTTTTTATAAAACTCGGTGTAGAATTATTAGTAATGGTGGCTGAATTATGATGGTTGTTTGTGTTGTTGAATTCACTGTTTTGAGATGCTTGTTAATTTTCCACTGATTTGGTTGCATTTGGAGTTGTAGAACTCGAGTTATAGGTGAAACAAGTTAGGTTAAAATTCTGGAAAACAATCTGGACATAGGGTCAGTGTTTTGGTTACTGCGTTTTCAAAAGAGCTCATTTTCGAACGAATCCAATTTCTTTGAAAACTTGACAGAATTTGCCTCACTTTATGCACAAGTTTCATGCAATTTGATCGAGTTTTGGTCATTATAGAACTGCTTGAATTTGAAGGACAGAAACTCCATCTTTTGAAACTAGTATGCGTATTTTTGAAAACTGTACCTATTGAACACTCTCCTTCAAAAATTGAACTTAGGGATAAGAAATAGACCCATAGGGCTTCCCAACAAGTATTTATTTGTCGAAATCCGATGTCGTTTACTATTTTAATTAATTCGCCAAAGTAGGCACATAGTTACAGAAATTTTCTGCACCTAAGTTTAGGTAGATTAATTTGAACGTTGAATAAAACGATAAATTTGTTGCATAGGTTGAAGTTGAATTTTGTTGTTGTGGTCGTGTTAATTGTTGATGTGAATATTGTTGGGTATATGATGAATTGGCGATGTTGGTGATGTGGAGTCTATTGTTGAGATTGGTGTTGTTGTGTTAATTGCAATTGTGGTGCTGTTGGGCCTCTGGCCATGGTTGATGTTATCTCTGGTGTCGTATGCGTTTGCTTCTGTTGAATATGAAAATAAAAGTGACGATATAGGCATTTGTATCTAAAAGTAACGATGTAGACTTAGTGTCTCAAAGCGACTACGAGGATTCGGTCCTACTTAAATGGTGATGATGCCACGAGTTGGCTATTTTATGGTGTTTGGGTAGTCGGGTAGGATTTTGATAACCCACGGGTTAGAATACCTATTTGAGAAGTAAGAGTGTAGAGGAGGGTATTTGGTCTGTTGTGTGTACGATAGGACATGGATGAGAACGGTTAGAGGTGATAAGGAGGGTGGATGTTGATTTCATGAGTTTGGCGAAAATTTTCGAGGACGAAAATATTCTAAGTGGGGGAGAGTTGTAACGCCCCAAAATAATTTAATTATTTATTTAATTAAGTTATTTAAGGCTTGCAACATTTATTTAAGTCAAATAATTAATTTGGAGTTTTATTTTATTTAGGAGGTATTATAGTGATTAGTTATATTAAAAGAATAATAGAGTATTTAATATAACTAAGAGGTGTTGGGTAGTAAATAAGGGAGTGGTAATTTATTTATTTCAAGAGGTGTTTAAGTGACTAGGGGGTGCAAATAAAGGGCCCAATGCCCACTAATAGGCCCAAGTTCAAGGAATTAAACTAGGGGTAGGGTTTTATTCCATTAGAAGCAAAGAAATGAAAAAAAAAAAAGAGAGGGACAGCCATGGTGAGGAGCACTGTAACACCCCAAAATAATTCAATTATTTATTTAATTGGGTCATTTAAGGTGTACAACATTTTAATTAAGCTAAGTGAGTAATGTAGAGGATTTATTTTATTTAGAAGGCATTTAAGTAAATGGAGGAGTGGGATTAGAAACCATGATCCATTAGAAGCCCATTACCCATTGGAAGCCCATTATGCGCGCCATAAGTGGTGTTGTCGAAGGGGAGACAACCACTTGCAACAAATATCAAAGAGTAAAGTAAGAGTGAGAAAGTGGTAGGTGAGATCTTCTTTAGAGAGAAGAAGAAGAAGCTTGGCGTGGGAAGCTCAAATCCGAGGGAGAAGAGCTAGCTAGAAGGTGGAATAGCGATTAGAAAGAAGAAGAAGAAGAGAATCCGGGCGTGGAGAGTTCAAGCTAGGAGAGGAGAGGAGAGCTAGTTGCTGTGGTTATTGGAGGGCGAAGGGTCCTCATCTTCTCAAGTCGTTAAGGTTAGGGGGTTCTCTCTTTCATTTATAATAGAACATATGATGTGTGTTATGTGTGAGTAAATTCTAGGATTGATTTTCTGAGCTGCCTTGTATGTTTTGAGTGTTTGATGTGT
Source organism: Oxytropis ochrocephala (assembly GCA_020916435.1). Lineage (NCBI taxonomy): Eukaryota > Viridiplantae > Streptophyta > Magnoliopsida > Fabales > Fabaceae > Oxytropis > Oxytropis ochrocephala. Next base: position 93,343,225 of record CM037092.1, on the reverse strand, counting down.
TGAAGTTGTGTTTTAGTTTCACCTCAGCGAGGTGGTGTTGTGTTGAAGTATGTTTTGATGTTGTGTTTGGCTCACTTCAGTGGAGTCGTGTGGAGTGAATGGGAGAGTTGATCGTTACGAAGGATCAGGGAGTGAAATGGGGGCCGAGGAGACTCTTAGTCCCGGTGAGCTAGAGTGAGTGAGAGTTAGCAACACAATCCTGGAGAGATGCTTAAGGAATAGGCTTAGGATAACAGAGGAGTAGCTGAGGGCGTACATCTTAAAGTGACGAGCGTGCGTTTGAGTTAAATAGAGTGGTCGGTTTATGGTTGCCGAGGTGAAGTATCTTCTATACGTAAGTTAGGACTTAAGTGGATAATCGTAAGTGTCAAGAACGTAAATAACAATGTCATAGTAATCGAGGTGAGTGATATAGCCCAAGTAACTAAGTATAAGAGTACTTGAGACTAAGTGTAAGTATCGGTTTGTACTTGCTGAGGTGTAGGGTGAGTAGGCCGAGATGCTTAGGCCGAAATAGAGTACTTAGGCTTAGTGTGGGAGTGCCGTTGATAACGTAGTGCGTGTAGTAGCCGAGGTGTTATGGCCGAGATGTGGAGTATATCATACCTAGGTGTACTTGCCGAAGCGAGATGTTACGTCTAAGTGTTGTGTGTTCAAGCGTAGAGTAACCCAAGTGGCCTTATAGAGGAACTGAAGTGACTATGAGTAGAATGGGGTGTAAGCATGCCGAGGCGCTATAGGTGCCGAGGTGGGGTTTTTAAACGCTAGTGTAGCGCAGGTATTTGCTGGACGCAACTGTGTGTGTCATTTTGGAGTGCTAGGTGCGTGAGTGGTTGAATGGTGAAGTGTGTGCGTGAGGTTAAGTATATGCGCGAAGTGAAGTGAGTGAGTGTGAAGTGAGGTGCCTAGCTATGCCGAGGTGCATTGCTAGCCATGCCGGAGTGTATGTTGGCGCTGTGAGGGGCGCCAAGGAGGGCAGCCCAGTACGCTGGTGTAGCGCGTGTGCGTGGTGTGCCGAGATGGACGAGCCGGCGTGTGCATTGTGCGAGTGTGAGTGCGCCAGTGGGCGTGGTGTGCGCCGGATGGGGCGAGTGTGTGAGCGTTGTGTGCCGAGGTGTTGTGGGGTGCCGAGGTGCTTAAGTGTGCCGAGGTTCTTATGTGGGCCGAGGTACAGTGAGGTGCCGAGGTGCCTTGTGGACGCCGAGGTGCTATTTTTGGCGCCAGAGTGGGCAGAGTGCTGCCAGGCACGGTTTGGGTACCGTTTTGAGTGCCAAATGCGTGAGGGATTTATTGGTGTGGTCATTTTAGTCCCTAGTGGACGTTTTGGTCCTACGTGACATAGTAGTCCTCGTAGTGACCGTTTGGTCCACTACCAGGCGCCGAGGTGGTTGGTGAGCTATGGACGATGGCCTTAGTGCTGTGGACCGATGTAAAGACGTCGGCCTTAGTCCAGGAAATAATATATGTGCGTTGTTTGGTCTTATGACTATGTGTAGAGGAGTATTACACGATGAAGTCCCTGATGGGCATTATAAATAATGAAAATGGTGATGCAGAGGACTTCGGTCCTAGAGGTGAGCAGAGGACTTAGGTCCTATTATGAATAAAAGGCTGCGGTCTAATTGGTGAGTTACTGAAATGGTTATGATTTCATTGAATAATGTATATGTTGTGTGTTATGCATTGTTCATGGCGTCGCATAAATCATAAGCATTATGCCCTGAAATGATGGGTCGTGGACTTCGGTCTTATTGGTGAAAGCAGAGGACTTCGGTCCTAGGACTTCGGTCCAACGGTGTAGCAGAAGACTTCGGTCTTAATGGATCCATCATGCATATACCCACGATGGGTCTGCATCATTCATATAAATCATGCACTGATTGGTAGTATTATTTTGAGTTATGAACTGAGGTGTCATAGCCTGCTGAGATGATTTGTTTTGTGTGAGCCGAGTCGTTCTGGCATTTCTATATGTTTTTCTCTAGCATAATGTTTATCTTACATTTTATTATTTGTGAAAAGAGACTCACCCTAGCATTTTTATGTTGCCTGCTCTCGTGGCGACAAACAGGTGATGTGCAGGTGATCCTGAGTGAAGGTCCTTTCTTCCCTCAGTCTAGTTGTGGCGTCTTGCTCTGTGACGTCGAACTGGGGAGCCGGGTAGTCTATTAGTGGTTTAAGATTATTGTTAAACCGTAATAAATTGTTGTAGTAGAATTTGAGGGTTCGTCCCATTAAGCCTGGCTATGTATCATGCAATTATATATTGTTAATTGAAAAGTATTATATTTTTAATGAAAGTGATGCTTGATGAACGTAGCATTCCCTTGAGGATGTATCTTTAAAAAGAAAAACGATTTTGAACTCTGATATTATAAATTAAAGTATTAATAGTAAGGGGGTGTTACAAGCACGGCCAGCTGAACATAGGAGGGAGGGAGAGGAAAAATTTCCATTTTGCTTGGGGTAAGTGGTTTTGGGTACCAATCTTCTCCATTTTTCTTTCTCTACCTTTTAGTGTAAGTTTCCTACACTAATTCCTTCTCATTTCCACTTTACCATGGATGGGGTTTGGAGCTCAAAATGTTGGAGAAGCTATTTTTGGTGGTTCTTGAGGTGGTGAAGGAGGGGTTTCTAGAGTTCTCCAATTTCTAAGGTTAGGGGGCTCTCTTTCATACATAATAGGTTGTAAGATTAGTGATTATGTGTGGGTTAGGTTTTAGGGTAATAAAGTGTTGTTTATATGTTGTTTGAATCAAATTGATGTTTATGTGTTGTTGAATAAATTGTTGTTCATATGTTGTTTGAAATAAATTGGTGGTTATGTGTTGTTAACTTAAATTAGTGTTTATGTGTTGATGAGTAAATTGTTGATTCTATGTTGTTTGAATTAAAATGATGTTCATGTGTTGTTAAATTAAATTGGTGCTTATGAGTTGTTGAAATTAAATGGGGTCTATGGGTTGTTTTGAATTAATTGGGTTATGTTGAATTAAATGGGTGTCTAACTGTTGTTGAATTAAAGGAGTGTGTAGGTGTTGTTGAATTAAAATGGGTGTTTATGTGATTGTGGAATTAAATGATAGTCTAAGTGATGTGAATTTAATAGGTGTTTAGGTGTAGTTGAATTAAATGAGTAATATGTGTTGTTGAGTTAAATGGGAGTTTATGGGTTGTTGAACTAAATGATGGTTTAGGTGTTGTTGAGTCAAAAATGTTATTTTGGTCCCTATGTACTGTTGACTTTTCAAAAATGTTGTTTTGGTCCCTATGTGACTGTTTAGTCCCTTAGGTGACCGTTTAGTCCTTGGGAGTGTTGGTCTAGTCCCTAGATGTGAGTTGGTCCTTGACCTTGGTGGTAGCCCTAGAGTTAGTGGTTGATGATGGTCTTAGACGACTTAAGTGGTTGTTTAATGAATTTAAGGTGATGTGTAATAATTTGAGGTGGTTGTCTAAGATGGTTGTTTTAAGATGGTTGTTTAAGACGGTTGTTTATGATGGTTGTTTTAAGATGGTTGTTTAAGATGGTTGTTTAAGATGGTTGTGTAAGACGGTTGTTTAAGATGGTTGTTAGTGGTGGTGGTGATTGGGGTGCAAAGAGATTGTATGTGATTGATGCATTGTCCATAGTGTCTCATGTTTCTTATGCATCAAAAGACGGTGGTAGGCTTCGGCCTTGATATCTATTAAGACGATGGTTGATATCTATTAAGACGATGGTTGATATCTAATAAGACGATGGTTGATATCTATTTAAGATGATGGTTGATATCTATTAAGACGATGAATGGTACCACATGCATATTTGCACTCCTGCATACATTCATATGTTTGGTGTTGCCTTGATGATGATTGTGAGTTGATGTGCCATACTTGATGTTATGTGCTATTTGTTGAAATGTGATTGTTGCTAGTTGCCTTCCCTAATATAATGCTTATCTTATTTGCTATTATTTATGTAAAGAGACTCACCCTACTGCTTTCGTGTTGCTTCTCATGTCGGCAACCTGCAGGTGATAGCAAATGAAGTAGTCTAGTGCTGGTCATGCCACTACAACATTTTGACCCTACGACAACGGCTAAAAACCGTTTCCTAAAGTCACAAAACCGTTCTCTTAGCCTTCGGCAACGGTTTTGAAACCGTTGTATTCGCGGGCGTTGCCTATTCCTTTGGCAACGGTGTTCAGCAAGAAAAGGCAACGCTAACCAAAAACCGTTGTTTTTGATATAAAAAAGGCAACGATTTTTGTTGTCCTCTATGACCACAATGTAAAACCGTTGCAACTAAAGGCAACAGTTTTGAACTGTTGTCTATAGTAAAACCGTTGTCTATGATGATTATATGCAACACTTTTAAACCGTTGTGGTTGGTAATAAAAAAACAAAAAAAAAATAACAAATTTAGAGGAGTCCTTTCATACTACTCAGAAATAATGACAATGTTAATTTATTATCAAAAACAACCATTACATGTGCAATAACACCAAAGATTACAATTCACTATAATTGAGAAACAAATTCCTAACAAGAAGAAACAAATTGAATAGAACCTAATGTATGTATCTTTGAAACATGAGTGCTGCAATGTGGTAATCACAATAGGGCACACTCATCAAGTGTGTCTTATAAACAATCTAACCTCTTTAACAAATATCAAAAATAATTAGATTGAAAATCGCAAAATCTCATTATACAAGATCTAAATACACTTGAGTTCTTTGTGAAATGCACTCCAAGTTGGTAAACCCAAATGTGTAGGGGTCAGCAACACCTGAAGTGCATATCCTCTCAAAGATCTCACCACCTGAAGCATACTCCAAGACAATAGCTAAATGAGTAGGGGTTAGACCGAATTAGATGGCTATAAACATTTATGTTCTTGTATTCAATTGAAAACAGTGATCTCTCCATGTAAGTACATAAAACTCCATGCCATTACCAAAAAAAGAACAATCACAGTACCTTAGGCTTCCAAGAGAAAGCTTGAAACACACCTAGTGTTGTGCAGGCTTCACTCCCAGAAATTGATAAATTGCAAATAGTTGAATTACCACCAAAGCTCTAGAATCTACCATGGCAAGAAAGAGAATTCAAGCCTTCCACCTCTATGCTAAAGTGCTAAAGTCAATATAGCCCAAGGAAGCCAACTAGAAACAATAGCTAGCTGCAATAGGATACAAACAGAGCCTAAGGTCTATCTTCACTGAAGCTTCACGCCACTTTCTTATAGAAGTGAATCTTCAAAACTATTCTAATCACAAGCCACCTCATGCTCATGCTCAAGCCAAGCCACCTCACAATGCTCAAGCCAAAGACAGGATGACTACTACCCAAATTTAAAAATAGAGGAAGAGATATAAATGCCACAACACTCCCACCAAATTCTAGCAAGAGACCTCTCACACCAAGATGCAAGAAAGTTCTTCATGATCACCAATCAAAATATTCTCAGAATGGAGGGAGTAACACTTAATTTCCACCAACACATGAATATGATCATCGAGAGAACAAAATATAAAGAATCTTAGGCAAAGATCAAAGAGCATATTATATTATATACCGTGTATATATGGAGTTTAGCAATAGTAGAAAGATGCAAAAAGCTTAATTCTAATCGGAAAAATAATAGCTATTTACATGAATATATCAATCATCCGCAACATTCGATTATACTTAGTGCCAAAGTTTGGGCGATTCTGCGATGAATGCCATCAATCATCCTAAACTTTTTGTAATGCTCTTTAAGCTTTTCCTTTCTTTGGGTCCCTAGCTTCTCTTCTTCTTTTAGTAGAATCTAAAAACACACACAAACACACGTTGAATAACACAATCTCTCATAGCATACATCAAAGATTCAAACAAACATAACTTTCAATGACTTAAGTCCGTTTTCGACATTGTTTTGACACAAGACAGGGAACTAGATGTTCATTGAGCAAGATGGTGTTCCACACATAATAAAAGTGTATAAGTGATACAAACCAAAGAACACACAGAAATACGTATAATAGAGAATGCAGAGTATAAATGATGGAAAATGAATAGTATTATTAATGGATATGAAGATTGTAACTAGTAGCGAGAGGATATTCTCGCTACTCCAAGAGCTATGCTCATTCACGAGAGAATATACAATCTCCGCCCAACAGAAAATGCAATCTTTCCTACCTTTCTCATGTGAGTCACTCCCCTTACATACCACTCTCACGTATCCTCCTCCGTAACTAACTCTTCTCTCTCTTTGGTAGCACATTGACCTTCTTAGCCCTCCTTTCATAAACTCTCCAAATTACTGGTTTGCCCTCCTTACTCTTAGCCTCCCCTGCGTCTCTGTTAATAACCTACTAGGAAGTCGCAATCGCACAGATCACATTCGTGTGGGTCTTAATATATTACTACCCAAATGAACCTCAAAATATTACTACCCAAATGAACCTCAAAGAATCTTAAACAGAGAGGCTAAATGAGTAGGTACACACAAATCGGAAACTGAGTTGCTGAATCATTTCTTTGGATGAAAACATTTAGCTATAAACATTTATCTCAAAGAATCTGTTGCATTTTGTAATTTTGTAATAACAAAGATGATTGAATGTCTTGACCAACAACTATAATAACAAATTGTTATAACTAATCAGTATAGCTAAGCAAACAAATAAGCTACTAAACCGACTCAATAGTTTGCCAACAAGAAAGATTAGTTTGTTACAAACCATTCCAATATTAATAGAATAATCGAAATTCATGCTTAAGTATATGACCCTTGACAAAGTATATAACAGATAAATATAGTGGAGATTATAAAAAGAATAGAATGACTGATAAAGAAAGATAATGAATTCAATATGCAAAATAAGACAAGTTTTCTACTTAATAGTTAATGGAAATAAAGCCAATCAATATATAAGAGATACTCACCCATCTAAACGAAATCTTTCTCGTATACCAATTAGGTGAGGAGAAGTGAAAAGGCCATTGCGTTAACCACGATTCGTAATATAGATTCTGTGAAGGTGCAAGTAGATCCTGTGGGAAGCACTGGTACAAAAGCAAAATTTATAACATCGCAGATGCAAGAGTAAAAATACATGAAACTGGAAATACAAAGCCACTCCTCTATCTAAGAGACCCAAACTACCAACCATATCAATTATTGCAAAACAATTGAACTTGTCATTCAACAAACACTATGGAACACAAATGCAGAACATGCATCAAGTTCAATGGCAGCAACTTTAAAGCCTTAGCAAATAGAACTAATACAATAAAGAACCAAATAGGATCTCCAAACTATATATCAGCATCACCATATGAATTCAGCATCGCCAATGAAACATCATCTGCTGCATCACAGTTCCTTTCCTGCAATTTCCTTTCCTAAATCCTAAGAAACAATTTTCCACTCCAGCTCAGTTCCACTCTCCCCTAATGCAGAAAGTCTAAAGCTTAGTTTGGAGTACCTACGTTTTCAGTGCTTGAATTCTTTTGTCTATATCATGATAGACCAATCCCAATCGGCTCTGAAGCTTCTACAAAGTTGGCATACCCATCTTCTTCATTTGCAGCCTGCAAGATGTAAATAACAATCAAGACAATCTTGGATATAATCAATGGTTGGTTCAAACTATTGTTTATGGTTAAAGCATCTCTCCAATCAGATTACATGGAAAATTGCTCACAAAAGGATATCTAGTAGTCAATTCCAGGTACAAACATTCAATTGATATAGGCTTTCTATCTATGCTTGAATTTATGGATTAAGCTAGACTTTAGTCAACATCGTGATTATTATTTGAATGTTCCAAAACTTATTGTTAATTATTCAATTGATACAAAGAGGCGCATCCTACTCAGGTGCAATGCAATGCAATTTTGAGAAGTAAATATTCATTCAAAATAAAACAATATAACACTAAAATATTCACATTCCTCCATAAAAGCGTATCAGAAGCTTGTATATTCACATTCACACTAAAATGTTCACATTACCAAGACTAATGAACCAATCATAACAGTAAATTTTCAATAGTAAGAAGAAAATCAGAAAATTTGTGCAATAAATGTAAGAATCGATCAAAGAAAGGGGGAAAATCAATCAAAATCACGAAAGAGATTCTCACAAGAATCTGTTGAAGAAGAAGAAGCTGTACCTCCAAAACGAGTGAGAGTGATGAAGCGAGAGCGGAGTGACGGTGAGAATGTCAGATCTCATATGGCGTATCAACTGATGAAGCGGAGCGATTGATGATTGGAGACGAGCGAGAGCGAGAGCGAGAGCGAGAGCGAGATCGAGATCGAGATGAGTGAGACTGAGAGTGGGAGCGAGAGGGTAAAAACTAAAAAGTAAGCGTTGGAAGATGATGGCGAGCGAGCAAAGAAGGTGACGAGGAAGATGGAGGTGGCGAGCGAGCAAAGAAGGTGACGAGGAAGATGGAGGTTCAATGTGAGAGGAGTGAGAGGGTTCAGAGAATGAGAGAGTTCAGAGAGTGAGAGATTTGAGAATGCGAGAGATCGAGTATAGCGCTCAATTTTTTTTATTTTTTAATACTTCTTCTACGCAACGTTTCTGAGCCGTTGCCTAAAGCATAAACAAAAAACCGTTGCGATAGACTTTATGGGAACGGTTTTGAGCCGTTACCTAAAGTATAAACAAAAAACCGTTGCGATAGACTTTATGGGAACGGTTTTGAGCCGTTGTCATTGAAAAAAATTTTAAAAAAAATGAAAGGACAACGACTTCAAAAAACCGTTGCCATTGTTGGAAAAGGCAACGGTTTTTTTGAAGTTACAATTTTGGGCGTTGCCATAGGGTCCAAATGTTGTAGTGTGCTCTGATATGTAGCACCGGGGGCGGGGAGTCTTAGATACTTAGTAATTTATTTTGATGTATTTAGTCTGATATAGGATGTTGTACTAAATACTTTTAGACTTGTTGATGTTTCCGCTGTGCTGGTGAATTACATTCAGGATGTTGTAAATAACTAAACAAGTGTTTTTGAGGGTTCGCCCCATTTTGACGTGCTACCTATCACGCGCTAGTTGTGTTTGAGCTTTTAAATGTTATTAAAATGTTTGCTTAGACGAAAATGTAGCACTCTCTTTGAGGTGCGTGGAAAGTTTTTGAAAACTCTGATTTTAAATAGATTAATTAGTAGTATTTAGAAAGGGGGTGTTACAGGATCAATTTGTTCTTCCAAGAGGAGGATACATTGAAGATCTGATCAGAGAATTTTATGCTGGAATCACTGAAGATGAAGGCAAGGAACAATCCTACACTTCAATGGTGAGAGGTAAACTTGTACACTTTCATCCCAAGAAATTAAATGAACATTATGTGTTGAAGTATAATGGGAATGAATTTGAAAAGAAAGTGGCAAAGGCCTATAGGAAAGAAATGGAAGAAATAAAGAATAGAATAGCTACACTAGATGTTGTTTGGGAAAAGTTCACACCTAATGAAATCAAACTTAGAAGTACCTATTTGATATAGATGCATTAGGTAATTGGCATTTGTTTATAGCAACTTCAATCTTACCTATATCACACACATATGCAATGACCAAAGAGAGATTGATCCTTCTTGATACAATTATCTCCGAGGGAAATGTTGACATAGGTAGATTGATTGCTAGGGAAATTCGTTCATGCACCTCTAAGTCAAAGGGATTTATGTTTTTCTCTTGTCTTATCACTGAACTATACATGAAAGAAGGTGTTCCCATAGCACCCCATGACCAAAGAAAATTTCCACCTGGTAATTTTAATGCTGAAGTAAGAGAAAAAGTAAGGAAAGTGAGAGGATCTATGCCTACAATGCAAGAGCATTTCATGCAAAAGCAAGTTGTTGTTTGGAGATTCCAAAATGATCAACATGATTGGTTACAACTGGTCTTTGACAAGATGTCTGATATCTTGGGCCATGTTGAAGCCCCTGTCTTTCCAAACTGGGTATTTGAAACTGATGGTGAAGGAGAAGAAGAAAAAGAAGCTGAGGAGGTAAGAGAAGAAGACAACAGGAAGAGGAAAAGGAGGAAGAACCAACAATAAAGAAGAAGGTGACTAGGAAACAAGATAAAGGGAAGAAGAAAGTAGTGATTGAGCCTGAAAGTGATACCTGTTGCACCTCAAAAAAATCTGGTTTGGACTTCTCAATGTACAACGTGGGAAAATTTTGAAGCCGCCACCAATATTTTAGTTTTGAGATGAAAACATTGAAAAAACGTCTTTTTATACAGGGCGGATGGTCTTTTCGAAAACAGGAGATGTAGGTTCAGGGGTCGGTTAGGTATGGGGAAGGTATTAGCACCCCACACCTCCTTTCTACCGAAAGGGAACCATTAATTTGATGTGTGGTTTCGACAAGGTTTGATTTGAAACAATTGTTCTACTTCTTTTCGTATTCTTTTTATTAGAGAAAAATGTTTTGTAAGCGGAGAAAAGAAAGATTCTTTTTAGAATTTTTGAAAAGCGTGCTTGACGGGACGTGGCCCGCTCCTACGTATCTCCCGGTGCGATGGAGAATTCAAAGCTTACGTAGTTCTCCGAGTCGAGAAGTTTTGGTGTGTTGGTGTTTTTATTGTAGGGGTTCTCGTCCAACATGCATACCCACTAACCCTAAAACATAGACATCCCGCCCGCAAAAGCGACGTGTGCCCCTACTTATCGAAAAGTGATTTGAATTACTTGAAAAATTTGTTGTGAGGTTGGTTGCTTTTATTTGAGCAAGTATCTCGGCTCTCGCACTTAACTCGCATGCTGACTCGCTAACCCTAAGGCACTAACCAACCCGGATGTACATCCGACTTGATTCCTTACTCATTTTTGAAATAGGGTTTAAGTTGTTAGTTGCTTGTTTTATTTCTCATAAGTATCCCAAAATGTTTGAGTTGTACAACTCCGATCTTAGAACGCTAGTCAACATCAGCCGTAGGTCCGACTTGACTCCTTATGAGTTTTTTTTTTTAGGAAAAAGGGGTTTTTTCTTTATTTAAAAAAAAACATTTGATTTTTGATTTGAAAACTAGTTTAGGAAAGAATTTGATTTGGAAAAAGATTTTGTAAAACAAGTAGAACACTTCAATTGACTCCAAATCCATAACCAAATGCAAAATGAATGAATAAAGTTCAAACATATTCAACTAATCAAGCAATCATGAACATGTTAATCATCAACTAAGATTAAGCAATGCCAATATAATCAAGGGATTCAATTATATATCAAAGATGCAAGACAAAGTTCTCAAAAATAATAGTGTGTGTGTGTGTGTGAATAGGCCTCGGCCTCTAAATTATTTTGGTGTTTGGTGAATGCCCACAAGGCAATTTTTGGTGATGGATCCACATGCATATGCCCAGTGGAGTTTTGGGTTGCATTGCATACATTGCATACATGTTCTAGTGTAACTGTTTCTGGTGTGATTGCAATTGGTGTAACTGTTTCTAGTGTGACTGTAGTTAGTGTAACTGCCTTTGGTGTAAATGTCTTAATAGTGTATCTAAATGTGTTGTGCTATGGTGTGCCTGTTTCTCTGTGTTTCTCGCTTTATTTATTATTATCTATGCATTGAGACTCACCCTACTGCTTGGAATGTTGCCCTTATGTGGCAACGCTGCAGGTGACAGTGACTGAAGGTGACGTGAGTACCTTCTGCTAGTAGTGTCGAGTCTGCTCTGATACGTAGCGCCGAGGGGTGGATGCTTATTTGTTATGTCTTTTACCTTTGAACTATTGTTTAATGTTGTTATTTTTCCACGGTTGTAATAATTTCCCAGATATTACTTGGTGCTACGTATCCTTTGAACTGGAGTTTATTTTTAATTAATTGTCTTGGAGTTATATTAAGGTGTTTGGTTTTAAATGTGACACCCTCGAGTGGTCGCACCGAAAATGTTTTTCAACTACTCTGATTTTTCAAATTATTTAAATAGTAGTTTATGTAGAAGGGGGGTGTTACAAGTGGTATCAGAGCATAAGTTCGGTCTGTCCGGCCAAGTTGTCGAGTCTGTTAACCCTCGAGTCTTGGTACTCGTTCTAAATCATAATTATGTTGTTGTTTGAAATAGTATATAGGATGTTGTTTTTCATGTTTTATGTGCTGTTGATGTTTCAATTGAAATAGTGGTTGTTTTTATACATAAGTAAAAGAACATGGCTGATATTTTATTACTATCATTGGAATTTAATTGTGTCGTTTTCCCAACTTTGAGGGTGGTGCTTCTTTCTAAATTTTTAAAAATGTGTTGTTCCTAAAAATCTAAAGGTGTTGTTTTCCCTCAATTTTTAAATGTGGTGTTTACGATGATGCGGTGATATAATAGTGATGGTTGCATTTAGAGGTATGTGTTTCGTTAAGTGTGTCCTCTAGAACCTATTGTTGTGTGGTGAGTGTTTGAGTTGAGTAGTGTCTATAGTATTTAAATTTTCGAGGACGAAAATGCCTAAGTGGGGGAGAGTTGTAACGCCCCAAAAATGATTAAGTAAATAATTAGATAATTTAATTAAGTGATAATTTAATTAACCTTATTTAAAATAAATATAAGGAAATTAATTCAATTAAGGAGTGGGGTGTAGTGAGTAAATAGAGAGTATTTAATTAAAATAGGGAGAAGGTGAGGGAGTAATTAGGAGGTGCAACTAGGGCCCATTGGAGTTAAGTGGCCCAAACCCAATTTATAAAAACATTAGGGTCTTAGGAGAAACCCTCATTAGAAGCCAAATTTGCAAAAAAATTAGAAAGGAGAGAAGAGTGAGGAGAGGCGCGGCTAGGGCTAGAGAGAGGGAGGTTTTGGCGTGAAGAATCAAGGAAGAAGGAAGAATCTTGGAGTGTTGGGGTTTTTGGAGAGGTCTTCTTAATCTTTGGTGCTATCTTCTTCAAGTTTTAACAAGGTATGGGGATTCTCTAGCATATTTAATAATTTATAAATCTTGAAACATAGGAGTTAGGGATTAGGAGTAATTAGGTGGCTAGTTTGTAATGTATATTAATGATTGGTGAAATATATGATTGATTTTCATGATGATATGGTGTTGTGGTACATGTGAATATGGTTCTTGATGAATCTTGATTGGCTTGGTGTGTGTGAATTGTAATAGGGTGATTAAATGTTTATTTAACATAATTTGAGTAGGAGAAAGTAGGCGCTTAATAGGTGTTTGGGTGATTGGTTGAATAGGAGAAATTTTAGAGGTGTGGGGTTTTAAGGTGGGGTTCGGTTGTGCTGGAAATAGGAGGAGGGGGCGCCAATTCTGCAGAATTTGGCGCCTGTGGTGCTGTTTGGTTGAGGTGAGATGCCGAGGTGAATGGGGTGAGGTGCCGAGGTGAATGGGGTGAGGTGCCGAGGTGAATGGGGTGAGGTGCCGAGGTGAATGAGGTGAGGTGACCTAGGTGAGTGAGGTGAGGTGAGGTGCCGAGGTGAATGAGGTGAGGTGACCTAGGTGAGTGAGGTGAGGTGAGGTGCCGAGGTTAATGGGGTGAGGTGCCGAGGTGAATGAGGTGAGGTGACCTAGGTGAGGTGCCGAGGTGAATGAGGTGAGGTGACCTAGGTGAGTGAGGTGAGGTGAGGTGCCGAGGTTAATGGGGTGATGTGCCGAGGTGAAGGAGGCGAGGTGACCTAGGTGAGGGAGATGAGGTGAGGCGCCGAGGTGAATGGGGTGAGGTGCCGAGGTGTGTGAGAGTGTACCGAGGTGTGTTTTGGGTGTGCCGAGGTGTTGTCGGTATTTTCTAAAATACATATATTGCTGTTTTTGTGGTTTTATAAAGTAAATACATGCTGTTGCGATTTTATAAAACACATATGTTGCTGTTTTTGTTGTTTTATAAGATAAATAAGTTGCTGTTAGTGCCCTATAAAATGTATAAGTGCTGTTGCAAATTTACAATATATATAAGTTGCCGTTTTGTTGTTTTATAGAACGTATAGGCTGCTGTTGCGATGTTATAAAATACACGTGTTGCTGTTTTTGAGGTTTATAAAATGTATATGAGCTGTTGGTGTTTTAGGAAATACACATGTTGCTGTTGTTGGGTTTTATAAAATGTATATGTGTTGTTTTACTATTTTATAAAATGAGTAAGTTGCTGTAATTGTTTTATAAAATGTATATATGCTGTTTTGCTATTTTATAAAATGAGTAGGTTGCTGTAATTGTTTTACAAAATGTGTATGTTGTTGTTTTACTATTTTATAAGATGCGTAGGTTGCTGAAATTGTTTCATAAAATGTACATGTTGCTTTTCCCTGCGTTGTAAAAGTGTTGTTTTGGTCCCTAAATGCTATTTCGACCCCTAGGTGGTGTTTTGGTCTTGATTGAGGTTTAGTCCTTAGGGTGACTTTAGTCCTTTGGCGTGGAAATAATTATTGGGGTTCTTTTAGTCCCCGTAGGAGTATTAATTAAGGTGTGATAAAATAAATGGTGAATATAATGGTGATGAGGGGTCTATGACCCTCCTTGGTGAATTGGTGAATATACATACAATTATTGGTGAGCACGTTATTGCTATACTTTGGTGTTTTGGTGTTTTTGGTGCATAGTCATGGCGTCGCATAATCATATGCATTTTGGTGAATAGGCCTCGGCCTCTAAATTATTTTGGTGTTTGGTGAATGCCCACAAGGCAATTTTTGGTGATGGATCCACATGCATATGCCCAGTGGAGTTTTGGGTTGCATTGCATACATTGCATACATGTTCTGGTGTAACTGTTTCTGGTGTGATTGCAATTGGTGTAACTGTTTCTAGTGTGACTGTAGTTAGTGTAACTGCCTTTGGTGTAAATGTCTTAATAGTGTATCTAAATGTGTTGTGCTATGGTGTGCCTGTTTCTCTGTGTTTCTCGCTTTATTTATTATTATCTATGCATTGAGACTCACCCTACTGCTTGGAATGTTGCTCTTATGTGGCAACGCTGCAGGTGACAGTGACTGAAGGTGACGTGAGTACCTTCTGCTAGTAGTGTCGAGTCTGCTCTGATACGTAGCGCCGGGGGGTGGATGTTTATTTGTTATGTCTTTTACCTTTGAACTATTGTTTAATGTTGTTATTTTTCCACGGTTGTAATAATTTCCCAGATATTACTTGGTGCTACGTATCCTTTGAACTGGAGTTTATTTTTAATTAATTGTCTTGGAGTTATATTAAGGTGTTTGGTTTTAAATGTGACACCCTCGAGTGATCGCACCGAAAATGTTTTTCAACTACTCTGATTTTTCAAATTATTTAAATAGTAGTTTATGTAGAAGGGGGGTGTTACAAGTGGTATCAGAGCATAAGTTCGGTCTGTCCGGCCAAGTTGTCGAGTCTGTTAACCCTCGAGTCTTGGTACTCGTTCTAAATCATAATTATGTTGCTGTTTGAAATAGTATATAGGATGTTGTTTTTCATGTTTTATGTGCTGTTGCTGTTTCAATTGAAATATGAACTGTTATTTTCTTTATAAATAGTGGCTGTTTTTATACATAAGTAAAAGAACATGGCTGATATTTTATTACTATCATTGGAATTTAATTGTGTCGTTTTCCCAACTTTGAGGGTGGTGCTTCTTCCTAAATTTTTAAAAATGTGTTGTTCCTAAAAATCTAAAGGTGTTGTTTTCCCTCAATTTTTAAATGTGGTGTTTACGATGATGCGGTGATATAATAGTGATGGTTGCATTTAGAGGTATGTGTTTCGTTAAGTGTGTCCTCTAGAACCTATTGTTGTGTGGTGAGTGTTTGAGTTGAGTAGTGTCTATAGTATTTAAATTTTCGAGGACGAAAATGCCTAAGTGGGGGAGAGTTGTAACGCCCCAAAAATGATTAAGTAAATAATTAGATAATTTAATTAAGTGATAATTTAATTAACCTTATTTAAAATAAATATAAGGAAATTAATTCAATTAAGGAGTGGGGTGTAGTGAGTAAATAGAGAGTATTTAATTAAAATAGGGAGAAGGTGAGGGAGTAATTAGGAGGTGCAACTAGGGCCCATTGGAGTTAAGTGGCCCAAACCCAATTTATAAAAACATTAGGGTCTTAGGAGAAACCCTCATTAGAAGCCAAATTTGCAAAAAAATTAGAAAGGAGAGAAGAGTGAGGAGAGGCGCGGCTAGGGCTAGAGAGAGGGAGGTTTTGGCGTGAAGAATCAAGGAAGAAGGAAGAATCTTGGAGTGTTGGGGTTTTTGGAGAGGTCTTCTTAATCTTTGGTGCTATCTTCTTCAAGTTTTAACAAGGTATGGGGATTCTCTAGCATATTTAATAATTTATAAATCTTGAAACATAGGAGTTAGGGATTAGGAGTAATTAGGTGGCTAGTTTGTAATGTATATTAATGATTGGTGAAATATATGATTGATTTTCATGATGATATGGTGTTGTGGTACATGTGAATATGGTTCTTGATGAATCTTGATCGGCTTGGTGTGTGTGAATTGTAATAGGGTGATTAAATGTTTATTTAACATAATTTGAGTAGGAGAAAGTAGGCGCTTAATAGGTGTTTGGGTGATTGGTTGAATAGGAGAAATTTTAGAGGTGTGGGGTTTTAAGGTGGGGTTCGGGTTGTGCTGGAAATAGGAGGAGGCGCCATTCTGCGGGACTTGGCGCTGTGGTCTTGTTTGGTTGAGGTGAGATGCCGAGGTGAATGGGGGTGAGGTGCCGAGGTGAATGGGGTGAGGTGCCGAGGTGAATGGGGTGAGGTGCCGAGGTGAATGGGGTGAGGTGCCGAGGTGAATGCGGTGAGGTGACCTAGGTGAGTGAGGTGAGGTGAGGTGCCGAGGTGAATGAGGTGAGGTGACCTAGGTGAGTGAGGTGAGGTGAGGTGCCGAGGTTAATGGGGTGAGGTGCCGAGGTGAATGAGGTGAGGTGACCTAGGTGAGTGAGGTGAGGTGAGGTGCCGAGGTGAATGAGGTGAGGTGACCTAGGTGAGTGAGGTGAGGTGAGGTGCCGAGGTTAATGGGGTGATGTGCCGAGGTGAAGGAGGCGAGGTGACCTAGGTGAGGGAGATGAGGTGAGGCGCCGAGGTGAATGGGGTGAGGTGCCGAGGTGTGTGAGAGTGTACCGAGGTGTGTTTTGGGTGTGCCGAGGTGTTGTCGGTATTTTCTAAAATACATATATTGCTGTTTTTGTGGTTTTATAAAGTAAATACATGCTGTTGCGATTTTATAAAACACATATGTTGCTGTTTTTGTTGTTTTATAAGATAAATAAGTTGTTGTTAGTGCCCTATAAAATGTATAAGTGTTGTTGCAAATTTACAATATATATAAGTTGCCGTTTTGTTGTTTTATAGAACGTATAGGTCTTTATTGCGATGATGTTATAAAATACACGTGTTCTTTGTTTTGAGGTTTATAAAATGTATATGAGTGTTGTTGGTGTTTTAGGAAATACACATGTTCTTTGTTGTTGGGTTTTATAAAATGTATATGTGTTGTTTTACTATTTTATAAAATGAGTAAGTTGCTGTAATTGTTTTATAAAATGTATATATGCTGTTTTGCTATTTTATAAAATGAGTAGGTTGCTGTAATTGTTTTACAAAATGTGTATGTTGCTGTTTTACTATTTTATAAGATGCGTAGGTTGCTGAAATTGTTTCATAAAATGTACATGTTGCTTTTCCCTGCGTTGTAAAAGTGTTGTTTTGGTCCCTAAATGCTATTTCGACCCCTAGGTGGTGTTTTGGTCTTGATTGAGGTTTAGTCCTTAGGGTGACTTTAGTCCTTTGGCGTGGAAATAATTATTGGGGTTCTTTTAGTCCCCGTAGGAGTATTAATTAAGGTGTGATAAAATAAATGGTGAATATAATGGTGATGAGGGGTCTATGACCCTCCTTGGTGAATTGGTGAATATACATACAATTATTGGTGAGCACGTTATTGCTATACTTTGGTGTTTTGGTGTTTTTGGTGCATAGTCATGGCGTCGCATAATCATATGCATTTTGGTGAATAGGCCTCGGCCTCTAAATTATTTTGGTGTTTGGTGAATGCCCACAAGGCAATTTTTGGTGATGGATCCACATGCATATGCCCAGTGGAGTTTTGGGTTGCATTGCATACATTGCATACATGTTCGTGTATGCTTGTTTACGTGTGATTGCAATTGGTGTAACTGTTTCTGGTGTGACTGTAGTTAGTGTAACTGCCTTTGGTGTAAATGTCTTAATAGTGTATCTAAATGTGTTGTGCTATGGTGTGCCTGTTTCTCTGTGTTTCTCGCTTTATTTATTATTATCTATGCATTGAGACTCACCCTACTGCTTGGAATGTTGCTCTTATGTGGCAACGCTAGCTGCAGTGTGATGATGGCCCAAGGTGACGTGAGTACCTTCTGCTAGTAGTGTCGAGTCTGCTCTGATACGTAGCGCCGGGGGGGTGGATGTTTATTTGTTATGTCTTTTACCTTTGAACTATTGTTTAATGTTGTTATTTTTCCACGGTTGTAATAATTTCCCAGATATTACTTGGTGCTACGTATCCTTTGAACTGGAGTTTATTTTTAATTAATTGTCTTGGAGTTATATTAAGGTGTTTGGTTTTAAATGTGACACCCTCGAGTGGTCGCACCGAAAATGTTTTTCAACTACTCTGATTTTTCAAATTATTTAAATAGTAGTTTATTTAGAAGGGGGGTGTTACAGCTTACGTCTTCATATAAGAGTACATGCATGGGGGAGGAATTGCACACAATTGAGTCAAGACATTTTAATGGCATCATGAACAAGAGAGATACAATCAATTATAGGCATAGAATATTCTTAGTTAGATGAATGAACATGCAAGCAATGATGTGCATGATTAGGCAAATATGCAAATGCATGAGCATACAAGGATATGAATGAATGATCATATAAGACTATGCATGAATGAATAGGCATATAAGACTATGCATGAATGAATGATTGAGCATACAAGACTATGAATGCATGAGCATAGTTATTGGGCAAGGTATGAACATTTGAGTATGCATGAACATGTGAATGAATGCTAAACATGGAATTAATGAATGCATGAGCATGTGAGAGGGTAAGAGAATGCAATAGGCCTAAGCATGTATGAATGTATGAACATGTGAGCATATGAAAGTATGCAAGTACTAATGTGCAAACATAAGAATGTGTCATACAAGTGATGCAAATAAATGAAATGCAAAGGGTGAAAAGTTTAATGAGATGAGGTAAAACCAATGATGCAATGTAGTAAAGTAAAAGGGTATGCAAAGTGGTAAAAATTAAATGAGGTGGGGTAAAATGTTTGATGAAGTGGTAAAAGGTTAGAGTAAGAATATGGTAAAAATGTTTGAGTAAAAGGTAAATAAAAAGCAAAAATGTTTTTTATGTTTTTTGGTAAATAATTAATGAATGGTAAAGTAAAAAGTAAGTGAGTAGTGAAAAGTGAAAAGTGAAAACACAATTACACAACTTATATTTACAAACACAAGATCAAATCAACAAATTGGTAAAAATTGAGGCCCTTGGCCGAATGCATAGCAAGGCAAAACCAAGCACACATTTCATCATGTTCTTGCAACCAAATCACATCAATGAGCATATGAACATAAACCCTAGGATCTACTCATACATTTGATGCTCAAACAATTGTCATTTCATCATTTATTTCAACTCAAAATCAAAGGAAATGCAAGAACAATAGAAACCCTAATTTCTACTTATGAACTCAAGAGCATAGTTGGCTAGGTCCACCTTTTTATTCAACTTGAACACAAGATATGATCAAAGAAATGCATGAACAACCAAAAACGCTATATGGCCGAAACATTTTTTGAAGGAAAATGAGGTTTTATTTCATGAATTTTAGTGAAAAATGTGTGGAAATTCAAGGGAAATTATTCATGCACAAAAACAAACTCCTTCAAGGCCAAGGACCCATCTCAAACACCCAAGTCACCCAATGTCCTTGTCATAATGTTTGAAATGGATCCTCAAAGCAAACAACAACAAGCAATCAAGAAGAAGTTGGGAGTAGAAGAGAAATTTACATGGTAAAAGTGAAAAAAAAACAAGGATCTAAGGCTCACCTTAAGAACTTTCAAAAGAAATGAAGAAGAAGATCAAATAGAAACCAAGAACACTTGAACCTCTTCTTGAATCCCACGAAAATCTCTTGATCATGAAGAATTATTGTTGAAAGCTTGATGATAATGCAAGATTAGAAGTAGGTCTAGTATAAGAATCAAGGAAAAAGATGCTTTGATGGTGAAAAATTGAAAAAAATGGAGGAAGGATGAGAGAGAGGTAGCTTCGGTTTTTGAGAGAGGGAGGAGAGGAGAATATTGTATACTAGGGTAAAAATGAGAGTGTCCTCCTTTAATGGTCTCTTATTTTGGGTTTTATATGAGATGCAAAATTAAGGGTATATAGGACATTGTGCTTTTGCAAACCATTGAGATTTGAGATAAAATTTAAATCAAGGGCTAGGATTGTAATGCACATGGATTAGGGGCAATGAGAAAACACAAGTGAGGGGGGAATGACTGGTCATACACAAAAATTAATAGTTTTTGTTGCACAAAAATTGTTAAGGGCAATTAGGACTTTGTACACAAAGTTGTAGCCTAGGATTTGATCTAGAATTTTAATCAATGGCTAGGAATACAACTCTCATGGATCAAGGGCATGAAGAAGCACAAAAATGAGGTAAAAATAGGGCTGAAATTCGCAGCCATGAGTGGGTTGGCATTTTGCAAGTTGTCATTGTACTATTTGTCTCCCACTACCTTTGTAATTATCCTTTCCTTTTCTTGATTATTCTTTTCTAGATAATTCCCATGAAAATCTTACCATTTTGGGCCTCATCTTAGGAATCAATCATTGGGCCTAAAATTCCATGATATCACCAATCCCAAAATTCATTTGTTGACCCCACCTCAAAGGAAATGACCATTTTACCCTTTTATTCAAAAATTTGATTTTTATGCCAAAAGGTTTAATATTTATGCGCAAAAAAATCACAATTAAGCACAAATCTTCCTCAAATAATTCATTGATGATTGCTCAGTGATTTGGGACGAAAAACCGTTTTTATTGTGAAATGACCAAAATGCCCTTTCACCCTAAAAACCCTAGTTCTTTGCCCAAAGCACATTTTCACTTAAAAAATGACTTTTCACCCTAGGAATGGCCTCTAATACCTTGACATGCATGTTGAATGGCTTGTCCTGAGGAATTGTCCCTTATTTGCGAAATGACTAACATACCCTTTTGCACTGAAAAACCCTGGTTTGTCCAAAAAGTGCATCCCAACTCCAAAAATGATTTTAGAAGCTTTGAAATGACTTTTAGAACCCTAAATGCAATGCATGATGCTCTTTTCTCTTCTATTTATTTATTTTTGGGGAAAATTAGGGTTTTGACCTAAAGCTAGGACAAAATTGGGGTATGACAATTTGCCCTCTTTTATCTAGATTTTAACAAGGAATATGAATTGGCCGAAACATATTCTGAGGCAAAATAGAGATAAAGAATTCAGAAATTATACCGATTTTGTCTACTTAGGGAAAAACCCGAATTTTCTTTTCCTTTTTTATCTTCTAGTTTTTTTTTTTGGGTGAATGGATGCCAACCAGAAATGACTGTAATGAATGAAGTGTCAACCCTCAGTAAGCCAACAAAAGCAGGAAATAGATTGGTGCCAACCCTCAGGCGGCAAAAGCAGGAAATAAATCGGTGCCAACCCTCGGGTGGCATAAACAGCAAGAAATAAAGCGGTAAAGAAAACAGTAAAGAAGGTATCGACCTCTGGTAAGCCGACACTGGTAGGGAATAAAGAAAGTGATAAAGAATGTATCGGCCGGTCTCTGGTAGGCCGACACTGGAGGAAATAAAGAAAGCAATAAAGAAAGCGATAAAGAGTGTACCAGCCTCTGGTAGGCCGACACAAGCAGGAAACAGGTTGGTGCCAACCCTCAGGCAGCAAAAACAAGAAATAAAGCGGTAAAGATGGTATCGACCTCTAGTAGGATAACACTGGCAGGAAATAGAGAAAGTGATAAAGAATGCACCGGCCGGCCTCTGGTAGGCCGACACTGGAGGAAATAAAGAAAGCAATAAAGAAAGCGATAAAGAGTGTACCAGCCTCTGATAGGCCGACACAAGCAGGAAACAGGTTGGTGCCAACCCTCAAGCAGCAAAAAAAAGCAATAAAGATGGTATCGACCTCTGGTAGGCCGACACTGGCAGGAAATAAAGAAAGTGATAAAGAATGCACCGACCGGCCTCTAGTAGGCCGACACTGGAGGAAATAAGAAATCAATAAAGAAAGCGATAAAGAGTGTACCAGCCTCTGGTAGGCCGACACAAGCGAGAAAGCGAGGTTGGTGCAACCTCGAGCAAAGAAAAAAAACAAGAAATAAAGTAGTAAAGATGGTATCGACCTCTGGTAGGCCGACACTGGCAGGAAATAAAGAAAGTGATAAAGAATGCAGTAAAGAAGGAGCGCTTGTGGCTCTGAAGGAACACTTGGGTTCTGAAGGAGCACTTGTGGCTCTGAAGGAGCACTTGGGCTCTGAAGGAGCACTTGGGATCTGAAGGTGGCCTGTTCGAGCGGCCTGAGGTTCAATATCAAGTTGTGGGACTGATACATTTTACCTTGATGAACTTACGCTATGCTTTATACTGACACAACTAGTCTGAAGGACACGAAGTCTGGGGTGGCCGATTCGTCATGCTCAGTGATGACTTGGCAAAATGAAGGACACGAGATCTGAGGGGCCGATCCGTCATGCTCAGTGATGACTTGGCGAAATGAAGGTCGAGTTCAAAGTCGCTGTTTGGACTGTTGATCTGAACTAAACTGAAGGACCCCAAGGTCTGATGATTCGTCGGTGCTCGATAACGACGGGATCTGAAGGGACGCATTGCTCCTGAAGGGACACGAGGGTCCTGAAGGGATTCGCAAATCCTGTTGATTGACTGATTGAGATGGCCAATGCTGGCGTATTGAATTGAGGTACCTGCATACGTCAGTTGATGCAAGGGATGGTGCATGAAGCATGGGTGCATGTTGTAGCGACCGAAAAATCCAGGAATGGATTCTTCGAAGTTCGAAAGGAAGTCGCCACCGAAATTCTAGTTTAAGGGCAAATTCGGAAAATCCCTTTTGGTTTTAGGATAAGGCAAGTTTAAAGGTTCGGGAGTCGTTATGCATGGGGAAGGTATTAGCACCCCACGATATCCTTTGTCTAATTAGTTATACTTTCTTAATATTTTACCCTTTTATTTATAGAGAAAAAAACTTAATTAAATTTTTAGTTTTTAGAGCTTGACAAGAGTAGACTCTTGCTCCTACGTACCTCCGGATGCAATGGAGGAATCAAAGCTACGTAGTTCTTCCTGAAAAAGGTTTGTTGGTTGGTGTTTTTTTAGTGTAGGGGTCCTAGGATTCCTTTGAACTGCATGCACTCATCGATCCTAGGACGCCGACTAACCCGGTTGTACAACCGACATAGTCCCCTACTTTTTTGAAAATGATTTTTTGAGTTTTTGAGAGAAATTGGTTTGATGTGAGGTGGGTTGGTTTTAGAATAGGTATTCTAGGACTCTTGAACTGTACAGCCCACTCGTCCTAGAACGCTGACCAACCCGGTTGTACAACCGACTTAGTCCCCTATTTTTAGGAAATGTGATTTATTTATTTACTTATAAGTTTTTAGGATTACTTGGGCATGTGACTCATTGGTCCTAAGATGATGACTAACCCTGTTGTACAACCGACTTAGTCTTTTATTTTAGAAAAAATAATTTATTTGTATTTTTATAAGTTTTTAGGATTACCGAATATCATGACTCATTGGTCTAGGATGATGACTAACCCGGTTGTACAACCGACTTAGTCTTTTATTTTTGGGAGAAATGACTTATTTATATTTTTATAAATTTTTAGGATTACTGAACTGTACAGCTCATTGGTCCTAGGATGATGACTAACCCAGTTGTACAACCGACTTAGTCTTTTATTTGATTTTTAAAGAAATAAACTAATTTGTGCATAAAAAAAAGACAGAAACTGATAATTAATAAAGACTAGGCTAAAAAAATATAATAAATAAACAAATAAATAACTATATACATAAATAAATATGAATAGATATATACATAAACAAATGAATAAATAAATAAATAGATTATATTATAAATAAATGATAAATAAATATGCACATAAAAATAAACAAAATAAATACAAAACTAACCTGGAATCGACGAGTGCCGAACCGGACTAAGCAAACCGGACTCCTATCTGGTCCATTTTGACTCCAAGACCGCAAGAACCGCTTTGAGAATCAGAAAGCCGACTCAAAACGTCCAAATGATCAAAGACAGGCTTTTAGTGAAATGGGCCGCTATCGCTTTGACCCAAAAGATCACTTAACCCGCCAATGATCTCCTCCCCTAATCTTCACCTCTCAACCCCTTTTATATCCAATTGCTAGGGAGCTCTTGTTTCTTGTGAGCAATGTGGGACTAAAACAAGGTAGAGAAAGCAATTCCCCTTTAAAAGACAATTCCCGTTTTTCTCAAACCTGTCACCGTAAAATTGCGATTTCGGATTCGTTAACCGTTGGATCGTCTTCCTTTTTTGACAGTAGGTTCGTGAGACATATATCTATGTTTTCACTGTTCGGATCGTCGAAACGAGTTCTGAGGAGAGAGAAATTGCCTTCGCAATAGCTGCAGTTTTTGGTCCATTTTTCTCAAACCTTTCACCGTAAAAGTGCGATTCCGGATTCGTTAACCGTGTGATCGTCATCCTTTTTTGACAGTAGGTTTGTGAGACATATATCTCCATTTTCACCGTTCAGATCGTCGAAAAGATGTCTGAGGAGAGAGAAATTGCCTTCGCAATAGAGCTGCAGATTTGGGTATTTCATCTTTTTGTTCTTATTTTGTAAGCTCTTGTGCTTTGCTTCACTTGCTTTTTCAATTACCCAAAGAGGGTCAAAAGGAAATAACATGTGGGATGATTGACCAAGAATCAAATCATGCATCTTTATTTCAACTTTATATTAATTGTGGTTGATATGCACAAGCTACTTATCTTTTACTTGAGTACATAGAAACGTTTGTTACACATACACTACTTAATAAAATAAAATAAAAATATTACAATGATATAAGAACTCGGACAAAATTGGGGTATAACAGCTGCCCCTCTTTACTTATATTTTACAAATTTTTCTAGTAGAAATAGAAATAAAGATAGAATAGACGTCAATTTTGTCCGTTTAGAGGGGAAATAGAGGGTTTGAGAATAAACAAGGAGCGGTTAACACTTGGCGTATTAACCGCGAACAAAATGAAGGATCGCTCGGGATCCAAGGAGCACCAAGGCTCAAAGCCCACTCGGGGTCTGAAGGAGCACTAAGGCTCTGAAGGACCACTAAGGGTCTGAAGGAGCACTAAGGATCTGAAGGACCACTCTGGGTCTGGAAGGCTGCCTAGGCCTTATTTGAAGGACCATCGTGGTCTGAAGGAGCGCAACTAGCTACGGTACTAGTTAAACGGTCTATAGGGGCCTTTATACTCGAGCGGCCATGATGGGTCTAGAACTGATATGTTGACCATGAAGGACGTCCACTATGTCTTAGGCTGACACAACTAGTCTGAAGGACCACGCGGGGTCTGCGAAGGTCCGTCGGGCTCGACTCCGACGTTGCGACTTGGGCCACTTAGGGCACTGCTCTGAAGGACCACTTGGGGTCTATAGGGGTCTGAGGGATCAACCTGGTGATCTGTGATACGATATGCATGAGATCAACACTTAAAGCGCTGATATTAGAGGAACACAATATAGAGACTGACACTTTATGTGTTTATCCGAGCACACCTAACGAATGCATCTACTGAGAAGGGGAAAACCAATCTACGTTTGATGAAGCAATTAATGGTGCAAGCAATGATTGGTATCTGGTAGGATGTGGAATGACTTTTTCCTTTTCTCTTTTTGCTTATTGCTTTTCTCTTTTTTGTTTTTTTTTTTGAAAAATGATGAATGCCAAATGTGAATATGATGCAAATGAAATGCTCGGGTGCAAATGCTATTGTGCATGAGGTGATGATATGATATGATATGATATGATATGATATGATATGAGTGATTGGGGTATAGAAACATTTTTGGTAATGATGAGATGTGAGACTTTAGATGCGAGAAGCATAGGTGAATATTGATCATTCTTTGAAAAAAATAGTTTTGATTCAATACTTCAGCAATCTCAATGTTGTTATTTACGATTAATCGATGTGAAAAAGTATTTGCAAGCTCGCTCATTTTTCTCTTCCATTTTGATGCCCCATGATGACCGAAGTTTTGGACCACACAGCTAAATAAGTGGATTTCCAACATCATATGATCAGTTTGTGTTTTCTCTCTCTGAAGCATTGTTTTGTGAAGATGTATAGTAGTGCGAATATAGATGAATGAGTCAGTTAACTTGGGGTTCTAAAGACCTAGGGTGTGTGTAACAGCTCAGCATGGCAAACCACCCCAGCGCTATTACCTCACGATGTTTTCTACCCCCCTTGTAGAATTTTTGCCTTAGTGGGAATCGAACCTTGTACATGGGGCTCAAATACAAGTTCAATCTACTTCCCACTACCAATTGAGCTACTAGCTCAATTGGTAGTGGGAAGTAGATTGAACTTGTATTTGAGCCCCATGTACAAGGTTCGATTCCCACGGAAGGCAAAAATTCTACAAGGGGGGTAGAAAAGATCGTGAGTAATAGCGCTGGGGTGGCCGCTGCGGTGGACCTGGGCTGTTACAGTGTGGACATTTGTGGCACATGAAGGGGTGAATGACTGACTGGTCTTTGTCAAGGTCATCAAAGGTACGTTTTTCCAAGCCAAGAAATGCAGGACTTCCCCCAACTTAGATTTGATGACGGTGAGTGAATAACTTGCCCCTGTCTAGTGGTGACAAGCTAGGGGTGTAGAAGATGATGAGCTGGGAATGCATTGGCTTTGGAATGAAAGGCGGAAAGCAAGAGACTTTGTCTCAACCCATAGAGTTTGGTGTAACACCCTAAATGATTTAATTAAGCAATTGATTAAATTATTTAAAGTGTTGCACTTATTTTAATTATATTAAGCTAGAATATAGTATTTTTTAATAAAGTATTTTATTTAACTGAAGGGAGTGGTATTGGAAATACCGGAACTGCAAGGATTGGCCCAGGAGCCCAAGTCCAATGACTTAGGCTCCTAGGAGTGATGCAATTCGCATCATTGTGCAAAGAAAGAAAGAAAACGAAAAGAGAGAAGAGAGAAAGGGAGAGAACGGCGCGCAAGAACCCTAGAGGGAGAGAGTGAGCTTCGCACCAAGCAAGGAAGGGAGAAGAAGGCTCTAGTTGCTGTTGTAACACCCCATTTCTACCCGGCAATTTAAAATCAAAAAAAATCAGAGTATAAAAATTTATTTCTTAATTGAAATCATCCAATGGGATGCTATGTAACACCCCCTTCTACATAGTCTATTATTTAATCAATTTGAAAATCAGAGTCTACGAAAAATTTTAGTGCGACCACTTGAGGGTGCCACATTTAAACAACCACATTAAGACTCCAAAAATAATAATTAAAATAACTCCAAATAAGAGATACATAGCACCATAATCTGTACGAGGACAAACACCATAGCAGCGGAAATAACAAATTGAAGTACGGAAAATACAATTATCCAAATAAAAGTCATTTCATAAAATAAACGACAAAGTCTAAATATCCCCCCGGTGCTACGTATCAGAGCTGACTCGACCATACTAGAAGAAGGTACTCACGTCACCTTCAACATCACACCGCAGCTGTTTGAGACATAAGAAGCAACATAATGCAAGAGGGGTGAGTCTCGTTTCATAGATAATAGCAAATAAAACAAGTAACGCAATAAGACAAGCATTAGCACACCAAGACAAGTACAATCCAAATCAATCTTACCAATAGTTTATAAACACCCAAACAACCACCGTAAAATGCATGCAAGTGTATGATATGCGACCCAACGCCAAGGGCATATGCATGTGGATCCATCACCAAAAAGATCCATTCACCAATCACCAAAAAGGCCCGAGAGGGCATTCACCAAATATTTTATGAGGCCGAGGCCTATTCACCAAAAATGCATATGATTATGCGACTCCATGACTATGCACCACCACACCAAAACAACACCAAAAATCAGGCATAGAATGCTCACCATTAATTTATTTACTCACCATCACCAAGAGAGGTCATAGACCCTCAATCACCCATTATATGTTCAGCATTAATACACATCACCATTACAACAACCCACAAGGACTAAATACAACACCGGAGGACTACATACAACACCGTAAGGATTAAAAGAACACCTAGGATTATTTGCACACCAAAAGACTAATTGCACATCGAGGACTAATTGCACACCTAGGAATTAAAACACCCCTAAGGACCAATTTAACACCTAGGGACCAGTTTAACACCTAGGGACCAATTTAACACCTAGGGACCATTTTGACACCTAGGGACCAAAAACGCACCATGCTGCGCAACTTAGCGCATCCACCAGCGCATTTGGGGCGGCGAATGGCGCCCTGCGCAAAGACACCACGCACCACAAGCCAACACCGAGCACACTTGGGGCGGCCAAATGGCGCCTCGCAAGAACACACCGCACACACCGGCCAACACTAGCGCGCACTGGGCAGCCAAATGGCGCCCTGCGCAACACCTCCACCTGCATTCTTTCCCGGCCCCACTTGCACACACACAGCGCGGTTTCCTCGCAAACTTGGCGCCCTAACACTGCTCACACCCAACCCGATCCCAAAACGTCCCTAAACGCCATGAATTTACTTTTCGTTCAAGCAACCAATCCACACCTATCACCCACCATCAATTCCCTATTTTACTATATTAAATTGACTACAAATCACCTTGATGTAATTAACAATTACCAATACTTTCAACACCCAATCAAGAACACACCACAAGTAACAACAACACCACCAAAAATTCATTCAAGCATCTCACCCAACATCTAGCCATCATCCTAATTTCTTCCTATTATTTTTCATTCAAAGCCATACTATTAACATGTCAACACCACTCATAATAGATTTGTCAATTCAATATTCACATAAAGTTCAACTCAAACATATATTCATTCCATTATCACCAAATCATCAAACATAACATAGATTAATTCAAATAAACTCTCCTAACACTTAATCCTATGGTTTCAAGTTCTATAAGCTATTAGCCATGTAAGAGAGCCCCCTTACCTTTGTTAATTGAAGAAGACAACAATGCTCCTAGCAAATTCTCCAAGGCACCATCAATTCAAGTTTCCTTTCTCCTTGAGCTTCTTGCGCTCCTCCTTCTCCTTTTTCTCCTAGCCGATCGCGCCTCCCCCTAACACACTTCTCACGTTTTGATTTGTGAAGGAATATAATATGTGGATTTTTGATACATAGAGAGGAGCGATTAACAAGAACAGACGCGACTAAGATTTTTGGGGCTGGTCACGGTGGTTCATGGAGGAGGCTCAAAGGTATGGCTGCCATAAATGGTGATTTTTTGTTCGTATTGCTCAGTGGAGATTTTGTTTCGGGTTCGAGGTGAAGGATGGTGGTGACAAGCTGTTTTTGATCCAGTTCACGACGGTCATCTAGCCATGGAGAAGAAGAATCGTGATTTGCAAGTGGTGGGGGCGTCGCTGCAACTCGTGAAATGGCACCACGATCGGGGAAACTGAGTTTATATTCGGAATCAATGGCCATTTTCGAGTGAGAATGTGAAATTTGAGTGTTGTTTGCGGCTTAGAGATGGAGAACGAAGAGGATGAAGAAAGCCATAAGGTTTTTTTCTTTGTTCTCTCACCGTGGTCGCGTGAGGAAGATGAAGGAAGAAGTGGAATGGGTCGGGTTTAGGTCCATGGGCGTGTTTGAAGTGTGGGGGAGCCGGTTGAGTCTTGAAGGGATTAAGTGACAGGGGTGCAAGCAACAAGGAAGAGAGTTGTATAAGTAAAATGTCTAAATACTGATTTTAATCCCTTTTAATTCATTTTAAAAACTCAATTTCACTGCAACTATTATTTTAACACTTCAATAGCACCAAATGACTTTTTAAACATAATTAACGTCTAAATAGTAATATGTTTTACAAAATAAAATAATCAAATAAATGGAATAAATATAAATGTATAGTAACAATCACATATTGTCAAGAGTATATAAAAATACATTTAAAAGTGATTTTAACTAATTTTCATACTCAAACTCACAATAAATTAAAATAATTTAATCAATTACTCCAAAATAGTTCATAAGGCAGACACATATTAAAGAATTACAACCCACGAAAATCGGGGTGTTACATGCTACACTTATCTCTTTAAAAATCACTCAAACGACCAGCTCAGCTCATAATAATAGTTCAAATACGTAACACCATGAAAAACACGTGGAATTATAATTTCACATAACGCAGCGGAAAATAAACCATAATATCAGAAGTGTAATCAGCAGTCTCAATAATACATAGAGTATCACATATAAAAGCTCAACAGTGAGCAAGCCAAATAAATAAAGACTAATCCCATCCCACTAGGTGCTACGTATCAGAGCAGACCGACTCGGGAAAAGTGAAGGTAGTAAGCCCTCACTCATGGCTACCTGTGGTAAACAACAACAGAAAGGGTGAGTCTCAAACCACATAATAGAAACCATAATAAGCAGTATAACAGATTTATAGGAGTCAATCAATCACAACCATCACAAACAGTTCAATATCATTTATGAGGATGAATGCAATGTAATGCAAAGATGCATGTGGTACCATTGGCCCCCATGGCCTCATCATCACTCATTATACGTCACGACCGCGCGTAAAATAAAACACCGCATCACACTGACTACACAATATATCGTCGCGACCGCAGCCGAATGTATGCATGTGACTCATGAACACACACATCATCAATTTCATTTATACACCAAGACCGCAGCATCTCACATCATTGTCATTTTTAGTTTTATACATCATTCAGACCAACTCTCATCTCATGGTCGATTTTAATGGTAGCCCCCATGGCTTTAGCCCCCATGGCCCATGCCCCCATGGCATCATCATTATTGCATTATTCACTAGCTCATCACAAATCATGTCCCAAGGACTAATCACAACTAGAGAACTAAACCTCACTCAGGGACCTAAAACACCCTTTAGGACCAATTCAACACTTAGGGACCAATTTAACACCTTTGGGACCAAACTGGCACCTAGGGACCAAAACAACACCTAGGGACCAAAACCACACCCTTAGGACCAAACTGTCACCTAGGGACCAAACTGTCACCTAGGGACCAGAACAACGCCTAGAACACACTTTGGCACCACCAGGCGCCAAAAACCCCACGATCTGGCGCCCCCCCTGTGCACACCAGCACATAGGCGCCAATTCTCCCACACACTGGCGCCTCTGTGCCACACACTAGCACACAGGCGCCAAAACACTAGCAACATGGCGCCCAGCAACACCGCACACTAGCGCCAAGGACACACCATCCATCGCGCCACCTAGCGCCATGGGCGCCAAAATGGCGCTCACCACTTAGACACCCACGCACACACCCACCTAGGCGCCACAACAGGCGCCACAGGGCAGCCATTTGGCGCCCTGCACTTGGCACAACACACCCGGGCGCATTGGGCAGCCACTTTTGGCGCCCTGCACCTGGACACAACACACACAACACGCAAACAAAGGACACAGCGCCATTCGGCGCCACAGGGCGACATTTTAGCGCCCACACCGCACACACACACACACCACACAAAAAAGCAGCTGGGCGCCATTTTCCCAAAGAACTTGGCGTCGTGCGGTGACACCACGCACACAGACACCCAAACAGTAACCCAGCACATGAACAGTGCCTAGGGCGCCATATTTCCAGCAAATTGACGCCCAGGCAGCGCAACACACACCACCCACCCTGCAACAGTGACCCAGGCGCCATTTCTCTAGGAAATTGGCGCCCTGTACAGCAACAAAACACAAAACCACACTGCTACAGTGCACAGGCGCCATTTCCCTAGCCATATGGCGCCCTATAAGTGCCTCAAGTCCCTTAAATCAATTTTTAACTAATTTTTCTCAAAACCTTTCATCAACAACAATCCTAAAACACGTTATAATCATACCAACACTCTCAATTTCATATCTTAATCATCAATCATGGATCAAAACGCAAATCAAACACAATCCAAACCCTAACACTAGCATGTAATCAATTTCCACCCAATTCACAATTTTAATTCAACAACGATTCAATCAACAAGCAAACATCAACAAATAAGGACCCTATGACCTACATACGACCGATTATACTCCCTATTATAGAGTGAGACTCCCCTTACCTTAATTAACCGGAGACGAAGCTCTCTCTACGGAGTCACCAACCGAACCACAGCAACAGCTCTCCGTCCTCCTTTTTCCTTCCTAGCTCACGCCCAAAATCTTCGTTTTCTTCTAAGTTTCCACTCTTCAAACTCTTCCTGAAATCCACGTCTCGTTTTGGTTGTAATAAACGTCGATTTGCTGTTTCACGAACGGAGGGAGGGGTTTCGCGTTTGGCTCCAAAAACCCACAAGGGAGGGAAATCAAAATCGCGAGATGGAGGCGACAATCGCTCAAACCAAGGTCATAATCGAAATCAATGGCCAATTTCGAGTGGGAGGGAGGAGTTTGGGGTTCGGTCGTGGAGGGAGGAGGGAGAACGAAAGGAAACGGCGTGAGGAAACATGGCTGCCGTTTTTACGCAGCGTCTCTGCGAGGAAGAAGAAGCTAGGCGAAACTGGGTCGGGTTCTGATGCTGGGTCGCGCGTTTATGGGCTGCGCAGGTGCGTGGGCTTAAGTGATTTGCAATGGGGGTGCGTCCAGTAGGTAACGAGGGGGCGCATGCGAGTAAAACAGCCCAAAAACTCATTTTAAATACTTTTAGGACCCAACACCCCTATAACTGTTATTTTAATATCTCAATAGACCAAAATAACTCCCTAAATAAATAATATCTCCAACACTAGTATTTAATAGAAATAAAATAAATATATAATATTATTGATCATATATTACCAATAGCATATAAAAATACCATATTTTTATTTCTAATATTTTTCCACAATCTAATCCCCAATAATTTATTAAATAATATCCAATAATCTTTGGGGCGTTACAACTCTCCCCCACTTAGAATGTTTCGTCCTCGAAACTTACCGACCAAAACTAAACAACCTCCCACTAACAAACTACAGCCCTCTAGACAACTAATGCTATCTATCCTGCTGATTCTCATTTCATTGATTACCGGCGGTGAGTGATTGGCGTCCGTCCTCTCCTACTTCTTCACCCGTAACTCAAGAAATAATAACTGACTCATTCATACCAACTTAACTCAAGAGATGACTACGCCATCCCCATCTGGACTCAACAGCTAATAAACAACGACAAGGAACATACGATAGTACCAAATCCAAGCCAAGCAACAAACCACACAACCCGACATAGAACCGGTTAATATGGAGCAACTATAACCTCACTACTAAAAATAAAATACTAATAAGGCAGAAGTCACGCAAGCACAACAACCACGTTACACATAAGTCGTTCAAATCCAAGGAGTACATTAACGCAGAGTATATTGTTATACTAACAGTTTTGAACAATTTCACGGATTACATACGTAGGGATTCTATCCACATATATTAATTATTGATTCATGTAAAAGTGCACTATATAGCATTGAAATTGTGATTCTTCAAAACACAGTCACATAATACAACTCCCACGCAACTTAAACAACATAGAAAAGTGGCTTACACAACACAAGTTCTTTTCTCTTCCTTTTTTTTATACGCAAAAGAAGATGAAATTTATAAAAACAAATTGAAGACAGTCGAAAGTAAGAATATTGTGGTTAGAAAACATCAAGGCAAACAACACTAGCTACAAAATACAAAAGTTTTACATGTGACAAAAGAAAACAATTGAATGGTTTGTCTATGTGGTCAATTTTGTAAAATATTCCTTTGAACAAATTTCAAAACGTAAATTCGCATCAGGTCTTTAAGTCTATTAAAAAGCGCAAGGCAACTTGCTAAAGGAAAATACTTGACAAAACAATAATTTTCTCAACTATGTCATGCTAGCACTAACTCACATCTCAATCCTGGGAATCAGGTTGTACCGCACATCATACAAATATACACATGTTATAACAAAGGATTATTTTCAAGACTTGGTATTAATTAAAATAAATATATGGGGTACAATGTGAACACTTAATAATAAAAACTAGTTCAATATAAGTTTACACACATAAAGCACAATGCACTCCCTCAACACAATTGGTTAGTCCCACAACTGTAAAGAATCTAATGCCCATATTTTCAAACTAACAACGCGAATTCTAAAATAACTACAATATCAAATAATCAATCTACTCTATAAACAACTAGAAGTCAAGGTCTTGGCCTAATATTTTCAAAATAACATTAACATCTTAAACGCTAGACCTCTCAAAATTATAGACGAATAACAACATATAATCTATCAACTCATGTGATATTTGCATTCTCCTATTTATAAAATTCATCTTGTCCTACTTCAATTTAATTTTCCTTCTCTCATATATAAAATTCACCTCGCTCTATTTTTTTTAACTTAACTTTGCTCTCTCTATGTAATTAAAAATTCAATAACACATAGCCTTTCTAATTAGTCTCAACTAAACTTACAACTATAATTAATCTATATTTCCTATCTCCGTCATATACTTCGTCACAATCACAAAAATACATACATCATCAATAATTATGTTGAAACCAATTTTAATGGTTATGTTCATATAACTAACAGCCCAGTTTCGGCCGTATAAAATACAAAATACCTAATGGAACTTAATCATTACAAATCAAAGTCTTAAGCTAAAACACTCAAACTAACATTAAAATCCTACACTCTACGTCTCTCCCAATTAAAGAGGAATCACTGCCTATCATTTGTCAACTGTATACTCACATATCTATAAAATTTACCTTGCTCTATTTAATCCAATCTCGCTATCTTAAAAACCAAACATTACAAGTCTCTATCTCCTAAAAATTCAGCTTAACTCATTTTCAATAAATGACCAAAACTTGTTTTATACTTCTGTTTGTATAATTAGGTACCACAACCATTTGCATACCACGCTAACCAAGTTGGTCTCTTTTACAAAACTTTATTTTGTGTGTCTGCCTTACATCCATTCTTAAGCCCATTCTTTTTGTCACTTAATTATTTTCTAGCGTTCTGCACCTGCACTAATTCTTTTTTTTTTTTAATATACTAACATATACCTATA
The DNA here is from genome assembly GCA_020916435.1 of Oxytropis ochrocephala. Taxonomy (NCBI): domain Eukaryota; kingdom Viridiplantae; phylum Streptophyta; class Magnoliopsida; order Fabales; family Fabaceae; genus Oxytropis; species Oxytropis ochrocephala. The sequence continues at coordinate 93,307,849 of CM037092.1, read as the reverse complement.
AAGGTAAGCATATCCTTACAACCATAGTCCAATTAGCACATACTAATACTAACAAATAACATTCTAGTAATATTACCATTCCTAAGTACTTCTCTTTAACTATATATATAGCATGATTTGGATCTTCTATCTATTTCATTATTAGTGTGGGGCTGTTTGCTTGCACACCACAAATCATCTTCTAGGTCCTTCAACATTTCTAGCTATAATTCATAGCCATAAAATATGAATCACTACTTCACCATATATTGACATCTCAAGACACCAAAAAGAATAAAACAACGATGAAGTTATCATCCACCACAAAGAATATACGGGGAGCACAAAATATCACGACAAAATCAACGTTATTTTGACACACAACTATTTTATCATAATTTATATAGAAGTTAGAAATACTAAAATAGAGATGGAATTGGGGTCTAAGGCTAACCCTCTACCCACAACCATTGTTATACCCATGAGAAAAATAATCTCCCCCTTACAATTCAAAGAATACATATAACACATCACATTCCCTTGAAAACTTAACCAACTAAACTGGTTAGTTTCTCGACTATCAAGGATCAAACAAACAGTACACACAACTCTATTCAGAGTTCACACATCGGAAGACACAATAGTAAATACAACAGTCCGGTTAGGACCGACCTGCACTACAGCATAAACAACAGTTAGGGCTAAAAGACTCTACGACCGGACAACTTGGTCGGACAGACCGAACTGCTCTTACCACTAATGTAACACCCATTTCTACCTGACAATTTAAAATCAAAAAAAATCAGAGTATAAAAATTTATTTCTTAATTGAAATCATCCAATGGGATGCTACACTTATCTCTTTAAAAATCACCCAAACGACCAGCTCAGCTCATAATAATAGTTCAAATACGTAACACCATGAAAAACACGTGGAATTATAATTTCACATAACGCAGCGGAAAATAAACCATAATATTAGAAGTGTAATCAACAGTCTCAATAATACATAGAGTATCACATATAAAAGCTCAACAGTGAGCAAGCCAAATAAATAAAGACTAATCCCATCCCCCTAGGTGCTACGTGATCGAGAAGCGGACCAACTCGGAAAAGTGAAGGTAGTAAGCCCTCACTCATGGCTACCTGTGGTAAACAACAACAGAAAGGGTGAGTCTCAAACCACATAATAGAAACCATAATAAGCAGTATAACAGATTTATAGGAGTCAATCAATCACAACCATCACAAACAGTTCAATATCATTTATGAGGATGAATGCAATGTAATGCAAAGATGCATGTGGTACCATTGGCCCCCATGGCCTCATCATCACTCATTATACGTCACGACCGCGAAATAAATAAAACACTGCATCATGCCTTTACACAATATATCGTCGCGATCAGCAAATGAATGTATGTATGCATGTGACTCATGAACACACACATCATCAATTTCATTTATACACCAAGACCGCAGCATCTCACATCATTGTCATTTTTAGTTTTATACATCATTCAGACCAACTCTCATCTCATGGTCGATTTTAATGGTAGCCCCCATGGCTTTAGCCCCCATGGCCCATGCCCCCATGGCATCATCATTATTGCATTATTCACTAGCTCATCACAAATCATGTCCCAAGGACTAATCACAACTAGAGAACTAAACCTCACTCAGGGACCTAAAACACCCTTTAGGACCAATTCAACACTTAGGGACCAATTTAACACCTTTGGGACCAAACTGGCACCTAGGGACCAAAACAACACCTAGGGACCAAAACCACACCCTTAGGACCAAACTGTCACCTAGGGACCAGAACAACGCCTAGAACACACTTTGGCACCACCAGGCGCCAAAAACCCCACGATCTGGCGCCCCCCCTGTGCACACCAGCACATAGGCGCCAATTCTCCCACACACTGGCGCCTCTGTGCCACACACTAGCACACAGGCGCCAAAACACTAGCAACATGGCGCCCCTGTGCAACACTGGCACTAGGCGCCAAGGACACAGCCATCTGGCGCCACCCTAGGCGCCATGGGCAGCCAAAATGGCGCTCACCACTTAGACACCCACGCACACACCCACCTAGCGCGCGCCACACAGCGCCACAGGCGGCTCATTTGGCGCCCTGCACTTGGCACAACACACCCGGGCGCATTGGGCAGCCACTTTTGGCGCCCGCACTGACACAAAGACACACAACACGCAAACAGTGACACAGGCGCCATTCTCGCGCCACGCGGCGATTTAGCGCCCACATCGCACACACACACACACACCACACAAATAATTGCTGGGCGCCATTTTCCCAAAGAACTTAAGGCGTCGCAAAGGTGACACACCGCACACGCATACACCCAAACAAGAACCCGGCACATGAATAAAGGCCTGGGCGCCATATTTCCAGCAAATTGACGCCCAGGCAGCAACACACACCACCCACCCTGCAACAGTGACCCAGGCGCCATTTCTCTAGGAAATTGGCGCCTGTCAAAGAACAAAACACAAAACCACATCACTCACGATTACACAGCGCCCATTTCCCTAGCCATATGGCGCCCTATAAGTGCCTCAAGTCCCTTAAATCAATTTTTAACTAATTTTTCTCAAAACCTTTCATCAACAACAATCCTAAAACACGTTATAATCATACCAACACTCTCAATTTCATATCTTAATCATCAATCATGGATCAAAACGCAAATCAAACACAATCCAAACCCTAACACTAGCATGTAATCAATTTCCACCCAATTCACAATTTTAATTCAACAACGATTCAATCAACAAGCAAACATCAACAAATAAGGACCCTATGACCTACATACGACCGATTATACTCCCTATTATAGAGTGAGACTCCCCTTACCTTAATTAACCGGAGACGAAGCTCTCTCTACGGAGTCACCAACCGAACCACAGCAACAGCTCTCCGTCCTCCTTTTTCCTTCCTAGCTCACGCCCAAAATCTTCGTTTTCTTCTAAGTTTCCACTCTTCAAACTCTTCCTGAAATCCACGTCTCGTTTTGGTTGTAATAAACGTCGATTTGCTGTTTCACGAACGGAGGGAGGGGTTTCGCGCGTTGGCTCCAAAACCCACAAGGGAGGGAAATCAAAATCGCGAGATGGAGGCGACAATCGCTCAAACCAAGGTCATAATCGAAATCAATGGCCAATTTCGAGTGGGAGGGAGGAGTTTGGGGTTCGGTCGTGGAGGGAGGAGGGAGAACGAAAGGAAACGGCGTGAGGAAACATGGCTGCCGTTTTTACGCAGCGTCTCTGCGAGGAAGAAGAAGCTAGCGGCGGGTGGTCGGTTACGATCTTTGGTCGCGCGTTTATGGGCTGCGCAGGTGCGTGGGCTTAAGTGATTTGCAATGGGGGTGCGTCCAGTAGGTAACGAGGGGGCGCATGCGAGTAAAACAGCCCAAAAACTCATTTTAAATACTTTTAGGACCCAACACTCTATAATCATTATTTTAATATCTCAATAGACCAAAATAACTCCCTAAATAAATAATATCTCCAACACTAGTATTTAATAGAAATAAAATAAATATATAATATTATTGATCATATATTACCAATAGCATATAAAAATACCATATTTTTATTTCTAATATTTTTCCACAATCTAATCCCCAATAATTTATTAAATAAATATCCAATAATCTTTGGGGCGTTACAACTCTCCCCCACTTAGAATGTTTCGTCCTCGAAACTTACCGACCAAAACTAAACAACCTCCCACTAACAAACTACAGCCCTCTAGACAACTAATGCTATCTATCCTGCTGATTCTCATTTCATTGATTACCGGCGGTGAGTGATTGGGCGGCCGTCCCTCCTACTTCTTCAGCCAGGTAACTCAAGAAATAATAACCAGACTCATTCATACCAACTTAACTCAAGAGATGACTACGCCATCCCCATCGGACTCAACAGGCTAATAAACAACGACAAGGAACATACGATAGTACCAAATCCAAGCCAAGCAACAGTCACACAACCCGACATAGAACCAGTTAATATGGAGCAACTATAACCTCACTACTAAAAATAAAATACTAATAAGGCAGATGTCACGCAAGCACAACAACCACGTTACACATAAGTCGTTCAAATCCAAGGAGTACATTAACGCAGAGTATATTGTTATACTAACAGTTTTGAACAATTTCACGGATTACATACGTAGGGATTCTATCCACATATATTAATTATTGATTCATGTAAAAGTGCACTATATAGCATTGAAATTGTGATTCTTCAAAACACAGTCACATAATACAACTCCCACGCAACTTAAACAACATAGAAAAGTGGCTTACACAACACAAGTTCTTTTCTCTTCCTTTTTTTTATACGCAAAAGAAGATGAAATTTATAAAAACAAATTGAAGACAGTCGAAAGTAAGAATATTGTGGTTAGAAAACATCAAGGCAAACAACACTAGCTACAAAATACAAAAGTTTTACATGTGACAAAAGAAAACAATTGAATGGTTTGTCTATGTGGTCAATTTTGTAAAATATTCCTTTGAACAAATTTCAAAACGTAAATTCGCATCAGGTCTTTAAGTCTATTAAACTGCAAGGCAACTTGCTAAAGGAAAATACTTGACAAAACAATAATTTTCTCAACTATGTCATGCTAGCACTAACTCACATCTCAATCCTGGGAATCAGGTTGTACCGCACATCATACAAATATACACATGTTATAACAAAGGATTATTTTCAAGACTTGGTATTAATTAAAATAAATATATGGGGTACAATGTGAACACTTAATAATAAAAACTAGTTCAATATAAGTTTACACACATAAAGCACAACAGACCCTCAACACAATTGGTTAGTCCCACAACTGTAAAGAATCTAATGCCCATATTTTCAAACTAACAACGCGAATTCTAAAATAACTACAATATCAAATAATCAATCTACTCTATAAACAACTAGAAGTCAAGGTCTTGGCCTAATATTTTCAAAATAACATTAACATCTTAAACGCTAGACCTCTCAAAATTATAGACGAATAACAACATATAATCTATCAACTCATGTGATATTTGCATTCTCCTATTTATAAAATTCATCTTGTCCTACTTCAATTTAATTTTCCTTCTCTCATATATAAAATTCACCTCGCTCTATTTTTTTTAACTTAACTTTGCTCTCTCTATGTAATTAAAAATTCAATAACACATAGCCTTTCTAATTAGTCTCAACTAAACTTACAACTATAATTAATCTATATTTCCTATCTCCGTCATATACTTCATCACAATCACAAAAATACATACATCATCAATAATTATGTTGAAACCAATTTTAATGGTTATGTTCATATAACTAACAGCCCAGTTTCGGCCGTATAAAATACAAAATACCTAATGGAACTTAATCATTACAAATCAAAGTCTTAAGCTAAAACACTCAAACTAACATTAAAATCCTACACTCTACGTCTCTCCCAATTAAAGAGGAATCACTGCCTATCATTTGTCAACTGTATACTCACATATCTATAAAATTTACCTTGCTCTATTTAATCCAATCTCGCTATCTTAAAAACCAAACATTACAAGTCTCTATCTCCTAAAAATTCAGCTTAACTCATTTTCAATAAATGACCAAAACTTGTTTTATACTTCTGTTTGTATAATTAGGTACCACAACCATTTGCATACCACGCTAACCAAGTTGGTCTCTTTTACAAAACTTTATTTTGTGTGTCTGCCTTACATCCATTCTTAAGCCCATTCTTTTTGTCACTTAATTATTTTCTAGCGTTCTGCACCTGCACTAATTCTTTTTTTTTTTTAATATACTAACATATACCTATAAAGGTAAGCATATCCTTACAACCATAGTCCAATTAGCACATACTAATACTAACAAATAACATTCTAGTAATATTACCATTCCTAAGTACTTCTCTTTAACTATATATATAGCATGATTTGGATCTTCTATCTATTTCATTATTAGTGTGGGGCTGTTTGCTTGCACACCACAAATCATCTTCTAGGTCCTTCAACATTTCTAGCTATAATTCATAGCCATAAAATATGAATCACTACTTCACCATATATTGACATCTCAAGACACCAAAAAGAATAAAACAACAGTAAGTTATCATCCACCACAGCAATATACAGGGAGCACAAAATATCACGACAAAATCAACGTTATTTTGACACACAACTATTTTATCATAATTTATATAGAAGTTAGAAATACTAAAATAGAGATGGAATTGGGGTCTAAGGCTAACCCCTCTACCCACAACCATTGTTATACCCATGAGAAAAATAATCTCCCCCTTACAATTCAAAGAATACATATAACACATCACATTCCCTTGAAAACTTAACCAACTAAACTGGTTAGTTTCTCGACTATCAAGGATCAAACAAACAGTACACACAACTCTATTCAGAGTTCACACATCGGAAGACACAATAGTAAATACAACAGTCCGGTTAGGACCGACCTGCACTACAGCATAAACAACAGTTAGGGCTAAAAGACTCTACGACCGGACAACTTGGTCGGACAGACCGAACTGCTCTTACCACTAATGTAACACCCATTTCTACCCGACAATTTAAAATCAAAAAAAATCAGAGTATAAAAATTTATTTCTTAATTGAAATCATCCAATGGGATGCTACACTTATCTCTTTAAAAATCACCCAAACGACCAGCTCAGCTCATAATAATAGTTCAAATACGTAACACCATGAAAAACACGTGGAATTATAATTTCACATAACGCAGCGGAAAATAAACCATAATATTAGAAGTGTAATCAACAGTCTCAATAATACATAGAGTATCACATATAAAAGCTCAACAGTGAGCAAGCCAAATAAATAAAGACTAATCCCATCCCCCTAGGTGCTACGTATCAGAGCAGACCAACTCGGGAAAAGTGAAGGTAGTAAGCCCTCACTCATGGCTACCTGTGGTAAACAACAACAGAAAGGGTGAGTCTCAAACCACATAATAGAAACCATAATAAGCAGTATAACAGATTTATAGGAGTCAATCAATCACAACCATCACAAACAGTTCAATATCATTTATGAGGATGAATGCAATGTAATGCAAAGATGCATGTGGTACCATTGGCCCCCATGGCCTCATCATCACTCATTATACGTCACGACCGCGAAATTAAATAAAACACCGCATCATGCAGCTACACACAATATATCGTCGCGATCATAGCGTGAATGTATGCATGTGACTCATGAACACACACATCATCAATTTCATTTATACACCAAGACCGCAGCATCTCACATCATTGTCATTTTTAGTTTTATACATCATTCAGACCAACTCTCATCTCATGGTCGATTTTAATGGTAGCCCCCATGGCTTTAGCCCCCATGGCCCATGCCCCCATGGCATCATCATTATTGCATTATTCACTAGCTCATCACAAATCATGTCCCAAGGACTAATCACAACTAGAGAACTAAACCTCACTCAGGGACCTAAAACACCCTTTAGGACCAATTCAACACTTAGGGACCAATTTAACACCTTTGGGACCAAACTGGCACCTAGGGACCAAAACAACACCTAGGGACCAAAACCACACCCTTAGGACCAAACTGTCACCTAGGGACCAGAACAACGCCTAGAACACACTTTGGCACCACCAGGCGCCAAAAACCCCACGATCTGGCGCCCCTCCTGTAACACCCCTTTTCTACCCTTATATTACGTGTCATTTATCAGAGTAATTTCCTTTTCAAAAATAAAATTGTTTTAATTGATAGAAAAGAAATGCTACAGCTTCCTTAAAAACTCATCAAATATGCACTCTTCAAATTTGTGCAATCAACATCAGTTATGGAAAATTCCACTCTCATAAACACAATCGCAGCGGCCTAAACACCAACTCACCAAATACTCTCAAACACGTCTCAATGTAACAAGTAAAAATCACTATACAACTATTAAACAATTATCCAACTCCACGCCCCTAGGTGTTACAGTATCAGAGAGCGACACAACAATACATCCCAAAAACTACAAGAGTAAGGCATGAAGTCCTTCACTCATGGGTACTGCAGCTGCTGCCACAATAGAGCAACATTCCAAGCGAGAAGGGTGAGAATTTCAAAGGAACATAATCGGATACACAATAGAGATGAGAACGAACAATCACAAGGTATCATCACCACATCATAAATACACAAAGACCACTCAAATCACAACAAAGAACAACTCACAGTTATAATTATGTATGAAAATGCAACCCACACGCGGGCATATGCATGATGGTACCATATCATCTTTAAAAACCACTCAAGGCATATCTTCATTATAGAAGAAAAACCACTCAAGGCATAACATCATCAATATTAGTCATAGTATGCACATGCCATGAGATTCTATAACACATGTGCAATTCAACCAACACTCACTTGGAGTACTCATCATCATCATCATAAAAGAAATAACCACTCAAGGTATGTCATCATAAAACACTCGTAGAGTGTATTCGTCATTCACATCACAATCTTAAATAACACATCATCAAAATCACGAATCATAATACACATATCCTCATCATCATTCAGTACATATATATACTTCATCTGTCTTTTAGATTAGGGTGTTATAAAATAGTGCACTCGATTGACTATGGGATTACTCGAATCGATACTACTTGCAACAGGCATTGGCCACCTTTGCAAGGCTCTCAGTGATGCCCTTGTAAATACGCCAGCGAAAGAAATTCTGACCTTAGTGGTAAACCACAGTCTAGCCATAGTCAAGTAGCACCCTAGTAGTATAACATTTCACAGTAAATCACTTATATAAACATAGTATCACAATTTTCATAAACAGCACCTTTTACTAAATAAATACAGCAACAGTAAACGGTTTATTTTGCCTTAAAAATAGAATATTCAGTTAGGCCTCTGAATAAGCTTTCCAACGCATCTTAGAACACCTCAATCGGGTTCCCGGTTCTCAAGATAGGAATTTTTCAAAAACGTGAAGAAATAGTGATCGATTATGAAAGCAAGTAATTAGGAAGCAAGCAATCGATTCTTGGCTCCATATTTGAAAGCAAGAAATCGATTTGGACTCTACCTTTTTAAAAGCAAGGAATCGATTGTTGGCTCTATATTTGAAAGCAAGAAATCGATTTGGACACACCCTTTTTAAAAGCAAGGAATCGATTGTTGGCTCTATATTTGAAAGCAAGAAATCGATTTGGACACACCCTTTTTAAAAGCAAGGAATCGATTTGGACACTACCTTTGGAAAGCAAGAAATCGATTGTTGGCTCTATATTTGAAAGCAAGAAATCGATTTGGACACACCCTTTTTAAAAGCAAGGAATCGATTTGGACACTACCTTTGGAAAGCAAGAAATCGATTGTTGGCTCTATATTTGAAAACAAGAAATCGATCCCTAAGACACACACAGCAACAACCTTACGCTTTACAACAAAACACACAGCAATTATGCATTACAAACATCATCAAAATTCATCAACATCATCCAGGTTCATCACCTACTCAATCATCTCAAAAACAGTCAAGATCATCAATTGATATCATCACACACTCAATCATCTCAAAACAATCAAAATCATCAAATCACATCACAATAACATCAAAATTCACCAAACAACATCGATAATTCATCAAATCACATTACAATGACCTCAAAACCCCACAAACCCACCACATACCCAATTATGTTAAACCGAAACGCTCACCCTTACCTTAATTTAAACCGTAGGACTCCAATAACACCAAAATCACCCAAAATAGCAAGCTTTCCCTTCCTCTCCTTCGCAAATACGATGGCTGTCCCTCCTTGAGCAACTTGCGAACCAACAACAACAAGCAATGAGGGATTGAAAATCACCACAATAGGAAAAGGAAAAAATTTGAGAAAGAAAAGGATCAAAACCCTTACCTTGAGCAACCTTGAGAAGTTTCTCTCTTCTCCTTCCTTTCCTCTCCCACTACAAGCAACACCACTTCTTTTTTTCCTCTTCTCATTTTGTTTTTTTCTTTCTTTTCCTTCCTATGCAACTAAACCTAGTCTATTTATATTTTGGGCTCAAAAGGTTTGGGCCCTTTTTACACCCTCCTTCCATCGCTTCCACCACTCCCTAACACAACAAAATAGTTACCACATTATAACTCAATATAATTAAAATTAGTGCAACACTTTAAATAATTTAATCAATTACTTAATTAAATTATTTAGGTGTTACAACTCTCCCCCACTTAGGAAATTTCGTCCTCGAAATTCATACACGAGTCGAATAGCTCGGATAGGACTCCTCATCCCGCTCTCTAGCTCCCAAGTCATGCTCTCCCAGCGGCTCCCAACCACACTACTTTGACCAATGCAATGTCTTTTCCTCTCAACACCTTCACCTCTCTATCATCAATCCTCACCGGCATAGTCTCCACCGTGAGATTCTCACGCACCTCTCTACATCATCCATGTGAATCACATGAGACGGTTCGAATATACTTCAAGCCGTGACACGTGGAATACATCGTGCAAGTTCGAAGATTAGGTGGCGAGCCACCCTATAAGCAATTTTTCCTACCCTCCTGATTTGGTACGGTCCAATAAATCTAGGAGTCAACTTCTTCGCTTTCAGTGCACGCCCAACACCTGTCATAGGCGTGACTCTCAGGAATACATGCTCACCAGCCTGAAATTCCAAGTCCTTTCTCCTCCTATCATGATAACTTTTCTGCCGACTCTGGGACTCTTTCATTTTCTCCCTGATCATCTTAACCTTCTCTGTAGTCTCCCTAACCAATTCCGGTCCAAGAACGACACTCTCACCGGACTCATGCCAACACAACGGAGTCCTACACCTCCGCCCATACAGTGCCTCAAAAGGGGCCATCCCTATACTCGAATGGTAGCTGTTATTATAAGTGAACTCAATCAGTGGAAGGTGTGTATCCCACGCACCTCCCTACTCCAGCACACAAGCTCTCAGAAGATCCTCCAAAGACTGGATGGTTCTCTCTGTCTGACCATCAGTCTGAGGATGATAAGCTGAACTCAACCTCAGCTTGGACCCCAAAGCCTCCTGTAAGCTTCCCCAAAACTCTGATGTAAACCGCGGGTCTCTATCCGACACAATACTCTTCGGAACCCCATGAAGCTTCACAATCACCTGAACGTATATTCTAGCCAACTTTGGCACAAGATAGGTGATGTTGATAGGAATAAAGTGGGCAGACTTGGTCAGCCTATCCACAATCACCCAAATAGAGTCAAACCCTCTCACAGTGTTTGGCAACCCTGTCACAAAGTCCATGGAAATGCTGTCCCACTTCCATTCCGGAATCTCCAACGGTTGCATCAACCCTGCCGGCTTCTGGTGCTCAATCTTTGACTTCTGGCAAGTCAAACATGTATATACGAATTGTGCTACATCCTTCTTCATACTAGGCCACCAAAACAGTTTCTTCAAATCATGGTACATTTTCGTGGCACCTGGATGAATACTTAACTTGCTCCTATGGCTCTCCTCAAGTATCATTCTCTTCATATCAGCATCATCAGGAACACATATCCTGTCCCTGATCACCCGCAACCAACAAATCCACCAGTTTCACATCCAGTTTCTGGGCGTCTCTGATATTAATCAAGAAGTCATTATCAATCCTCAGCATACCCAGCCTGACACTCTGCGGTGTCACCTCACAAACCAGACTCAAATCACGAAATTGCTCAATCAACTCCAATTCCTTCACCATCATTGCTAACATATGTAAAGTTTTCCGACTTAAAGCATCAGCTACGACATTAGCTTTGCTGGGAAGATAGTTCAAGCCGAAATCGTAATCTTTCAGCAACTCTAACCAACGCCTCTGTCTCATATTCAGCTCCTTCTGGTCAAACAAGTACCTCAAACTCTTGTGATCACCGAACACCTCAAATCGGTACCATAGAGATAGTGCCTCCAAATCTTTAGCGCAAACACAAATAGCGGCTAGTTCCAAATCATGAGTAGGATAGTTCTTCTCATGTATCCTCAATCTGCTTGGACGCATAAGCAACTACCTTCCCATCCTCGCATCAAGACACCTCCCAAACCCATCTTGGAAGCATCACAAGACACAACAAAAGGCCGATCCTAAGACAAGCAACACTAGCACCTGAGATGTTGTCAACCTCCTTTTCAACTCTTGGAAACTCTCTTCACACTTGGCGTCCCACACAAAAGCTCTTCCCTTACAGTCAATTGGGTCAACGGAAGGGCTAGCTTAGAGAACCCTCTCAATAAACCTCCCGTAGTAACCACCAACCCCAAGAAACTCCTAATCTCGATCCACGGACTTTGGGCTCTCCCACCGCAACACTTTGCATCAACCTTAGCCGGGTCCACCGCTATACCATCACCAGAGATAATGTGACCCAAGAAGCTTACCTCTTTCAAATTAACTCACACTTTGATAACTTAGCATAAAGCTTCCTTTCTTTCAGCACCTCTAGCACTAACCTCAAGTGCCCTGCGTGTTCCTCCTCAGACTTAGAGTACACCAGTATATCATCAATAAACACAACCACAAACCGATCCAAATAACTATGGAAGATCCGGTTCATGTACTCCATAAACACCCCTGGCGCATTTGTGACACCAAACAGCATTACAGAGTACTCATAATGCCCATACCTCGTCCGGAACGCGGTCTTCTGGATGTCTTCATCCTTCACCTTGATCTGATGATAACCCGACCTCAAGTCAATCTTGCTAAAAACTTTAGCACCCACCAGCTGATCCATCAGATCATCAATCCTCGGAAGAGGGTATTTATTTTTAATAGTTACCTTGTTCAGTTGCCTGTAATCCACGCACAGACGCATACTCCCATCCTTCTTCTTAACCAACAAAACTGGAGCCCCCCATGGTGACACACTAGGCCTCACAAACTTCTTCTCAAGAAGCTCCTCTAACTGCTTCTTCAGTTCAGACAACTCAGAAGCTGACATTCGGTACGGTGCCATAGACACCGGCCTAGTGCCAGGCACAAGCTCAATCCCAAACTCAACTTCCCTCTCTGGTGGCACACTAGGAATCTCATCAGGAAACACTTTAGGGAACTCACACACCACCTGCACCCCATCAATCACAGCTTGGTTCTCAGCAGACATGGATGCCATCAAAGCAAACAACTGACCACCCTCTTTCATTACCCCGCGCAATTGCTCAGCAGACAGCAAAGCAGGCTCTTCCTCTTCAGGAAGAAGAAAACTAACAAATTTACTAGGACAGTTGATGTGCACATGGTTATCTACTAACCAGTCCATGCCCAGAATCACATCCAACCCACCCAAAGGCAAACAAATCGATCAACTGTAAAATCCTCACCAAGACCGACAGAGAGGACACCTAGCACACATTAGAGAAGTAGTTACCGAACCCTTAGCTGGAGTGTCGATAACCATCCCTCTCTCCATAACAGACAATACTAAATTCAACTTTTCAGCACAAACAGAAGCAATAAAAGAGTGCGTAGCACCCGTGTCAATAATAGCAACTAAAGGTGTACCAGAGATGAAACATGTACCTCTGATATCATTGGGTCCTCTCAACTCGCCAAAGGCAAAAACTCTCCCAGTGGACTTCTCTTTCTTTGGCTTTGGACACTGTGTACTGATATGACCACTCTCCCCACAATTAAAGCACAACACCTCCTTCTTATCACAGTTGGAAGCTATGTGTCCCTCTTTTCCACACTTGTAACATCTCTTTTTCTCATTATTCGGACAATCTGGACTCTTATGGCCTGCCTTCCCACACGTGTAACAAGTAACACTGGCTGCGGCATCTCCCCCACTTCGCTTAGACCCACCAACAAATTTACCAACAAACTTTCCTTTGCCCTTACCAGCAGGCACCTCATATGGCTTTCCCCGACCCGAAAAATTCTTTTGCCTTTCCTTCATAACTCTAGAGAAAGCATTATTGTCCTCTTCAAAAATTCTGGCACTATTAACCAACAATGGGAATACGGATCTGCGATACCCTATGGCTCTCTTAATATCAAAGACGCAACCCGCTTTTCAAACTTGATGCATTTGGAGAACTCAAGCACCCTCTCCATCATAGTGTGGATAAAACTTGGACAAGCTTCAAGAAATTTTGCAAAGATACTCGATTCTGATCATGCTACCTTGCTCAAGTCTCAAAAACTCCACCTCTTTCTTTCCACAGACATCTTCCGGATAGTATTTCCTCTTGAACTCCCTCTCAAATACTTCCCACGTGATCTCCTCATTGGCAGTCGTCAACCCCTGACTAGCTGTCCTCCACCAATCATACGCCTCTTTCTTCAACATGTGTGTGCCATAGCGAACCTTCGAGCATCGGCAATCCATGATGACACGGAATATCCGCTCCATCTCGCTTAGCCACTCAAGGGCACCATCAGGATTATACCCGCCTTCAAAAGTAGGAGGGTTCTCACACTGGAACGTGGCCAGACTACGCGTTCCATCACCAATAGCATTGGGTATGTTACCCACAACCCCAGCAATAGCTTGCAAGGCAGCAGCAAGTGCAGCATCGTTCCGTCCTGCCATTCTAGTACTGCAACAGAAAACAAAAATCAGAAACGAGTAACAAAGCTCAAATGTTACTCAACTTGACGACTCAACCACCGGCCGGACAGACCGAACTGCTCTGATACCACTAATGTAACACCCCTTTTCTACCCTTATATTACGTGTCATTTATCAGAGTAATTTCCTTTTCAAAAATAAAATTGTTTTAATTGATAGAAAAGAAATGCTACAGCTTCCTTAAAAACTCATCAAATATGCACTCTTCAAATTTGTGCAATCAACATCAGTTATGGAAAATTCCACTCTCATAAACACAATCGCAGCGGCCTAAACACCAACTCACCAAATACTCTCAAACACGTCTCAATGTAACAAGTAAAAATCAGTATACAACTATTAAACAATTATCCAACTCCACGCCCCTAGGTGTTACAGTATCAGAGAGCGACACAACAATACATCCCAAAAACTACAAGAGTAAGGCAGCAAGTCCTTCACTCGCGGGTACCTGCAGCGTTGCCATAACAACATTCCAAGCAGAAGGGGTGAGAATTTCAAAGGAACATAATCAGATACACAATAGAGGGATGAGAACTAACAATCACAAGGTATCATCACCACATCATAAATACACAAAGACCACTCAAATCACAACAAAGAACAACTCACAGTTATAATTATGTATGAAAATGCAACCCACACGCGGGCATATGCATGATGGTACCATATCATCTTTAAAAACCACTCAAGGCATATCTTCATTATAGAAGAAAAACCACTCAAGGCATAACATCATCAATTTTAGTCATAGTATGCACATGCCATGAGATTCTATAACACATGTGCAATTCAACCAACACTCACTCGGAGTACTCATCATCATCATCATAAAAGAAATAACCACTCAAGGTATGTCATCATAAAACACTCATAGAGTGTATTCGTCATTCACATCACAATCTTAAATAACACATCATCAAAATCACGAATCATAATACACATATCCTCATCATCATTCAGTACATATATATACTTCATCTGTCTTTTAGATTAGGGTGTTATAAAATAGTGCACTGATTGACTATGGGATTACTCAGGTAACTGATACTACTTGCAACAGGCATTGGCCACCTTTGCAAGGCTCTCAGTGATGCCCTTGTAAATACGCCAGCGAAAGAAATTCTGACCTTAGTGGTAAACCACAGTCTAGCCATAGTCAAGTAGCACCCTAGTAGTATAACATTTCACAGTAAATCACTTATATAAACATAGTATCACAATTTTCATAAACAGCACCTTTTACTAAATAAATACAGCAACAGTAAACGGTTAATTTTTCCTTAAAAATAGAATATTCAGTTAGGCCTCTGAATAAGCTTTCCAACGCATCTTAGAACACCTCAATCGGGTTCCCGGTTCTCAAGATAGGAATTTTTCAAAAACGTGAAGAAATAGTGATCGATTATGAAAGCAAGTAATTTGGAAGCAAGCAATCGATTCTTGGCTCCATATTTGAAAGCAAGAAATCGATTTGGACTCTACCTTTTTAAAAGCAAGGAATCGATTGTTGGCTCTATATTTGAAAGCAAGAAATCGATTTGGACACACCCTTTTTAAAAGCAAGGAATCGATTGTTGGCTCTATATTTGAAAGCAAGAAATCGATTTGGACACACCCTTTTTAAAAGCAAGGAATCGATTTGGACACTACCTTTGGAAAGCAAGAAATCGATTGTTGGCTCTATATTTGAAAGCAAGAAATCGATTTGGACACACCCTTTTTAAAAGCAAGGAATCGATTTGGACACTACCTTTGGAAAGCAAGAAATCGATTGTTGGCTCTATATTTGAAAACAAGAAATCGATCCCTAAGACACACACAGCAGCAACCTTACGCTTTATAACAAAACACACAGCAATTATGCATTACAAACATCATCAAAATTCATCAACATCATCCAGGTTCATCACCTACTCAATCATCTCAAAAACAGTCAAGATCATCAATTGATATCATCACACACTCAATCATCTCAAAACAATCAAAATCATCAAATCACATCACAATAACATCAAAATTCACCAAACAACATCGATAATTCATCAAATCACATTACAATGACCTCAAAACCCCACAAACCCACCACATACCCAATTATGTTAAACCGAAACGCTCACCCTTACCTTAATTTAAACCGTAGGACTCCAATAACACCAAAATCACCCAAAATAGCAAGCTTTCCTTTCTCTCCTTCGCAAAATCGATGGTTTGTCCCTCCTTGAGCAACTTGCGAACCAACAACAACAAGCAATGAGGGATTGAAAATCACCACAATAGGAAAAGGAAAAAATTTGAGAAAGAAAAGGATCAAAACCCTTACCTTGAGCAACCTTGAGAAGTTTCTCTCTTCTCCTTCCTTTCCTCTCCCACGGCGCAACACCTCTTCTTTTCCTAGTCTATTTATATTTTGGGCTCAAAAGGTTTGGGCCCTTTTTACACCCTCCTTCCATCGCTTCCACCACTCCCTAACACAACAAAATAGTTACCACATTATAACTCAATATAATTAAAATTAGTGCAACACTTTAAATAATTTAATCAATTACTTAATTAAATTATTTAGGTGTTACACCCCCTGTGCACACCAGCACATAGGCGCCAATTCTCCCACACACTGGCGCCTCTGTGCCACACACTAGCACACAGGCGCCAAAACACTAGCAACATGGCGCCTCAGCAACAACATCGGCACTAGGCGCCAAGGACACAGCCATCTGGCGCCACCCTAGGCGCCATGGGCAGCCAAAATGGCGCTCACCACTTAGACACCCACGCACACACCCACCTAGGCGCCACAACAGGCGCCACAGGGCAGCCATTTGGCGCCCTGCACTTGGCACAACACACCCGGGCGCATTGGGCAGCCACTTTTGGTGCCCCGCACTGACACAAAGACACACACACACGCAAAAGCGGTGACACAGCGCCATTCTCGCCGCCTGGGCAGCATTTGGCGCCACATCGCACACACACACAGCCACACAAACAGTACACTGGGCGCCATTTTCCCAGCAACTTGGCGCCCAGGCAGTGACACCCTGCACACAGACACCCAAACAGTAACCCAAAGACATGAATAAAGCGTGCCTGGGCGCCATATTTCCGGAAATTGACGCCAGTGCAGCAAGCACAACACACACCACCCACCCTGCAACAGTGACCCAGGCGCCATTTCTCTAGGAAATTGGCGCCCTGTACTGTAACACCCCAAAATAATTCAATTAATTAACTTAGTTGGGTTATCAAGGGTTTGCAACATTTTACTTTTAAGTCAATAATTCATTAAGTGAAGGTTAAGCTTGTGTGGCATTTTTAGGAAAATGTTTAAGTTAGGAAAGGGTGTGGATAGAGGAAGCCCACGGCCTAATAGGGCCAAGGCCTCATTTAAGTCCCTTAGGACATATTAATTGGTGACTTCGTAGGAGACCAATTCATTTGCTCCAAAAATAGTTAAGTTTCCAAATTGAGAAAGTAGAGAGAGAAGTGAGACTTAGAGAGAAGGAAGAGAACCGAGGGGAGAAGAAGAGAACCGAAGGGAGAAGTGAGCTAAATCTTGAAGGATTCTTAGAAGTGCTAGTGAAGAGAGTGTGTCTACGGTTATAATCAGGTTAGGGGGCTCTTTTAATCCTTGTAATGTCTTGTGCTTGATAGTGTTTTGGTGTGAGTGGTTCTGATCACCTTGCATGTGTGCTTTATGTGTTGTTCATAACATGTTTTTGTTGTGTTTTGCTCTTGCTGTGATTTGTGGTGAATATACGATGGTAGAACAGTTGGGAAAGAGAGAGGAGTGCAACACTCTCTCTGTTCTGTGAGGTATGAAGACAGCATTGCATGGTGAGGCATTAGAGTATGAATCGGTGTAGTGTGAAGAAAATGAGCTTGCATGTAGAGTAGCGAGAGGATCGGAGCCAATGGAGTGAGTATCCGAGAGTGCATGAGTGTGGTGAGCTGGATATGGGTTGCATGTTGGGTTTAAGTCAAGAAACAGAGCAAACCGAGTGCCCTTAAGCTTAGAGTGAGAGAAACCGAGTTGAGGGAAGTCAACGCTTAGAGTGCCTTAGTGTTGAGGGTCTGTTGGTGAGTTTGAGGGTGAGTATGTGTCTAAACACCATTAGCGAGGGGTACGGACGCTTAAACCGAAGTATAGGTGTTTCGCCTTAAGGTTACCGAGGTGTAGAGGTAGTGAACCGAGGTCCTCAGGCCGAGGTAGCGTCACCGAGGTGAAACGCCCAAGTGCCTAAGTGTAGGTGAACTGAACCAGGGAATACTGAGAAGTGAATTCCCATGACTTAGATGATTTTAGTGTAAGGGAGTGCGTGAATCGTGAGCGCTACTACGAATTGAGGGTTTGAGTGTAGTTAGCCGAGGTACACACATAGTGTGCCGAGGTGATGTTGAGTAGTTAGCCGAGGTGACACATAGTGTGCCGAGGTGATTTTAGGCGCCAATGTTGCCTACCACATTGTGGGACGCCACTGTGAGTGCTATTTTAGCACCAATGTGCATAAGTAAGGGAGCGATTAAGTCCATTTTGGTCCTTAGGTGAAATTTTGGTCCCTAAGTGTCGTTGCGGTCCTCGGTGTGACAATTAGTCCACCATGGAGTGCCGAGGTGATTGAGAAGTCGGTTGTAGGTCCTAGGGTGATTCTACCGGTGTAGTAGGGTCGACCTTAGCACTGTGATGATGTCTAGATGGTGTGGACGTCAGTGTGAGCGACGGAGTAGAACGACGGAGTAACGACGGTGAACGACGGTGTAAGCATTCACATGCGTTATGATTGATTGGTGTGTGATTGCATTTGTCATGAAGTCACATGTTCATGTGCATATAACGACGGAGGAGGTTTCGGCCTCGGATGTGGTAGGACTTCGGTCTCCATATCAAAATAACGACGGAGTAACGACGGAGAGCCGATAGGCTAAATAACGACGGTGGAGGTACCTCATTGCATAATGCCCTTTGGTTGGGTTGCATTCATGCATACATTTCATAATTTACTGTCTTATGAGCTGATTGATAATTGTTGTGATTGTTTGAACTATCGGTGAGTGTTGTTTTAGCTGAACCGAGGTGCTTTATGTTGCTTCTCATGTCGGCAACTTGCAGGTACACATGAGTGATGGTTGTGCCTAGATCAAGTCGGTTGTGTCTGCTCTGGTCGTGTAACACTGGGTTGGGGCCGAGTAGATTTTTAGTGCTTTTTATGCCGATCTTGTGTATTTTCTGCTAGATAGTCTTTTGAACTAAAACTATCATATTTTGTTGTAACTTTTACTATGTATTATGACTTGATGTCTTACTGGCCGAGGTGCCTTATGTTGTGGGCTTAGACCCTTTAGCCGATGTGATGCGCATGAATACATGTTTAGTATAATGCTGTGCAACTGTTTGAACTTAATTGAATTTCTGTTTTCCTTTTAAATCATCAAATGTAGCCCTCCTTTGAGTGGAATTTTTGAAACTCTGATTTTAATTTAGTAGATCGAATTGATTAGATAAGGGGGTGTTACATTGTTGGTATCAGAGCATAAGTTCGGTCTTGTCCGACCAAGTATTGAGTCTAAGTGTCTTAAGCCTCGAGTCTTAGGCTCGTTCTAAACCAGTTCTTGATTGTATAATCAGTGAAGTGAGGATGGCTGGAAGAGCTGGAAGAAATGATGCTGCTATAGCTCCTGCGTTTGAGGCGATGGCAAATGCTATGGGGAATCGACCTCAGCAGAATGCCGATGATGCTGGAGCTCGTAGGCTCGCTACTTTCCAGAGGGAGAATCCTCCTACCTTCAAGGGGAGGTATGATCCTAATGGGGCTCTAGCATGGTTAAAAGAAATAGAGAGAATTTTCAGAGTGATGGATTGCACTGATGAGCAAAAAGTGAGGTTTGGGACTCATATGCTCATTGAGGAAGCCGACGATCGTGGCTTGGAGTTCTTCCAAGGTTGGAAGGCTGCAGAGGAGGAGATCACATGGGAGAACTTTAAGAAAGAGTTCATGAGGAAGTACTACCCCAAGATGTGAGAGGAAAGAAAGAGATGGAATTCTTGGAGCTTAAGCAAGGTAACATGACCGTGTCGGAGTATCTTTGCCAAATTTTCCGAAATGATAAAGTTTTACCCCATTACACTGCTCGAGCTCTTGCTTGAGTTCTCCAAGTGTATCAAGTTTGAGAACGGTTTGAAGCCTGAGATCAAGCAGGCAATTGGGTATCAAAGGATAAGGGTGTATTCCGAGTTGGTGGATAGTTGTAGAATTTATGAAGAAGATAGTGTGGCTACTAGCCGAGCTGGGAAAGATAAGAAGACTTTTCAACCTCAGTATCGTTGGAAGCCTTATGACCATTCTGGTGGTAGAGGAAAGGGAAATTCTGCAGGGAGAGGAAAGCCTAGTAGGGGAGACGCTCCTGCTATTCTGACTTGTTACAAGTGTGGATTGCCTGGGCACAAGGCGTAGGAGTGCAAGGCTGAGGTGAAGAGGTGTTATAGATGTGGCTAGGAGGGCCACCTATCTGCTGAGTGTGGGCGAAAGGAGATAGTCTGTTTCAATTGTGGAGAGATGGGGCACATCAGTCCCAAGTGTCCAAAGCCAAAGCAAGAGAGAGGCGTGGGGAAAGTGTTTGCATTAGCTGGGTCCGAGGTAGTGAATGAAATCAAAGGTACGTGTTATGTCAATGGTGTTCCTCTAGTTGCAATTATAGATACTGGTGCAACTCATTCCTTCATTTCTGCCATGTGTGCTAATAGGCTGAGTTTAGTGTTGTCTTCATTGGGTCATTGACACTCCGGCTATGGGTTCAGTGACTACCTCTCTGGTATGTTCGAAGTGCCCACCGATCGTATTCGGCGGGGACTTCTCTCGTTAACTTAATTTGTTTACCACTGTAGGAATGGACGTCATCCTTGGTATGGATCGTTGGTAGACAACCATGTTCATATCAATTCTTACCGAGAGATCGGTTAGTTTTCTGCTGCCGCCGAGGTGAAGGAGTCGGCTTTACTTCCTGCTAGACAAGTGCGCAAGTTGTTAGGAGAAGGGGTTACTCTGTTTGCATTATGGGCGTCATTATCAGTAGAGAATCAAGTCAAGATTGAAGATGTGCCAGTGGTTAGAGAGTTTGCCGAGGTGTTTCCTGAAGAAATACCTGATGTGCCACCTGAGAGAGAGATTGAGTTCACCATAGAATTGATTCCTGGAACAAGACCGGTGTCTATGGCACCTTATAGGATGTCTGCATCCGAGCTGTCCGAGCTGAAGAAACGGTTGGAAGAATTGCTAGAAAGGAAATTCGTGAGACCAAGCGTGTCACCGTGGGGAGCACCTGTGTTGCTAGTGAAGAAGAAAGATGGAAGCATGAGGTTGTGCGTGGACTACAGACAATTGAACAAGGTTACAATTAAGAACAAGTATCCACTACCAAGAATTGACGATTTGATGGATCAATTAGTGGGTGCGCAGGTATTTTCCAAGATTGATTTGAGGTCGGGCTACCATCAAATCAAAGTGAAGGACGAAGACGTACCAAAGACGGCTTTTAGAACTCGGTATGGACACTACGAGTACTTAGTAATGCCATTCGGTGTCACTAATGCTCCAGGGGTATTCATGGAGTATATGAATCGTATTTTCCATGAGTACTTAGATCGGTTTGTGGTAGTGTTCATAGACGATATCTTGGTCTACTCCAAGTCGGCAGAAGAGCATGCCGAGCACTTAAGGGTAGTGCTGAAGATTCTAAAGGAGAAGAAGCTGTATGCGAAGCTATCAAAGTGTGAGTTTTGGTTGAGGGAAGTGAGTTTCCTAGGCCATGTGATTTCCAGCAATGGGATTGCAGTGGACCCTTCAAAGATTGAAGTTGTGTTGAAGTGGGAGGCACCCAAGTCGGCCACCACCAAGTGAGGAGCTTCTTGGGATTAGCCGGTTACTCTGTAAGATTCATTGAGGGTTTCTCCAAATTGGCGTTGCCATTAACCCAATTGACATGTAAAGATAGGGCTTTCGTATGGGATGACCGTTGTGAAGAGAGTTTCCAAGAGTTGAAGAGGAGATTGACAACGTCGCCGATCTTGACGTTGCCTAATCCAAGGGATCCTTTTGTGATTTATTGTGATGCATCTAAGTTAGGTTTGGGCTGTGTGCTGATGCAAGAAGGTAAAGAAGTGGCGTACGCTTCAAGGCAACTGAAGACTCATGAGAAGAATTACCCCACTCATGATTTAGAGCTAGCTGCCGTAGTATTTGCATTAAAGATATGGAGGCATTACCTTTATGGTTCGAGGTGTTCAATGATCACAAGAGTTTGCAGTACTTGTTTGATCAGAAGGAATTGAATATGAGGCAGAGGAGATGGTTGGAGTTATTGAAGGACTATGACTTCGGTCTGAACTATCACCCAGGGAAGGCCAATGTTGTAGCTGATGCACTGAGTAGGAAATCTCTGCATAAGTCATCGATGATGGTAAAGGAGTTAGAATTAATTGAACAGTTTAGAGATTTGAGCCTAGTATGTGAAGTAACACCTCGGAGTGTTAAGTTGGGGATGTTGAAGATCACCAATGAGTTCATGTTTAGTATAAGGGAAGCACAGAAGGTTGATGTGAAGTTGGTGGATGTGTTTGTGAGTGTTGGCCGAGCTGATAACAAAGATTTTGAGCTAGATGCGCAAGGATTGTTGAGGTTCAGAGGTCGGATATGTATTCCTGATGATGAAGAGATCAAGAAGGCAATTCTGGAGGAGTGTCACAGAAGTCGGTTGAGTATCCATCCAGGGGCTACGAAGATGTATCAAGACTTGAAGAAATTATTCTGGTGGCAAGGAATGAAGAAGGATGTAGCTCGTTTCGTCTATGCTTGTTTGACTTGCCAGAAGTCAAAGGTGGAGCACCAGAAGCCGGCAGGGTTGATGCAACCGTTGCATACTCCTGAATGGAAGTGGGACAAAGATTTCCATGGACTTTGTAACCGGTTGCCGAGGACAACAAGAGGGTTTGACACCATTTGGGTGATTGTTGATAGGTGACAAAGTCATCACACTTTATTCCTATTAACATCACATACCCAAAGGTCTTAGGGTTAGCGAGAAATTTATATCAATGTCATTGTGAAGCTTCATGGAATCCCTTTGAGTATTGTATCGCATGCAGATCCAAGGTTTACTTCGAATTTTGGAAGAGCTTGCAAGAGCGTTGGGTTCCAAATTGCGTTTGAGCTCGGCATACCATCCTCGGTGATGGTCAATCCGAGAGGACTATCCAAATTCTTAGAAGACTTATTGAGAGCTTGTGTGCTTGAGCAAGGAGGTTCGTGGGATTCAGTATCTACCATTGATAGAATTCACTTACAACAACAATCATCATTCAAGTATTGGAATGGCACCATTTGAAGCATTGTATGGCCGTAGGTGTAGGACTCCACTATGTTGGCATGAAACAGGAGAGAGGGTTGTGTTAGGACCCGAGTTGGTTAGAGAGACTACCGAGAAGGTTAAGATGATCGAGAGAGAAGATGAGGCGTCACAAAGCGGCGGAAAGAGTTACCATGACAAAAGGAGGAAAGACTTAGAATTTCAAGCCGGTGACCATGTATTCCTTAGAGTCACCCCCGTGTGTTCGAGTTGACGAGCTCGAGGTCCAAGAAATCACACTCGTTTCATTGGACCTATCAAATCTTGGAGAGAGTTGGGAAGGTGGCATACCGAATTGCATTGCCACCCAATCATCAAATTTGCACGATGTATTCCATGTATCTCAACCGAGGAAGTATGTTCTGACCAGTCCCCATGTCATTCAAATGGATGATGTGCAAGTGAGAGACGACCTCACTGGTGGAGACAATGCCAATCAAAATTGAAGACCGAGAAGTAAAGACTCTTGGGGAAAAGAAATCAAGTTGGTGAAGGTGGTTTGGGTAGGAGTCTGCTGTGGTGAGCATGCTACTTGGGAGCTAGAGAGCAAGATGAAGGAAGCCTATTCCGAAATTTGTTTGATTAAGGTAAGATTCCGAGGACGTAATCTCCTAAGTAGGGGAGGGTTGTAACACCCCAAAATAATTCAATTAATTAACTTAGTTGGGTTATTAAGGGTTTGCAACATTTTACTTTTAAGTCAATAATTCATTAAGTGAAGGTTAAGCTTGTGTGGCATTTTTAGGAAAATGTTTAAGTTAGGAAAGGGTGTGGATAGAGGAAGCCCACGGCCTAATAGGGCAAAGGCCTCATTTAAGTCCCTTATGACATATTAATTGGTGACTTCGTAGGAGACCAATTCTTTGCTCCAAAAATAGTTAAGTTTCCAAATTGAGAAAGTAGAGAGAGAAGTGAGACTTAGAGAGAAGGAAGAGAACCGAGGGGAGAAGAAGAGAACCGAAGGGAGAAGTGAGCTAAATCTTGAAGGATTCTTAGAAGTGCTAGTGAAGAGAGTGTGTCTACGGTTATAATCAGGTTAGGGGGCTCTTTTAATCCTTGTAATGTCTTGTGTTTGATAGTGTTTTGGTGTGAGTGGTTCTGATCACCTTGCATGTGTGCTATATGTGTTGTTCATAACATGTTTTTGCTGTGTTTTGCTCTTGCTGTGATTTGTGGTGAATATACGATGGTAGAACAGTTGGGAAAGAGAGAGGAGTGCAACACTCTCTCTGTTCTGTGAGGTATGAAGAGAGCATTGCATGGTGAGGCATTAGAGTATGAATCGGTGTAGTGTGAAGAAAATGAGCTTGCATGTAGAGTAGGGAGAGGATCGGAGCCAATGGAGTGAGTATCCGAGAGTGCATGAGTGTGGTGAGCTGGATATGGGTTGCATGTTGGGTTTAAGTCAAGAAACAGAGCAAACCGAGTGCCCTTAAGCTTAGAGTGAGAGAAACCGAGTTGAGGGAAGTCAACGCTTAGAGTGCCTTAGTGTTGAGGGTCTGTTGGTGAGTTTGAGGGTGAGTATGTGTCTAAACACCATTAGCGAGGGGTACGGACGCATAAACCGAAGTATAGGTGTTTCGCCTTAAGGTTACCGAGGTGTAGAGGTAGTGAACCGAGGTCCTCAGGCCGAGGTAGCGTCACCGAGGTGAAACGCCCAAGTGCCTAAGTGTAGGTGAACTGAACCGGGAATACCGAGAAGTGAATTCCCATGACTTAGATGATTTTAGTGTAAGTGCGTGAATCGTGAGCGCTACCGAATTGAGGGTTTGAGTGTAGTTAGCCGAGGTACACACATAGTGTGCCGAGGTGATGTTGAGTAGTTAGCCGAGGTGACACATAGTGTGCCGAGGTGATGTTAGGCGCCAATGTTGCCTAGCACATTGTGGGACGCCACTGTGAGTGCTATTTTAGCACCAATGTGCATAAGTAAGGGAGCGATTAAGTCCATTTTGGTCCTTAGGTGACATTTTGGTCCCTAAGTGTCGTTGCGGTCCTCGGTGTGACAATTAGTCCACCATGGAGTGCCGAGGTGATTGAGAAGTCGGTTGTAGGTCCTAGGGTGATTCTACCGGTGTAGTAGGGTCGACCTTAGCATTGTGATGATGTCTAGATGGTGTGGACGTCAGTGTGAGCGACGGAGTAGAACGACGGAGTAACGACGGTGAACGACGGTGTAAGCATTCACATGCGTTATGATTGATTGGTGTGTGATTGCATTTGTCATGAAGTCACATGTTCATGTGCATATTACGACGGAGGAGGTTTCGGCCTCGGATGTGGTAGGACTTCGGTCTCCATATCAAAATAACGACGGAGTAACGACGGAGAGCCGATAGGCTAAATAACGACGGTGGAGTTACCTCATTGCATAATGCCCTTTGGTTGGGTTGCATTCATGCATACATTTCATAATTTACTGTCTTATGAGCTGATTGATAATTGTTGTGATTGTTTGAACTATCGGTGAGTGTTGTTTTAGCTGAACCGAGGTGCTTTAGTGCTATCTCTAACCTTAAGCTTTCTTCACATTATATTACTTGTGTTAAGAGACTCACCCTAGCTGCTTTATGTTGCTTCTCATGTCGGCAACTTGCAGGTACACATGAGTGATGGTTGTGCCTAGCTCAAGTCGGTTGTGTCTGTTCTGGTCGTGTAACACTGGGTTGGGGCCAAGTAGATTTTTAGTGCTTTTTATGCCGATCTTGTGTATTTTCTGCTAGATAGTCTTTTGAACTAAAACTATCATATTTTGTTGTAACTTTTACTATGTATTATGACTTGATGTCTTACTGGCCGAGGTGCCTTATGTTGTGGGCTTAGACCCTTTAGCCGATGTGATGCGCATGAAAACATGTTTAGTATAATGCTGTGCAACTGTTTGAACTTAATTGAATTTCTGTTTTCCTTTTAAATCATCAAATGTAGCCCTCCTTTGAGTGGAATTTTTGAAACTCTGATTTTAATTTAGTAGATCGAATTGATTAGATAAGGGGGTGTTACATGTACAGCAACAAAACACAAAACCACACTGCTACAGTGCACAGGTGTAACACCCCAAAATAATTCAATTAATTAACTTAGTTGGGTTATTAAGGGTTTGCAACATTTTACTTTTAAGTCAATAATTCATTAAGTGAAGGTTAAGCTTGTGTGACATTTTTAGGAAAATGTTTAAGTTAGGAAAGGGTGTGGATAGAGGAAGCCCACGGCCTAATAGGGCCAAGGCCTCATTTAAGTCCCTTAGGACATATTAATTGGTGACTTCGTAGGAGACCAATTCATTTTGCTCCAAAAATAGTTAAGTTTCCAAATTGAGAAAGTAGAGAGAGAAGTGAGACTTAGAGAGAAGGAAGAGAACCGAAGGGAGAAGTGAGCTAAATCTTGAAGGATTCTTAGAAGTGCTAGTGAAGAGAGTGTTGTGGATATCTTGTGTTTTGATGATGAAGTAATATAAGACAAAGTGACAAATGGAATTCCAAGACACAACCAGCTCAAGAAGTAAGTCTGTGTCAAGGGTAGTCCCTAGGAAGTCGGGTCGTGTCTTAGGAATGAATGTAAACCGCTTTTGAGGATCAGCTCAAATCACACCACACACTAGCACTCACCATGAACCAAACATTTGTTTTCAATTGATAAAAGCATTTTAAATAGGTTAGGCACTTGTTTTTAAAGAAATAGATTAATGGCTTAATGTCTTACAAGAAATTGTTTTTGAACTAAAGAATATTCTTGTTTTGGTATTTTAAAGCTAGAAATCGATTGTTCACTTGTTTCCACAAGCAAGCAATCGATTGTTCACTTGTTTCCACAAGCAAGCAATCGATTGATCACTCACTTCCACAAGCAAGCAATCGATTGATCACTTACTTCCACAAGCAAGGAATCGATTATTCACTTACTTTGAAGCACACAATCGATTCATGGCTTATTGGTTTTAAAAGAAGAATAGATTCATGGCTTCTTATCTTAAAGGAAACAATCGATTCCTTACCTACTTGTTTAAAGCACAAAATCGATTCTTACCTTGTTTTTAAAGCTCATAACCGATTTCCAACAATAGTTATATAAGCCACTAATCGATTATCCACTTATCCATAAACTATTCCAACGGTCATATTTTTACAATCTCTATAAATAGAGACTTAGGGCTTCACGCTTCAGCAACAACCTACATTTCTCAAAAAGCATCGCATACCACCGCACATCTCACTTTCCATCTTTTTGAGCCGATCTCTCTCAAGGGGTTAGGTTGGGTATCTTCAAGTTGTTGTATTCACCTTCTTAGAGGTATTACTATCTTTTCTTGTAATTTGATTTTCTTGTAATTGGGTTTTACTAGAGAGTGGGGTATCTCTCTAGGGTTTTTGATTGTAACAAGGGTGGGGTATCTCTTGTATCAATTGTTTGAGGGCTCTTGCACAAAGGTGGGGATCCTAAGTGTGAAGAGTGCACGAGTTTTGTAAGGGTTTGAAAGCACCCGTTTTAAGCTTTGATTTGATAGTGAAAATCTCACAAAGGGTTTTGTGAGGATCGAGTAGGCCACTAGGAGGTGGCTGAACCAAAGATAAATCTCCCGTGTTCTTTCTTGCTTTATTTCTAATTCGTTCATTCTATTAACTCGCGCGAAAAACAATCTAAGTCGTTAAAAGGGGAACTGTTTTCTAAAAATCTCAATTCACCCCCTCTTGATCAAGCCACTTGGTAACAAGTGGTATCGAGCTAGACTCTTGTTTAAAGGGCCTAGCAACTTCAAGAGAAATGGCTTGAGTTGGTCTACGCAGAGGGTGCATCTCTTACCCGCCCTCCGGATTCAACGGAAAAGATTATGCATATTGGAAAGAAAGAATGAGAATATTCATTGAAGGGGTTGATATCGATGTTTGGGATGTTTGTGGAAAATGGACCCTATGTCCCCACACACTTGGTAAACGGTATTCATTTGTCAAAGAAAGAGCTGAATGGACTGATGATGATAAGAAAAAGGTTCAACACAATCTCCGGGCCAAAAACATTATTACTTCCGCATTAAGCTCTGATGAGTTCTTTAGGGTGTCAAATTGCAAAACTGCTCAAGAAATGTGGGACACTCTTCAAGTCACTCATGAAGGTACTAGTGAGGTAAAAAGGGCAAGAACAAACACTCTTATCCGAGAATATGAATTATTCAGAATGAATCCAGGAGAAACCATACAAGAAATGCAAAAGAGGTTCACTCACATAGTGAATCAATTGGGTTCTTTAGGAAAATCATTTCCTGCTGAAGACTTGATCAACAAAGTGCTAAGGTGTTTGAATAGAGAATGGCAACCGAAGGTAACTGCTATAGCTGAATCAAGGAATTTAGCTACCATGACACTCGCCACTCTTTTTGGCAAACTACAAGAGCACGAACTAGAGCTCACTCGTCTGGCAGAGCATGAAGAAAAAGATAAGAAAAAGAAAAGCTTGGCTTTAAAGGCCTCCAGTTCAAATCAACCTGATGACAGTGATGACTCAGAAAATGAAGATGATGAGAACATGGCTCTTATGGTTAGAAAATTCAAAAAGTTCATGAGAAAGAAAAGTTTCCCTAAGAAGAGCTTTCCTCCAAAGAAATTCTCAAGCAAGGAAAACTCAAATCCTCCAACTTGCTACGAGTGTGGCAAACCCGGGCATATTAAGATGGAGTGTCCAAGCTTGCAAAAGAAGACATCAAAATTTGAGAAAAGGGGATTCAAAGAAAACAAAAGTAGAAAAGCCTACATAGCATGGGAAGACAATGACATGGATTCATCGAATGATTCAGAAAGTGAAGAAGCTCAAGTCGCTCTCATGGCCGACCATGAAAGTGAAAGTGAAAACGAAAATGAGGTATGCTTCAAGGTACGGGGGTCGGATTGGTACCTTGACAGCGGATGCTCAAAGCACATGACTGGAGATATAACAAAGTTCTTAACTCTCACCCCCAGATCAAGCGGTCATGTGACTTATGGTGATAACAATAGAGGACGAATCCTCGGTGAAGGTAAAGTTGGTAAAGATTTATCTACTGCTATTGAAAATGTGCTTTATGTTGAAGGTCTTAAACATAGCTTACTAAGCATTAGTCAATTATGTGATAAAGGAAACAGGGTAATATTTGATTCAGGATCATGCATCATTGAGGATAAAAAGAGCAAACAAGTTAGAATGATAGGAAACAGAGTAGAAAATATATACATGATTAATCTTGATGAAGTTTCTTCTCACAATGCATGTTGTCTCATTAGTAAGGAAGAAAACTCTTGGCTATGGCATCGTAGGGCAGCTCATATTCATATGGATCATCTTAACAAATTAGTCGCTAAGGAACTAGTTAATGGTCTTCCTAAAATCAAGTTTGAAAAGGATAAATTATGTGATGCATGCCAAAAGGAAAATAGGTCAAAGTATCTTTTAAATCAAAAATGTTGTGTCTACTAACAAACCATTGCAGCTTTTACACATGGATTTATTTGGTCCCTCACGGACAAAAAGCTTTGGTGGAAATTACTATGCACTCGTCATAGTAGATGACTATTCAAGGTACACTTGGACACTATTTATTGCAAACAAAAGTGATGCATTTGGAGCTTTTAAGAAACTTGCTCGTAGCATACAAAATGAGAAAGAGCTGAAAATTGTCTCCATCCGAACCGATCACGGTGGAGAATTTGAGAATGAAAGGTTCGAAAATTTACGTGAAGAACTTGGTATTGATCATAACTTCTCAAAGACTCGAACTCCTCAACAAAATGGAGTCGTTGAGAGGAAAAATAGATCCTTGGAAGAGCTTGCGAACAATGTTGAATGACCATGACATCCCAAAATACTTTTGGGCTGAAGTCGTATAAAATCTTGCTTGTTATGTTATGAATAGAGTTTTAATTAGGCCGATCTTAAAGAAAACTCCTTATGAGCTTTACAAAGGGAGAAAACCAAATATTGCACACTTACACACTTTTGGATGCAAATGTTTTGTCTTAAACAATGGAAAGGATAACTTAGGAAAATTCGATGCTAAAGTGATGAAGGAATTTTTCTTGGTTACTCCTTATCTAGTAAAGCCTTTAGAATTTTCAATAAAAGAAATAAAGTAATTGAGGAATCAGTACATGTTACATTTGAAGAAACTAACCCCAAAAGGTTGGGAAAGGTTATTGATGATGTTGCGATGAGCTTGAGGTATTACAACTAGGTGATGAGAAGAAAAATGAAAATAAAGAGAAGGAAACTGAATCCACTTCTCAACAAAGAATCAAGAAGAATCAAGCAGTGAGTTACCAAAGGAATGGAGAATCCCAAAGCACCACTCGCTTGAAAATATCATCGGTGATGTATCAAAAGGGGTAACTACTCGAAACTCTCTTAGAAATGCATGTAATCATATAGCCTTTGTATCTCAAATTGAACCTAGAAATCTAGATGAAGCTATAGTAGATGAACATTGGACTATTGCAATGCAAGAAGAGTTAAATCAGTTTGAAAGAAGTGAAGTATGGGATCTTGTCCCTAGGCCTGATAATCATCAAATAATAGGCACAAAATGGGTGTTTAGAAACAAACTAGACAGTCGGGCATAATTGTTAGGAACAAAGCTAGACTAGTAGCTAAAGGTTATAATCAAGAAGAGGAATAGACTATGATGAAACATATGCACCGTAGCTAGATTAGAGGCTATTCGCATGCTCCTTGCATTTGCATCAATTATGGATTTTAAACTATATCAAATGGATGTCAAAAGTGCATTTTTGAATGGCTTTATTCAAGAAGAAGTGTATGTTGAACAACCACCGCTTTGAAAATTATGAAAAACCGGATCATGTTTTTAAACTCAAAAAGGCTCTTTATGTTCTGAAGCAAGCTCCAAGAGCTTGGTATGAAAGATTGAGCAAATTCCTACTCAATCACGATTTTCAAAGAGGGAAAGTTGACACTACACTATTTATAAAGAAGTCAAAAGATGACATCTTACTTGTACAAATCTATGTGGATGATATTATATTCGGTGCTACTAATGAATTGCTTTGCAAAGAATTCTCTAGTATTATGCAGAATGAGTTTGAAATGTCAATGATGGGAGAACTCAACTTCTTTCTTGGGCTTCAAATAAAACAAACCAAGAACGGCATCTTCATTTCTCAAACAAAATATTGCAAAGAACTGCTCAAGAGATTTGAAATGGATAAGGCAAAAGAAATGACCACTCCAATGAGCACCTCATGCTACTTAGACAAGGATGAAGAAGGTAAACCGGTAGAATTAAGCAAATATCGAGGTATGATTGGCTCACTTCTCTATTTAACTGCTAGTAGACCGGATATCATGTTTAGTGTTTGCATGTGTGCTAGATATCAAGCAAACCCAAAAGAGTCACATCTAGTAGCAATCAAGAGAATCATGAGATATCTCGTAGGAACACAAAATGTGGGTCTATGGTACCCCAAGGGTGCCACATGTAGCCTTGTCGGATACTCCGACTCTGATTTTGCAGGTTGTAAATTAGATAGGAAAAGCACTAGTGGAACATGTCACATCTTAGGCAGTGCATTAGTCTCATGGCATAGTAAGAAACAAGTCAGTGTCGCACTGTCAACTGCTGAAGCAGAATATGTTGCAGCAGGAAGTTGTTGTGCACAAATCCTTTGGATGAAGCAACAACTTCTTGACTATGGTGTAGAGTTAGATCATATTCCGATTAAATGCGACAACACAAGCGCAATTAATCTTACAAAGAATCCCGTTCAACACTCTAGGACTAAGCATATAGAGATTAGACACCATTTTCTTAGAGATCATGTTCAGAAAGGCGATTGTGTGATCGAGTTCGTTGAGTCGTCAAAACAGCTAGCTGATATTTTCACAAAACCATTGCAAAAAGAAAATTTCTTTTTCATTCGAAGAGAACTTGGAATCATTGATTCATCATCTATTTAAATGAAAATATTTGTTGTTTACATGTCTCTCAAAAAATTTAATCTCAAAAAAAAAAAAAAAAAAAAAAAAAAATTTAAATGTTTTTTTTCATTAAACTTTGTATATGAACTCAAGTGCATTTTGAAATGAATTTGTTTTCTCTCTAGTTCATCGTGCTTCTATCTTTCCATTTTTTTTAAAAGCACTTTCCTTTACTTATTTGAACTTGTAGTATCATTATATTCTAGCTATTTTATGTAGTTGGATGCATTATGATTTCTATCTTATGTTATAACAACATCATGCCTTTTATTGCAATGGTCATTATTTTTTCTTAGCTGTGCCCTTTCGACTCGCAAACTACGTCTCACGCCTACCCTTTTGATCATGACAAAAAGGGGGAGAAATATAGGATTGTCACTTTGCATTTAGATAGGGGGAGCATCAAGTAAGGGGGAGTCTAGATACATATCTTTAATATTAGAACATTGTTTTTTGCTTGATGAACTAACCTCCCACCTAAGATGAATTAAAATTTTGTCATCATCAAAAAGGGGGAGAATGTGGATATCTTGTGTTGCAGGTTATGTTTTGATGATGAAGTAATATAAGACAAAGTGACAAATGGAATTCCAAGACACAACCAGCTCAAGAAGTAAGTCTGTGTCAAGGGTAGTCCCTAGGAAGTCGGGTCGTGTCTTAGGAATGAATGTAAACCGCTTTTGAGGATCAGCTCAAATCACACCACACACTAGCACTCACCATGAACCAAACATTTGTTTTCAATTGATAAAAGAATTTTAAATAGGTTAGGCACTTGTTTTTAAAGAAATAGATTAATGGCTTAATGTCTTACAAGAAATTGTTTTTGAACTAAAGAATATTCTTGTTTTGGTATTTTAAAGCTAGAAATCGATTGTTCACTTGTTTCACAAGCAAGCAATCGATTGTTCACTTGTTTCCACAAGCAAGCAATCGATTGATCACTCACTTCCACAAGCAAGCAATCGATTGATCACTTACTTCCACAAGCAAGGAATCGATTATTCACTTACTTTGAAGCACACAATCGATTCATGGCTTATTGGTTTTAAAAGAAGAATAGATTCATGGCTTCTTATCTTAAAGGAAACAATCGATTCCTTACCTACTTGTTTAAAGCACAAAATCGATTCTTACCTTGTTTTTAAAGCTCATAATCGATTTCCAACAATAGTTATATAAGCCACTAATCGATTATCCACTTATCCATAAACTATTCCAACGGTCATATTTTTACAATCTCTATAAATAGAGACTTAGGGCTTCACGCTTCAGCAACAACCTACATTTCTCAAAAAGCATCGCATACCACTGCACATCTCACTTTCCATCTTTTTGAGCTGATCTCTCTCAAGGGTTAGGTTGGGTATCTTCAAGTTGTTGTATTCACCTTCTTAGAGGTATTACTATCTTTTCTTGTAATTTGATTTTACTGTAATTGGGTTTTACTAGAGAGTGGGGTATCTCTCTAGGGTTTTTGATTGTAACAAGGGTGGGGTATCTCTTGTATCAATTGTTTGAGGGCTCTTGCACAAAGGTGGGGGATCCTAAGTGTGAAGAGTGCCTGAGTTTTGTAAGGGTTTGAAAGCACCCGTTTTAAGCTTTGATTTGATAGTGAAAATCTCACAAAGGGTTTTGTGAGGATCGAGTAGGCCACTAGGAGGTGGTCAACCAAATAAATCTCCCGTGTTCTTTCTTGCTTTATTTCTAATTCGTTCATTCTATTAACCTGCGCGAAAAACAATCTAAGTCGTTAAAAAGGGGAACTGTTTTCTAAAAATCTCAATTCACCCCCCCTCTTGAGACTGAAGCCACTTGGTAACAAGTGTGTCTACGGTTATAATCAGGTTAGGGGGCTCTTTTAATCCTTGTAATGCTTTGTGTTTGGTAGTATTTTGGTGTGAGTGGTTCTGATCACTTTGCATGTGTGTTTTATGTGTTGTTCATAACATGTTTTGCTGTGTTTTTGCTCTTGCTGTGATTTGTGGTGAAGTACGATGGTGGATCGGTTGGGAAAGAGAGAGGAGTGTAACACTCCCTCTGTTCTGTGTGGTACGAAGAGAGCATTGCATGGTGAGGCATTAGAGTGTGAATCGGTGTAATGTGAAGAAAATGAGTTTGCATGTAGAGTTAGGGAGAGGATCGGAGACAATGGAGTGAGTATCCGAGTGTGCATGAGTGTGGTGAGCTGGAAATGGTTTGCATGTTGGGTTTAAGTAAAGAAACAGAGTAAACCGAAGTACCCTTCAGCTTAGAGTGAGAGAAACCGAGTTGAGGGAAGTCAACGCTAGAGTGTCTTAGTGTTGAGAGTCTGTTGGTGAGTTTAAGGGAGAGTATGAGTCTAAACACTATTAGCGAAGGGTAGGGATGCATAAACCGAAGTGTAGGTGTTTCGCCTTAAGGTTACCGAGGTGTAGAGGTAGTGAACCGAAGTCCTCAGGCCGAGGTAGCGTCACCGAGGTGAAACGCCCAAGTGCCTAAGTGTAGGTGAACTGAACCAGGGAATACTGAGAAGTGAATTCCCATGACTTAGATGATTTTAGTGTGCGGAGTGCGTGGCGTGAGCGCTACCGAATTGAGGGTTTGAGTGTAGTTAGCCGAGGTACACACATAGTGTGCCGAGGTGATGTTGAGTAGTTAGCCGAGGTGACACATAGTGTGCCGAGGTGATGTTAGGCGCCAATGTTGCCTAGCACATTGTGGGACGCCACTGTGAGTGCTATTTTAGCACCAATGTGCATAAGTAAGGGAGCGATTAAGTCCATTTTGGTCCTTAGGTGACATTTTGGTCCCTAAGTGTCGTTGCGGTCCTCGGTGTGACAATTAGTCCACCATGGAGTGCCGAGGTGATTGAAAAGTCGGTTGTAGGTCCTAGGGTGATTCTACCGGTGTAGTAGGGTCGACCTTAGCACTGTGATGATGTCTAGATGGTGTGGGCGCCGGTGTGAGCGGCGAGTAGAACGACGGAGTAGTACGACGGAGTAACGACGGTGTAAGCATTCACATGCGTTATGATTGATTGGTGTGTGATTGCATTTGTCATGAAGTCACATGTTCATGTGCATATTACGACGGAGGAGGTTTCGGCCTCGGATGTGGTAGGACTTCGGTCTCCATATCAAAATAACGACGGAGTAACGACGGAGAGCCGATAGGCTAAATAACGACGGTGGAGGTACCTCATTGCATAATGCCCTTTGGTTGGGTTGCATTCATGCATACATTTCATAATTTACTGTGTTATGAGCTGATTGATAATTGTTGTGATTGTTTGAACTATCGGTGAGTGTTGTTTTAGCTGAACCGAGGTGCTTTAGTGCTATCTCTAACCTTAAGCTTTCTTCACATTATATTACTTATGTTAAGATACTCACCCTAGCTGCTTTATGTTGCTTCTCATGTCGGCAACTTGCAGGTACACATGAGTGATAGCTGTGCCTAGTTCAAGTCGGTTGTGTCTGCTCTGGTCGTGTAACACTGGGTTGGGGCCGAGTAGCTTTTAGTGCTTTTATGCCGATCTTGTGTATTTTCTGATATGTAGTCTTTTGAACCGAAAACTATCACATTTTGTTGTAACTTTGTGCTATGTATTATGACTTGATGTTTACTGGCCGAGGTGCCTTATGTTATGGGCTTAGACCCTTTGTGCCGATGTGATGGGCATGATTGATGCCTAATATAATTTCTGTGCAACTATTTGAACTTAATTGAATTTCTGTTTTCCTTTTTAAATCATCAAATGTAGCCCTCCTTTGAGTGGAATTTTGAAACTCTGATTTTAATTTAGTAGATCGAATTGATTAGATAAGGGGGTGTTACATTGTTGGTATCAGAGCATAAGTTCGGTCTTGTCCGACCAAGTATTGAGTCTAAGTGTCTTAAGCCTCGAGTCTTAGGCTCGTTCTAAACCAGTTCTTGATTGTATAATCAGTGAAGTGAGGATGGCTGGAAGAGCTGGAAGAAATGATGCTGCTATAGCTGCTGCGTTGGAGGCGATGGCAAATGCTATGGGGAATCGACCTCAGCAGAATGCCGATGATGCTGGAGCTCGTAGGCTCGCTACTTTCCAGAGGGAGAATCCTCCTACCTTCAAGGGGAGGTATGATCCTGATGGGAAAGATAGTGTGGCTACTAGCCGAGCTGGGAAAGATAAGAAGACTTTTCAACCTCAGTATCGTTGGAAGCCTTATGACCTTTCTGGTGGTAGAGGAAAGGGAAATTCTGCAGGGAGAGGAAAGCCTAGTAGGGGAGACGCTCCTGCTATTTTGACTTGTTACAAGTGTGGATTGCCTGGGCACAAGGCGAAGGAGTGCAAGGCTAAGGTGAAGAGGTGTTATAGATGTGGCAAGGAGGGCCACCTATCTGCTGAGTGTGGGCGAAAGGAGATAGTCTGTTTCAATTGTGGAGAGATGGGGCACATCAGTCCCAAGTGTCCAAAGCCAAAGCAAGAGAGAGGCGTGGGGAAAGTGTTTGCATTAGCTGGGTCCGAGGTAGTGAATGAAACCAAAGGTACGTGTTATGTCAATGGTGTTCCTCTAGTTGCAATTATAGATACTGGTGCAACTCATTCCTTCATTTCTGCCATGTGTGCTAATAGGCTGAGTTTAGTGTTGTCTTCATTGGGGAGGGAGATGGTCATTGACACTCCGGCTATGGGTTCAGTGACTACCTCTCTGGTATGTTCGAAGTGCCCACTAACTGTATTCGCCGTGGGACTTCTCTGTTAACTTAATTTGTTTACCACTGAGGAATGGACGTCATCCTTGGTATGGATGGTTGGTAGACAACCATGTTCATATCAATTCTTGTTGAGAGATTGGTTAGTTTTCCCGCTGCCGAGGTGAAGGAGTCGGCTTTACCTCCCCGCTAGACAAGTGCGCAAGTTGTTAGGAGAAGGGGTTACTCTGTTTGCATTATGGGCGCCATTATCGGTGAGAGAATCAAGTCAAGATTGAAGATGTGCCGATGGTTAGAGAGTTTGCCGAGGTGTTTTTTACAAGAAATACCCGATGTGCCACCGAGAGAGAGATTGAGTTCACCATAGAATTGATTCTCGAACAAGACCGGTGTCTATGGCACCTTATAGGATGTCTGCATCCGAGCTGTCCGAGTGAAGAAACAGCTTGGAAGAATTGCTAGAAAGGAAATTCGTGAGACCAAGCGTGTCACCGTGGGGACCACCGTGTTGCTAGTGAAGAAGAAAGATGGAAGCATGAGGTTGTGCGTGGACTACGCACAATTGAACAAGGTTACAATTAAGAACAAGTATCCACTACCAAGAATTGACGATTTGATGGATCAATTAGTGGGTGCGCGCAGTATTTTCCAAGATTGATTTGAGGTCGGGCTACCATCAAATCAAAGTGAAGGACGAAGACGTACCAAAGACGGCTTTTAGAACTCCGGTATGGACACTACGAGTACTTAGTAATGCCATTCGGTGTCACTAATGCTCCAAGGGTATTCATGGAGTATATGAATCGTATTTTCCATGAGTACTTAGATCGGTTTGTGGTAGTGTTCATAGACGATATCTTGGTCTACTCCAAGTCGGCAGAGAAAAGCATGCCGAGCACTTAAGGGTAGTCTTGAAGATTCTAAAGGAGAAGAAGTCAGATGCGAAGCTATCAAAGTGTGAGTTTTGGTTGAGGAAGTGAGTTTCCTAGGCCATGTGATTTCCAAAGAATGGGATTGCAGTGGACCCTTCAAAGATTGAAGCCGTGTTGAAGTGGGAGGCACCCAAGTCGCCACCGGCGTGAGGAGCTTCTTGGGATTAGCCGGTTACTACGTAAGATTCATTGAGGGTTTCTCCAAATTGGCGTTGCCATTAACCCAATTGACATGTAAAGATAGGGCTTTCGTATGGGATGACCGTTGTGAAGAGAGTTTCCAAGAGTTGAAGAGGAGATTGACAACGTCGCCAATCTTGACGTTGCCTAATCCAAGGGATCCTTTTGTGATTTATTGTGATGCATCTAAGTTAGGTTTGGGCTGTCTTTGATGCAAGAAGGTAAAGTAGTGGCGTACGCTTCAAGGCAACTGAAGACTCATGAGAAGAATTACCCCACTCATGATTTAGAGCTAGCTGCCGTAGTGTTTGCATTGAAGATATGGAGGCATTACCTTTATGGTTCGAGGTGTTTAGTGATCACGGGAGTTTGCGATGCTTGTTTGATCGTAAGGAATTGAATATGAGGCAGAGGAGATGGTTGGAGTTATTGAAGGACTATGACT